>ONZH01009406.1:0-536314 GCA_900303285.1 Rhinella marina
GCTTCTTGTTTCCTTAGCAACACTATCTGTGATGTCATTGGCTAGAGAGTCTGAGTGTCATAATCAGTGGCATGACTCTGGGGCATAGATAGGGGTCAGCATCCGTCACCTGAGTGGGCCCCCAATCCAGATAATGCCGCACCATGACTACATGTAATAAAGCTAAATAGTGACTGAATATTACCACCGCATTGTTACTAACAGACCACTGCAGGAAGATCAGTATTACCCCCATACATTAATAACATAGTAATATAGTGTGTATGGCTATGGCTACACTGCAACTTTTTGTAGCGCGACTGATTGATTTTAGCTATTGAATGACCGCTGCAGTCCACAAGATTGTATTCATTTGGATTGCAGCTGTAGTTCAATAGTTAAAGTCAATCAGTTGCGCTACAAAAAGTTGCAGTGTAACAGGGGCATAACGATCACAGTCGCAGAGGGTGCGACCGGGCCCGGTGGGGAGGGGGGCCCGCAAGTGTTTCTAAATAGTTGCGGGTGGCCGGCCACTCTGTTTCAGGCCAGCGGGCTGGCGCTACGTGCACAGTGCTGCGTACTACAGTACTCAACACTGTGCACTGTGCATTTATTTCCCTAAATAAACCTGGCCGTCCCCATGCCCCATAACCTCTCCGGCGCTGCAACTGTGTCATCCTGGCTTGTGTGATCCCGTGAGACCCGGCGCTGGGTCACGAGTCTCGTGGGATCACACTGAGACGGGATACCGCTGCGTACGCCGGACGACGGGATTGCGTGGTGAGAAGGCGCGAACTGAAGTCCAGAGCAAAAAGTTAGGTAAGTATTTTTTTTGTGTGTGTGTGTCTGTGTGCAAATCTGGGGGCACCTGGCAATGAGTCTCTCCGTCTGAATAATAAAGGGGGGCCCCGCCAGCCATATGGGGGCAAAATTCCAAAATTATTTAGGGTTAAATACAGGGCAGGGACAAAATCATTATATATTCAGTGGGGGCAAAAAGATAATATACAAGGGAGAGGGGGGCAAAAAGTGGAATATATACAGAGGAGGCAAAAAGTGGATTTATATTCATTGGGGGGGATGGGGGGGCCCAAAATCAAAGTTTGCCCTGGGGCCCATAAACCTCTAGTTACGCCACTGAGTGTAGCCAAAGCCTAAGGCTAGGACTACACGGCGACACTGGTTGCGTGACACCTGTCGCGGCCAGGATCGCTGAGTAGTGGGGATCCCATAGAAATGAAGGGAGCGTCGCGGAAGTCCCCAGATATCCAGCCATGTTGGATTTCTTGTGTGGCGACCATATTCATTTCAATAGAATCGCCGCACCTCAGCAATCCTGGCTGCGACAGGTGTCTCCGTGTAGCCCTAGACTAAGGCCTCATGCACACGGCTGTTCCATGTATTGGGGACCACAAAGCTCTATTTTTTTGCAGTGCAGAGGCACAGACAGAAATCCCATAGTGCTTCTATGGGGTTCCGTGCCTCCGTTCTGCACCATACCTTCCAGATTGTGGACCCATTCAAGTGAAAGGACCCGATGTTTGCGGGCCGCAGTATGGGCCATGTGCATGATGCCTAAGGCTGACAAAACACATACATCCAACAGTTCGGCCTGTTATCCTGCAAGTTGATCCAGAGGAAGGCAAAAATCCCCATGAGGTAGAAGCCAATGTTCCCTACTTTAGGGGAAAAAATTCTTTCCCGACTCCAATCAGGCATCAGTATTAATCCCTGATTATATTATATATATATCTACAGTGGGGAAAAAAAGTATTTAGTCAGCCACCAATTGTGCAAGTTCTCCCACTTAAAAAGATGAGGTCGACCTGTAATTGACATCATAGGTAGACCTCAACTATGAGAGACAAAATGAGAAAACAAATCCAGAAAATCACATTGTCTGATTTTTAAAGAATTTATTTGCAAATTATGGTGGAAAATAAGTATTTGGTCACCTACAAACAAGCAAGATTTCTGGCTCTCACAGACCTGTAACTTCTTCTTTAAAAAGGCTCCTCTGTCCTCCACTCATTACCTGTAGTAATGGCACCTGTTTGACCTTATCAGTATAAAAGACACCTGTCCACAACCTCAAACAGTCACACTCCAAACTCCACTATGGTGAAGACCAAAGAGCTGTCGAAGGACACCAGAAACAAAATTGTAGACCTGCACCCTTACTGGGAAGACTGAATCTGCAATAGGCAAGCAGCTTGGTGTGAAGAAATCAACTGTGGGAGCAATAATTAGAAAATGGAAGACATACAAGACCACTGATAATCTCCCTCGATCAGGGGCTCCACGCAAGATCTCACCCCGTGGGGTCATAATGATCACAAGAACTGTGAGCAAAAATCCCAGAACCACACGGGAGGACCTAGTGAATGACCTGCAGAAAGCTGGGACCAACATAACAAAGGCTACCGTCAGTAACACACTACGCCGCCAGGGACTCAGATCCCGCAGTGCCAGATGTGTCCCCCTGCTTAAGCCAGTACATATCCGGGACCCTCTGAAGTTTGCTAGAGATCATTTGGATGTTCCAGAAGAGTATTGGGAGAATGTTATATGGTCAGATGAAACCAAAGTAGAACTGTTTGGTAGAAACACAACTCATCGTGTTTGGAGGAGAGTGAATGCTGAGTTGCATCCAAAGAACACCATACCTACTGTGAAGCATGGGGGTGGCAACATCATGGTTTGGGGCTGTTTATCTGCAAAGGGACCAGGACGACTGATCCGTGTACATGAAAGAATGAATGGGGCCATGTATCGTGAAATTTTGAGTGCCAACCTCCTTCTATCAGTAAGGGCATTGAAGATAAAACGTGGCTGGGTCTTTCAGCATGACAATGATCCCAAGCACACCGCCAGGGCAACAGAGGAGTGGCTTTGTAAGAAGCATTTCAAGGTCCTGGAGTGGCCTAGCCAGTCTCCAGATCGCAACCCCATAGAAAACCTTTGGAGGGAGTTGAAAGTCAAAGCATGGAGGAATGGGCCAACATACCAGCAAAAGTGTGTGCCAACCTTGTGAAGACTTACAGAAAATGTTTGACCTCTGTCATTGCCAACAAAGGAGATATAACAAAGTACCGAAGATGAACTTTTGTTATTGACCAAATACTTATTTTCCACCATAATTTGCAAATAAATTCTTTAAAAATCAGACAATGTGATTTTCTGGACTTGTTTTCTCATTTTCTCTCATAGTTGAGGTCTACCTATGATGTCAATTACAGGCCTCATCTTTTTAAGTGGGAGAACTTTTTTCCCCACTGTATATATACAGTATACTGTCCTCTGTATTATATATATACAGTATACTGTCCTCCGTAGCATGTATATATATTGTATACTGTCCTCTGTAGTATAGATATACAGTATACTGTCCTCATTAGCATGTATGTATATATTATACTGTCCTCTGTAGTACATATATATATTTATATATACACAGTATACTGTCCTCTGTAGTATATATATATATATATATACAGTACAGACCAAAAGTTTGGACACACCTTCTCATTCAAAGAGTTTTCTGTATTTTCATGACTATGAAAATTGTAGATTCACACTGAAGGCATCAAAACTATGAATTAACACATGTGGAATTATATACTTAACAAAAAAGTGTGAAGCAACTGAAAATATGTCTTATATTCTAGGTTCTTCAAAGTAACCACCTTTTGCTTTGATTACTGCTTTGTACACTCTTGGCATTCTTTTGATGAGCTTCAAGAGGTAGTCACCTGAAATGGTATTCCAACAGTCTTGAAGGAGTTCCCAGAGATGCTTAGCACTTGTTGGCCCTTTTGCCTTCACTCTGCGGTCCAGCTCACCCCAAACCATCTCGATTGGGTTCAGGTCTGGTCAAGGGCGGATTGGGAATTTAAAGTGGCCTTGGGAAAAATTACTAAAAGTGGCCCCATTTTGTAGTTGGATCAAAATTGATGGAAGGCAGGACCAGCAATACCATATTTTGGCACATTATACCACCCCACAGAGCCAAATACCGCAGTCCATCACAAAATACTGCCAGCAGCACAAAATACATCCTCAAAAACTTCCACTAGCCAGTCGTGAGGAGGGCCCAGGCGGCCCCTTGGGCATCGGCCCACCGGGAAATTTCCCTGTAAGGTCTATGGCCAATCCGCCCCTGGGTCTGGTGACTGTGGAGGCCAGGTCATCTGGCGTTGCACCCCATCAATCTCCTTCTTGGTCAAATAGCCCTTACACAGCCTGGAGGTGTGTTTGGGGTCATTGTCCTGTTGATAAATAACTGATGGTCCAACATGGTCCAACAATATATATATATACATATATATATATATATATATATATATATATACTACTGTACTCAGTCAGGGGCGTAACGATCGCGGTCGGAGAGGGTGCGACTGCGACCGGGCCCGGTGGGAGGGGGGCCCGCAGCCCCGCAAGTGCTTATTGCCAGTCGCACTCTGGGCCTACTTAATTTGCCACTGCCCACATCCCCAAAACCCATCCCGTCCCAAACCTACCCATAAACTCTCCTCCTGGCCCTGCACCACCGGACTCACACTCACTGTCAATTCAGTCTGTGACAGCACAAGACCCGGCGCTGAGGTCACGGGGTCTCGCGGGATCACAGGATGAGAAGACTGATGCGGCACCGCAGAGAGTGACACCTCACTGAAAGCCATAGCGGCTGCGCGCGAGTACAGACCGACGAACGGAGAGTAGGTAAGTTTTTTTTTTTTTTTAATGTATGTCCTCAACAGCTTCCCTACTGGAGGAGAGGGGGCACCTGGCAGTGGTGACATATGATTAACTACCCTGGATTCAGAAAGGTAGTTAATTACAGTGAGATGGGGGGGCAAAAACTGAAATATATACAGTGAGATGGGGGGCAAAACTTAAATATATACAGTGAGATGGGGGGCAAAAACTGAAATATATACAGTGAGATGGGGGGCAAAAACTGAAATATATACAGTGAGATGGGGGGGCAAAAAATGAAATATATACAGTGAGATGGGGGCAAAAACCGAAATATATACAGTGAGATGGGGTAAAACTGAAATATATACAGTGAGATGGGGGCGCGAAAACTGAATATATACAGCGAGATGGGGGGGCAAAAAAATGAAATATATACAGTGAGATGGGGGGCAAAAATGAAATATATACAGTGAGATGGGGGCAAAAACTGAAATATATACAGTGAGATGGGGGCAAAAAATGAAATATATACAGTGAGATGGGGGGCAAAAACTGAAATATATACAGTGAGATGGGGGCAAAAACTGAAATATATACAGTGAGATGGGGGGCAAAAACTGAAATATATACAGTGAGATGGGGGGCAAAAACGGAAATATATACAGTGAGATGGGGGCAAAAACTGAAATATATACAGTGAGATGGGGTAAAAAAATGAAATATATACAGTGAGATGGGGGGCAAAAAATTAAATATATAAGTTGAGAGAGGGGGCAAAAAGGTAAAAAGGGGGCGGGGTAATGGGGGTGGGGGGCCCCAATCCAAAGTTTGACCTGGGGCCCTTAGAACTCTAGTTACGCCACTGTACTCAGTAGTATATATATATATATATATACAGTATACTGTCCTCTGTAATATAAATATATGTAGTATATATCCAGTATACTGTTCTCTGTAGTATATATACATTATACTGTCCTCTGTAATATATATACATACAGTAATCTGACCTCTGTATTATATATACATTGCAGTCAGAGAAATTTCAACATATCTACCATGTGTGAATATAATCAAATGAATATAACTCTCCTACTGCTGCAGGCAGCTTTCTCAGGTGGTGACACTCCCTGGGGTGTCCGATCCTGAATCCACAGAGGTCAGTTGATGATATAATGGTGCATGGAATCTCACGTGCGTGTACATTTTGGCTTGTAATATTTTACATAAAATGGCTCCATATTGTGACTGCTTGTTCTGGTTGGTACCTGCTCCAGGACAGCACTTCATTTTGCATGTGCTTCCTTTAATGCCCCATAATAGACTGACTTGTCTCTAGAAGGTTTGTCCTTTCTAAGTAGAGGAGGTGAAATAAGCTCCATCTAGTGGTGGCTTGTTAAAACCCTTTGCATACTGTCTCTGCGTTCATAGGACGCAGAGACAGTTGCCTATTACATGAAGAAGCAGACAGCCGAAATCGGCTGGCTGCTTCTTCCATCCTCCTTCCCTCCCCCCTTGCATACCTCCAGTCTGGGCGGGGCCGGCCGACAGTCAGCCTTGGCTCCGCCCCCTCCAGTCTAGAGAAGACGATGTCCTGCTGGTGATGCTGCTGCTAGGAAGAAGGTAAGTATATGGTTCTTTTTTTTTTTTTTACTTTCTGTGAGGGGCACAACATATTACTGGGGGGCACAATGTGGGCATATTACAAGGGGGCAAAATGTGGGCATATTGCAAGGGGGCACTGTGGGCATATTACAAGGGGGCACAATGTGGGCATATTACAGTGGGGTACAATGTGGTCATATTACTGGGGGCACATAACTGGGCATATTCCTGGGGGGTACACCTGGTCAGATTACTGGGGGCACAGCTGGTCATATTACTGGGGGCACATAACAGGGCATATTATTGGGGAACATAACTGGGGAAAATTTACTATGTAGAGCAGTAAGGGGACTGGGTGGGATTAGGTGTATAGTGGGCGGAGTTGGGGAGTGGCCTAGTGCTGAAAAAATTTGCCGCTGCATGCTTAGCGCGCCGTACAATCTGTCCCTCTATGTTCCTTTACAAAGTTGGGAGGTATGTGTCTATGTATGTGTATGTCTGTGTGTATGTCTATGTGTGTGTGTATGTGTATGTGACACGTGTGGGGCCGGAGCGCTGCACCGGCCCCTCACGTGTACTTGCGGCAGCACGGATCCGGCGGCACCCTTCTCCCGCTGGATCCGTGCTGATGCTAATGTGCAAGAGGCCTTATTTAGACAGCCTCTTTATTTTTTATCTGCTGTGAGGGGGGGGGCATATTGGGTACACATGAGTCCTGTGCCGTCTATTTGCACAGAACAGAAGGATGTGTGTGCTTTATGGCAGCTGCAATGAATAGGAGTTAATTGAAAGAGAAATCTCACAGATTATTACTGTCTCTAGGAAGTAATAGGGTACAAACCCTCTTCCAGTGACCAGGCAGAGACACAGATGCTGCATGCAGAGCCTTATCTGTGTGTACAGTGTATTATGTTAGTATCCTGACTTAGGCCTCTTTCACAGCACGGATCCGGCAGGTGAAGGGTGCCGCCGGATCCGTGCTGCCGCAGGGACATGTGTGGGGCCGGAACCGCGCTCCGGCCCCACACATGTCACACAGAACATACACACAGACACACACAGACATATACACATACAAATACACATACATACTTACATGCTCCCGGCAGGTCTCCACAGCGCAGGAGGAGCAGGACGGCGCGCACATAGGACGATTCCCCACAGCGCCCTTATGGGGAAAATGATGTCCTGTAAGGAGCTCATTTTCCTTACCATAATCACCTTACATGCATAGTAATACCTACCAAACTGGGGTCCTCGAGAGCAAGAGCCCCTCTAGTTCACAAGACACCCCTTCAGGGCAGATTAACGTTGTTGTGGGCCTACATCTTACCTGTAGGACCCAGAACTCACCTGACTCCATGTCACAACCACATATAATAAAAGAGTTAAAGGGGTGTTCCCATCTCACAAATGTAGTTTGTATAGTTAGATATAGCCATACCAATATTATTACTAACAGAGTGTATTTATATAAAATGTACCGTTTAGAAGATTTGTCTGTTTGTATTTCCATTGTCCCACACACATCAGTCAGGCCGTTGCCCCTAGTTACGGCCACCACAGCCTTGAAGTAGCAGTGGGCAGCTTGCTCTTGTTCAAACCTGCTCTGAGGTAACTGCTGTATTGTGGACGCACATTTCATGAGCATGCGGAAACACATTTTAGGGTTGTAGTATTTTTGTCTGCGCTTCCAAAACGCAGAGAAACGGATCCTGTTCCAAGATCAATTCATCTCTATGGAGCAGGATCCGTTTATAAAGTCTGCGTTTTGGACGGATCCTGACCGTTACGTCTTGGACTGGTAGCGTCCAAAACGCAGATGTGAAAGTACCCTAAGATGTGTCTCGGCATGCTGATGTAATGTGCGTTCACAATACAGTAGTTACCTCAGAGCGGGTTTGAAAAGGAGCAAGCCAGCCACCACTACTACATGGTCATGGTGGTCGTAACTAGGGGCAACGGCCTGACTGATGTGTGTGGGACAACGGATATACAAATAGGTAAATCTTCTAAATGGTACATTTTATATAAATACATTCTATTAGTAATAATATTAGTATGGCTATATCTAACTATACAAACTACAATTGTGAGATGGGAATACCCCTTTAACTATTCTCTACTCACTTCTCTATCTTTCCTTACTGGATTGGATCAACAAGTCATCAGGGATAGTGGTTGTTGGAGATCCCCAAGGGCATATACCACACTTGCCCTCCATGCAGTCCTGAACTTTACCCTCTATAAAGCCTTTAAACCTTAATAAGGTATATGGAAAGGGTTTTTCATTTGAAATAAGTCATTACATAAAGTGAATTCGGAATGTCTTTAGACCCTTTCACTTTTTTCACATTATGTTACGTTGAGGGCTTGTGCTAAAAACTAAAACAAAAACAAAATAAAGTTTCCCCCCCATCATTCTGCACGCAATTCCTCATAAGTGACAACAGAATTTTCGAATTTCTTTTGCTAATTTATTAAAAATAGAAAAAATTTAATTTCACATGGACATAAGTATTCAGACTCTTTGCTATGACACTTGAAATTTAGCTCTGGGGGCCTCCTATTGTTCCTGATCATCTTTGAGATGTTTCTGCACCTTGAATGGAGTCCACCGGTGGTAAATTCAGTTAATTGGACATGATTTGGAAAGACACAGCCCCGTCTATATAAGGTCTCACAGCTGACAATTAGTGATGAGCAAAGCGAGTTTCGGATGCCTTCGGAATAATACTTACGGAGATCCGTCTCCGTACAGTATTAAAATGTATGGGCTCCGATGAGCCAAAGTTATATATTCGCGAAGTCACGCGAGACTTTGCTGAATAACTTCAGTAGTTAATTTTTATAGTAGAAAACCACTTTAAAACTTGAAACCGAACTCAGATTCGGTCCCGACTGGTACCTCAGAACCAAAGCCGAGTTCTGTTCCGAAGTACCATTAAGTGCAGCAAAAATTCTTTTGTACCCTTCTCCAGATCTGTGCTTCCACACAATCCTGTCTCTGAGCCCTACAGGCAGTTCTTTCTTCTTCATGGCTTGGTTTTTGCTCTGATATGCATATTCCGAACTTTTGAGCGAAGTGACTTGGGATGTAGCATGACGCTTCGCTCATCACTACTGGCAATGCATATCAGAGCAAACACCAGGCCCTGAAGAAGGAAGAACTGCCTGTAGAGCTCAGAGACAGGATTGCGTGGAAGCACAGATCTGAAGAAGGGTAAAAAAAAGAATTTTTGCTCCACAGAACGTTCCCAAGAGAACAATGTCCTCTATAATTCTTAAATGGAAGATGTTTGGAACAACCAGGACAACTAGAACTGGCTGCCTCACCAAACTAAGTAATCGGGGGAGAGGGGCCTTGGTAAGAAGGTGACCAAGAACCCAATGGTCGCTCTGGCTGAACTTCTGGGTGAAGATCCTGTGTGCAGGACAAACTTCCAGGTCAACCATCACGGCATCACTCCACCAATCTGGACTTTACGGCAGATTGGTCAGAAAGAAGCCTCTTCTTAGTAAAAGACACATGAAAGTAAAGGGTGTAAATACTTATGCCAATGCAAGATTTTAGTTTTTTCTTTTCAATAAATTAAAAAAGATTTCTAACATTCTGTTTTCACTTTCTCATTATGAGGTATTGAGTGCAGATTGATGGGGAAAAAACTTGATATTTTATTTTAGCACAAAGCTGCAATATAACAAAATGTGAAAAAGGTGAAAGGGTCTGAGGACTTTCCAAATGCACATTATGTTACGACATGTAGGAAACCATTGACCTTAGTGCTCAAAATTGCGTAATGGAAATATAACATCCTATATTTCAATGCTGAAGAGCTGTGTTACCTGTGTGCACTTACCTACTCTGTAGGGGAAAGAAAATAACATAGGCTGGGTCTTATCCATTTACAGAAGTGGGAGACATTAGATATCACAGCCACAAGTTGCTACAATGTAGAAACCATATTGTAACTACCAATACAAGGCTGTAATATGAAGCAGATATAAAGTAGATAGAAACAGAGTAGAGCGTATCAGGGCTATTAGGGGATACCTCACAGCCTCTGGAATGGGTAGACTTTCTCCAGAAGCGATAGAATCACTGGAAATCCCGATAACGCACAATGAATTGTTGGCAGCCCCCAAAGATTCACAGACAGGAAAGGCTCCAGGACCGGATGGCATTCCTTTAACATATTACAAATCCTTTCTGGATATATTGTCCCCGCAATTTATTCGAGCATTCCAATCTTTGGAGAGCTCACGGACATTACAATAGCATTACCCTTAGAGCACAACGATCACGGTGCTCCCGAAGGAGGGTAAGGACCAATCCCAATGCCAAAACTACCGTCCCATTTCCCTAATAAATTGTGACTTAAAACTATTCTCAAAGATACTAGCGACCCGTTTATTGCCACATTTGCAATCCCTCATCCATTTAGATCAGACAGGGTTCATGCCCTTGAGGGAGGCGAGGGATAACACCACAAAAGCCATCAACATGATTTATCATGCGATTACCTCCAAACTCCCCATGTTTCTGCTGTCCACAGACGCCAACAAGGCATTTGACAGGGTTGACTGGTCGTTCATGATGGAAACCCTGGGGTACATTGGCCTTGGAGATAAGATGCTAGCACGAATCAAGAACCTATACTCCAACCCGTCGGCTAAGGTTAAAGTGAATGGGCATTATTCAACTCCCTTTTCCATAAGCAACGGGACGAGGCAGGGCTGTCCCCTTTCTCCCCTAGTCTTCATTCTATGTTTGGAGCCCTTCCTATGTCAGGTGAGAGCAAATCCAGACATAGCAGGGATAAAACTGAAGGGAGCGACGTACAAGGTAGCTGCCTATGCGGATGACCTTTTGTTTTTCATGACAAACCCGCGGATCTCACTCCCAGTACTTTTAAAAGAACTCGGAGCAACTTGTCAATTTTAAAATTAATTTGCAAAAATCAGGCAATGAATATATCTCGTCCAAGCAAGTGACGGGACTATGGGCAGTCTCCATTTAGGACAAAACTGCTTAATATTTTGGGTACTCGTAACCCTCGATTGGGGGCTTATACGGGCAACTTCCATCATTGTTGAGAAACATCAATCTGCTTGACAGACAGATGGGTAAAGGGCTTCAATGGTTGGAAGGATAGCTATTCTTTAAAATGAATGCTTGCAGAATCTTATATTTTTGCAGACACTGCCTATACATATTCCAGATTATTTTCCTCTATTATCCATTCTAACACGCTTTATATGGGCGGTAAAGTTTCTCGTATTGCATCGATCTTATTCAGGCTAAGATGAGAGGGGGGTAGGTCTGACCAGACTTTATTCTCCACAGAGCTTCACATCTGTTGAGAGTGGTGGACTGGTGTAGGCACAGAACATTTGTGAGAGCAGCAGGATCGGCGTTGAAAGCGAGATCCTAAAATGCGGGAGAGCTTGAAATGACGGATCCTCCACATGGCTATTAATTATCCAGCTCTGACTTCATCATTATTTGTCCACAATGCCCAGCTTAAAGATCTTTGAACGTACATGGGAAGGGAGTGAACTGAGATCCCCATATCTTCAATCATTACTTGATATGTTTCAAGGGGGTTTAAGGTCACTAGCCATTTCTGCTGCTCCATTTTAGTGTCCTGTATTAAAACTGTGGAACGTCACTTAGGCATTCCTTCTTCATCATAGTGATATTCCCCATGGTGAATACTGCCTTGCATTCCGTTGCTCGGCACGAGATTACTGCAAGGTCCTCAATCAAAATACAAGGAAAGTGGCTAATGTTCATCGAGGAGTTTAAGGCATAGGCCCGCTACACCTCATACTTCTCTTCACATGGTAGGGTTGTGTGGGGTTACCAGGATTGGGGCACATTAAAGGTTTGCTTTTTAGAGTCCAAGCAGCCTCAGGCTGAGTTTTATTATTGAAGTGAGATTCCTCGATACAGAAGTGGTCCTCAGAGGTAATAATAGTCAAACAATATTGAGTGGTTTGATGTTTATTTCAATTTACTGTTGCGTTGGAATGGTTAAAAATATAAAATAAAGAATTCAAAAAAAAAAAAGAAAAGAGTAAGGCCTTTACTTGCGTCAGAATCCGTTTGTGAGATCCGTCCAGGCCTCATGATAATACAACCGTCTGCATCCGTTCTGAACTGATCCGTTTGTATTATCTTTTACATAGACAAGACGGATCCGTCATGAACTCCATTGAAAGTCAATGGAGGACGGATCTGTTTTCTATTGTGTCAGACAAAATGGATCTGGTCCCCATTGGACTTACATGTGAGTCATGGAACGGATCTGTTTGCCGGAATCAGTTTTCCGTCAAGCGGACCACCAAAAGCAGAATGGAGGACATGAACTGAAGCCCAAAAGTGATGCATTCTGAACGGATCCTTTTCCATTCAGAATGCATTAGGGAAAAACTGATCAGTTTAGGACCGTTTGTGAGAGCCTGTGACGGATCTCACAAACGGATCCTGCAAACGCAAGTGTGAAAGTAGCCTAAGAGATCATTTTTCATTCTTGACCTCAGTTTCCGATTTTCAGTTCTTCTCATTAAGGAATAGATGGTGTCCTTCTCAGGGGTGCACCTAGCCTTTCTGCTGCCTGAGGCAAAAACTGAAACAGTGCCCCCCCTCCCCCAATGCCAATTTCTTCACCTCACCTCTTTTCCACAATGAAAGTGCTCATTGCCCATGGCACTTCCGCTACCCCCCTCTTCCCCTACCTGGTGCTGCCTGAGGCGATCGCCTCACGTGGCCTCATTGGTGGTGCATCCCTGGTCCTTCTCCCAGGTACATAGGTGTTACAGTAAGAACATGGATTGAATGAACAGGTGCATTGGTTTTTTCTGGTTTGATAAAAGTGTCACAAATAGAGAAGCATTTTCCAGAGAAAACTTAGCTGTAATTTGCAGTCTTTCCAAAAGTGAAGAAAGCCGGCACTTGTGCATTCACGTGGCTCTTCTGTGTGCTGCGATCTGCTTATAAATTCACAGAGCTAGAACTGGCATAGGAAACACTGAATGAATTGTCTTCAACCATTCCTCATAAAGCTCACTGCCTGTATGCTAATGCCAGGCAAGAACTAGAGCAAGATACATCTCGTCATTTAACCAACTGTCACCCTGAGCTCATTCACAACGGGGCTGTCTATATGATACTGACATGTGTCCTCCAGCTGTTGTGTTACCTGAAAGGTGTTCTACAAGGTATTAATGGATAATAGTTAAATAAATAAGTAGTACATGAGTGGGTGTATATGAGGTAAGAAGATGGATAGATATATAGATAGATAGATAGATAGATAGATAGATAGATAGATAGATAGATAGATAGATATAGATAAGAGATATAGATAAGAGATATGAGATAGCTAAATAGAAATATACAGAGAGATATGAGATACATAGATAGACATAAATAGATGGATTATAGATAGATTAGAAATAGACAGATAATAGCGATAGATAGATAGATAGATAGATAGATAGATAGATAGATAGATAGATAGATAGATAGATAGATAGATATAGATAGATAAGAGATATGAGATAGCTAAATAGAAATATACAGAGAGATATGAGATACATAGATGATTACATAGATAAGAGTTAGGTGATAGACAGATAACGATAGAGAGATAGATAGATAGATAGATAGATAGATAGATAGATAGATAGATAGATAGATAGATAGGAGAGATATGAGATGGATAGATAGATAACAGAGAGATATTAGATAGATGACGGACAGATAACAGACAGATAACAGAGAGATATGGGATAGATAGATAGATAGATAGATAGATAGATAGATAGATAGATAGATAGATAATAGATATAAGATAGATAGATAATAGATATAAGATAGATAGATAGATAGATAGATAGATAGATAGATAGATAGATAGATAGATAGATAGATGTTTTGTTAAGTAATTGAGTTCCAGTTTTTGGAGGGGTTGTCCAGTATTGGCAGAAGGAGTCTGCTTATCCCAGAATCAGCTCTGCATCTGTCCAGGGGTTGTGTACGGTTTTCCATTTAATTGGGAGAAGGGTGTAATACGAAGCATGGCCTATGGGCAGACATGGCGCCTTTCCTGAAAAACACACATCAACCTCTCGCCAGTCATCGACCAAACTCTATAAAAGACTCACCAGACGCCTCAGTGAAAGATCAGTATAGTTTAATGATGCATCAGTGTCAAAATACATTTCTGTATCAATCACTTTCCACACAGCGAAATAGCATCAGATCCTGCCAGATAGTGTTCAAAAATCATGAGGTCTGACGTCAGGGGCCCCCGATTGTCTGACGTGGCTTCGTGGACTGCTACGGCTATCAATGCGCCCTACGCTTCGCTAAATAGACCGCAAAACAACATTATTCAAGTGTGATTAACCCTTCAAGTGCTTTACACCCATAGCCCCACCGACCTGCTAAGGACACTACACAATTCAGCGTACAGAGCGTTACACAGAATTCATTTGGTTTTCATGTCACAACATTTTTTTTTGCTGGAGAGAAAGGCACTAGGACGCTTTGGACACAAAACGGTGTCAACGGAGATTTCTATAAAACGCAAAAAAAGACGATTGAGCGATATAGTATAGTACATAGCACCTGCCGCCCGAAAACAGTGGAGATACAGCTGTCTGTTTCAGTATATACTCTATATGAAATAATAATTCTGGAGCATTCATTTTTCTGACTCTATGTTGTGACATTCCTCTATTATTCCCAATGGAAGTTTATAAATCAAGGTCCAGCTGGGTGTTACCAGTTGGGGGTGTGTCCCTGAACAGTTTAACTCTGGCAGCGCTGATTGGATAGTGTCTGGTAACACCCAGGTGAACCTTGATACATAAACGTTTAGCAGGAATAATTGAGGAATAGCATAACCTACAGTTATAAGAAAAGATTGTTATTACATGGAGGATGCAGACATGTCAGGAGAGGTGACATCTCCTCTTCAAGGTCAACACTTTAAGGGCTCATGCACAAGAATGTATTTTCTTTCTGTGTCCATTTGTTTTTTTTTGCGGACTGTATGCGGAACCATTCAATTCAATGGGGCTGCAAAAAACATGGAACTCACTCCATGTGCATTCCATTTATCCGTTCCACAAAAAATTAGAACGTCCTATAATTGTCCACATTACGGACAACGAAAGGACTGTTCTTGTAGGGGCCAGCTGTTCTGTTTTGCAAAATACGGAATGCGTGTGGACGTCATCCATATTTTTTGCAGATTCTGTTTTTTTTTGGTCATGTGCATGAGCCCTAAGGCTGCGTTCAAATTCGCGTCAGAGGTTCCTTCAAGAGCCTGATTTACATTTGATGGAAAAACAATGGACACCTCAATAGGGTGTCTAAGGGGTGTAGCCGGCACTGAAAATTGGGGGAACTGAAATGCACCGAAGAGCTAGGGCCCGTCCCTCGGTGCACCAAAGCCTTCATTTGCATGAAGAATAAGTCTCTTTTTTTCTCGGGAGTCCTGCAACCGAGTTTCACAACGTAGATATTGTTTTTAAATCAGCAGGATCAACCCCAGCAGGCATAGCATGCTGTTTAATAGGGTCGATCCTGCTGACATGTGCTTTTTTTTATTATTCTAAATAATCTTGGTCTTGCATATTTTGAAATGAATTTAACCTTTCTGTTATGCATAAGCTGGCTGCCTCCACCGTGCGCAGCAAACAGTGTCATGAAAAGTGAATTATACATTTACATCCTGTGGATAAAATTAGACTTCAGTGAGCTTATTCTATATGTAGTTACCTGACTTTTGAAGCCCGGCCTGAGAATGGAGATATAAAGGCTTAAAGAAGAACTCCCGCAAAATTTTTTATTCCATGTCCTGCTAGAAATGTACATGATGTAATCTGTAGTGAATGTCATTTTCTTACCAGTAGCTGAATTTTTGAGTTCTATCATCCTGAAGTTTCTTATCTGTGTCATGTGATTAGGAATTAGACCCACCAACTCACACAGCACCTTTTGTGTGGACAGGAAGTCTAATTTTCTATGCATTCCTATGGGAGCCTCACTTTCAGTCCCATAGGAATGAATAGAGAAGTGACTGGCTTCCTGTCCTGGGTCAGTTGGAGGTCAGGGAGTTGGTCACATGACCCAGCTACAATAAGAAGAGAGTGGAAACTCTCAATTTCAGCCTCTGATAAGAAGATTGCATTCACTACAGATTACATCATGCACCTTTCTAAACATTTTTGCGGGAGTTCTTCTTTAAGCATCAAAATGACGGAGATAGCGAAAATGCTGTGCGACCCATAGCAGCCAATCAGACGTGCAACGGGGTAGGCATCATGTTATCAGATAAGCCTTCCTCTTGACCAGGTAGTGCATAAAACATATTGCTAGGATACCAATCTCACCCCCCCCCCCTTACTTATATCATCTGAAGGCACATACTTTAAAGTAAAAAAAAAAACATATAAACTTTAATGAAACAACATAAAAAAATGGGTAGATTAAGGTCAAGACGCACAAAACCCATAAGCAACTTCTCATGTTTCCACAACTGTCCAAAAATGCTACATAATACACGTGGAACTGTTCGGTGGGGCTCCCAACGATGGGTTTGCCACATCTGCCAAACTATGGGTTTACACTTGACCTGACCATACATTTTACATTGTAAAAGGGCCGTACTTTCTAAAATGGCTGCAAAGATTTCCAATTCCAAAAAGTTCCGATTGTTGCAAATGTCATTTACTTGCATTGCTTCCCCTATGTCTACCTGTGCAATAACGGATCAAATGCTACAACTGTATCATTTAAGGCCTCATGCACACAACCGTATCCGTTTTGCGGTCCTCAGATCCCCGCCATGTGGATGCCAACAATTTTTTTTTGAGGCTCCAGTAGAAAAGTCATATCCTTGTCTGCAAAACGGACAAGAATAGGACATGTTGTAGGCCACGGGACCAATGGGCGGACGCGGACAGTACACGGTGTGCTGTCAACATCTTTTGCGGCCCCATTGAAATGAATGAGTCTGCATCCAACCCGCAAAAAATGCGGATCGGATGCAGATTAAATATACAGTCGTGTGAATGAGGCCTAAAGGAGTTGTCACAAATTTCCTGGATGGAGGGGACCACCATTAGTAGTATTCAGGGGCGGACTGGGAAGTTAAAGTGGCCCTGGAAAAAGTACTAAAAGTGGCCCCGTTTTGTAGTTGGGTCCAAATTGATGGAAGGCAGGGCCGGCAATACCATATTGTGGAATATAATACCACCCCAACAGAGCCAAATACCACAGTCCATCACAAAATGCATCCCCAAAAACCTCTACTGGCCGGCCGTGAGGAGGTCTCAGGCGCCCCCCCGGGCATTGCCCACCGGGGAATTTCCCTGTAAGGTCTATGGCCAATCCGCCCTTGGTAGTATTAGCCAGACCGGAGAACCTCTCACAAAGAGCCCACCCAGCCTGCCCATGTATTATTATGGTTGGCCATTCATTTTAACAGGTAGTACTATATTTGCTGCTACTTTCCATTGGCTTTGATTAGAACTGATCATTTTTCCAAATTTTTGAGTAACGTGAGAGCTGCTGCTTGTTAGCAGCTCTCTGCTCTGGCTCACAGAGTGGTTCCCTCGCTGAAGACCCTCCTCCGTAATGTCCATATGCTCTTAATAGAATAAGTATGAAGACTTCCATTACTATTCTCCCATCTTAGGGTGGTTACATTTGAGCGCTGGTGTATGAACACGTCCATCGGTGCTCGTTTGCACCGCCATAATTACACTGGCTGATGCAAACAATGTGGGAGGAACTATTTGGTCCGCCCTCATTGTGTTCCTCAGATTACACAGGGAGACCTCTACTAATAATAGGGCATCTTTATATCCTGATGAAGGATGGTCATCAACTGGTCATCAATCGGTTGACTGACTGCCCGACTTTCTGAGACAATTATCGGGAAATTATCATTCCCAATTAATTTGACCGAATATCATGCAGTCTAATAGGGGCATTAGGGATCTTGTTTTGGTTTACCCCCTTCCAAACCAGGTGAAGCAGTGAAGACAAAGGTGACCCCCTCTTAAAATATGGGCAGTGAAGGCAGCGCCCTGTAGCATTCTAATGTATTGTTTAGTGAACTGAAAAAAACATAGTTTTACAAAATGATGACCTGGGAAAGTGGAAGGCGACCCGCAGATTTCTAAGAAAAGTGAAACTACATCTCCAAGATGATGGAACTCATGGCCAGTAGGTTCACCTCACCAGACCTAAAGAAAGCAGTTGTACACAAAAGAAAAAATTTAAAAAAATAGTCTCAATATAAAGCAATTAAGACATGAAAGTGCAACAATATTATTAACTACTAATCTGTTTATACGACAATTCGAACTAATATATATATATATTTTATGTATTATATGGATATGTATCAGACATAGAATTTATAAGGATGTTAGGAGAGAAAATTTTAATTAGGATTAATTAAGATTCTACTATGCCCTTTATTTTAGACAGATACCGGGAGAAAAACGGTAAGTGGTCTTAGGAAAATGAGAGTCTAACCTCATTGGTCACTATGGGGGACTCCTTTCCTTATCTCCCAATCAGAATCCATGTTATAGTTTGGATTGAGAGATGGAAGAAAGTATGATTGTGCAATCTGACTACACAGAGTTTGTTTGTTGTCCGTTACCATGGAGACGTAAAGATCTATTTAGTTGTAGTTGCTTCATTTTGTATTTTAGATGCATAGGAGCAATAAAAATAAAATTAACGGCAGCTGACTAAATGGATACCTGCATAGTTTTATAACACAATGTAATATAAGCAATTTATTACTCAGTAACCACAATTCTTCCCGGGAAGCAATATACCATCAAACTGCAGAAATAATTGGACTGTTCATTTATGCCCTGGGGTTCTCTCGGACTACAAAATGTATGACCTATCCTTAATATAAGTCATCAATATCAGTTAGGAGGGGATCGGCCTCTTGGCTGGAATTCGGCGCCCCCCTTTATTGTCTAAAAGGCGCAGTCCAATACTTTAAGTAATGGCTGCACCTGGTATTACAGCTTAGAGCATCTTAGACGCATTCAAGTGGGTCAAGACAGGATCAGGAACTGGAGAGCAGTTGGGACTGGTAAGTGTCGGAACTGCACTGGCGGAGGATCGGTGAGTTATTTTTTTTTTAACCCATTCTGAACCATATATAAAAAATTGGACAACCCCTTTAAATATTTACAAGCTTCAGCTGAAGCTTACAATAAGGCAACTTTTAAGAGCCCTGAGGACGAACATGAATTAGATCATGCGGGAACTGAGAACCGGGCATACTATTGCTTTATACATTGGCACGTTGACTGGGTAAGACCAAGTTCCGGCCAGTTCCTGAGAATGGCAAGGCCCGTCACGATGTCTAGGAGTTGCGCCACCGTTGAGCCACTGCATTGACGTCCCACTGTACTAATAAGAATTGCTGAATACAATGCCCTTGCTAAAATATTGCTCTAGGACCCAACTATTTGCACTTGAAGAGCTATCAACGGACACAGGATAAGCCATAGAACAGTTCTAAGACCCTGAATCACTGTGTATAGAAAGATAGACTTATATAGACTGATAGCGCAACGCAGATGAAACGGTATTCACCATATTGTATGTAAAGGTAAGTCCTTCCCTGACAAAGAGGGTAGTCAGCCAATCCAACCAGCTACACCTATAGCTCCACTGATTTCTGGTGGTTAGGTGGATTGGACCCAGCCAGTGGCTGCCCTTGTATTGTGAATGAAGGACGTACTTTTGCGCGCGGTAGACGGAAAGGCCGCCATTATAACATGCGATTAATGCTATTAATAAATTGCTTTGGATAGACTGTGTAATGCCTCGTGTATCAGCCGAACAATAGCCGCCGCCGCGGCGACGGCTGCTGCTACATTTACGAAAGTCAAAACGAAACATCTCAGCAAGAATCATGAAGGCATGAAAAATAAAATTTACAAACAAACAAAAAAAAACTAAAAAACAAAATGTACTGTACCAATATAAAACGAAGCCTTAACCTAAAGGATTAAAGGTTAAACCGCATTGTTAACTGCCTACACATACAGATCATATCGGGAAAGTTATGGTAAATTGTGCAACATTACATGTCCCCCGGTAGTTCATCATTAACCCTCCGTAGACCGGTAGATTAGTACAATGGTATAACATCTACATAGTATATATATATATATATATATATAAAAAATAAAACAAAACACAGGACTGTAAAGTTGAATCAGATATAGCAGAGTGATTGGTCATTTCTTAACTTGTCTCAACTTTAAACATAAAAACTAAGCCTAGGTTTTACGACGTGACAGATGCAGATTTTTATTGCACTTTGCCATTTATAAAAATCGGTGTGAAGAAGAAGTGGCGAAGGTGGGCGGTGCACAATGCACAGGCACTGACTGTGGGGCCGCCGCATTCGGATCGCGAAACCCATTCACTTGAATGGGGTCCGCAATCAGCATCCGACGGTCCGCACCGCAAAAAAGTAGTGCATGCACTACTTTTTTTGGCGGTGCGGAGGCACAGCCAGAAACACCATGGAAGCACACCGTAGTGCTTCCGTGGTGTTCCGATCAGTGACTCTGCTCCGCATCTCCGTGATTGCAGACCCATTGAAGTGAATGGGTCTGTGATCCGTGATGCGAGTTGCACACGGCCGGTGCCCGTGTATTGCGGACCCGGCGTGTGCATGAGCCCTAAGAGACACTAAGAGTTGGGGCTCATGCACACAAGTGTGTTTTCTTTCCGTGTGCGTTCCGTTTTTTTTTTTTTGCGGACCATATGCGGAACTGTTTATTTCAATGGGTCCGCAAAAAAAAAAAAAAAAACTGAAGTTACTCCGTGTGCATTCCGTTTACGTATGTCCGTTCCACACGGGGATAGAACATGTCCTATTACTGTCCACATTAGCATAGGACTGTTCTTTTAGGGGCCACCTCTTCCATTCCGCAAAATACAGAATGCACACGGACATCATCCGTGTTTTTTGCGGATCCGTGTTTTCTGTTGTGTGCATGAGCCCTTAAAGGGGTATTCCACAATTTTACAAGTGATGGCCTATACGTCAGCACTGTCTAATACTTTTTGGTCTGACACCCCGCACCCCCCTGGATCGGCTGTTCTGCAGTAACCCCGGAGCCAGTGGGCAGACCTGGTTACCGCATTGCTGCTCAGTGGGGACAGAACCGCAGTAACCAGTTTCATTCACTACGCAGTGTGTAGCTCTGATGCTGACATCCGGGACAGCTCATTGAGGCGGGTCTAGGGTGTCGGACGCCGCCGATTAGATATATGGCCATCATTTGTAAAATCCTGGATACCCCTTTAAGAGGTGGAATCCGATTGGTTGATATGGGCAATTGCTCGACTTTTCTTTCGCACTAGTTCTGATACATCCCCCCCAATATTCCTATGTATTGGTATGATAGATATGAGTTAGTGTTATTGTTATAGAGCAAATGTAAAAGTCTGCGACTGAGCTGATTATCATAAAGGGACGCTAAAGCCGAAACAGCTAATGACGAAAATAAAGTGCTCTTTCTTTCCCTTGAATATACATGGACCAGAAAGTGTCCCCATACTGGGACCCCCATGATCAGCTGTTCTCTGTAGGGAAACTTGGCATTAAAGGGACACTTCCAGAGAAGGGGTTTTTATTGAACTCCCTATTCATAAAAACATATATTTTTTTTAGAATTTTTGGCTCTTTTTCTCATCCAGTTCAGCCGTAATATATCTTCAAAAATGAAATGCAAAAAATTGTCCTTCTGTAGCCGTCAGTAAAAATGATAAGACTTCCTATATAGTTAGGTAATCCTTGGTCAGTTCACTGCTGCTGCCAGGGGAAGATGCTATCTGATGGATAATCCTCATGATAATAGTAGGTATAACATCAATATTACAGCTCTATTTTTCTCTCTATTGTCCTAGCTAATGATATCCACAGAACAGCATTGACTTGAGGAGTGTAATGTTTGATGGTCTAATTAAGTGACTACAGGCGGGATCTCTCTCTGGCCGCAGTGAATAGTCTGACTGAGAAATTTAAATGAGGCTGTCTGCCGTGCGAAAGGTCCAGACAAATTGGAAGTTAAAGAGTTGGGACAGGAAGTAGTATACATGGAATTATATCCACAAAACTATCCAACTGGTGATTTTTTTTTTAATAAAAAAATTATAGAAAAGTCACATAAAGGTTGATAATATGTGATCAAAAATTTTGGATGGAAGTGTCCCTTTAAGTGTTCATATTCCCTGCTACCACTGGAGAAATGAAGCATTTATTACACAGAGTCTATTCTCATTAATGTGATGTCTGCCTAATATACGGTAAATGGGAATGGGTTTTCTAAACTGGACAACCCCTTTAAACTGGATCTGTCCCATAATAATATAAAGGATCGACCATTTAATATTCTTCCCCTTTGATACTATGTGTGTTCTGTCTGCAGTGGTGACCAGGACAGCTAACGCCTGCCCCCAGCTATAGCCTAGTCACTTCAGCTGATTCTCAAACAAAGTGGAAGCTACAATTAGGAGACTGGCTTGTGATTTTTCAGCCAAAGTTTTGCAACAAGTCTTTGATTTCAAATTTAGTGCCCCTTTATGTTTTCTATAGTGGTCAGTGACCCTTACAGATAACCAGTCCCCGGTCCCTTACTAGAAGTATGAACCAGGTTACATCTCGCATTGGTGTTCCAAGGTGAAAGAGTACTTGCCTGCAGTCCTTACATATTATATAAATTATTGTATCACCTATAATATAATATTTCTGGAGCACATTTTTGTCTAATTTATCCAGGTTCTCTCTTATTCCTCCTAGAAATGTGTGACTACTAGAGATGAGCGAACGTGCTCGTAACGAGCACTGTAGCGCTCGGCTCCCCTGCGCTCGCATGGGCGCAGGCATCCGCTTCCGTCGGGTGAGGAGGACGGATCCAGATGCCTGCGCCCATGCGAGCGCAGGGGAGCCGAGCGCTACAGTGCTCGTTACAAGCACGTTCGCTCATCTCTAGTGACTACGTTGACAACTGGGTGTTACCAGTTGGGGGTTTGTCCCACACTCTTAATCAGGGCTGTCTGCATCAGGCCTCATGCACACGAACGGTCGTGTCCATGCTGGGGACCGCAAAATGCATGTGCACCGACTGTGAGGGTGCCGCATACAGATCGTGAACCCATTCACTTCAGTGGGGTCCGCAATCCGCATCTAACTGTCCACACCGCAAAAAAAATAGAACATGTCCTATTTTTTTGCAGTGCGGAGGTACGGACAGAAACACCACGGAAACACTCCGTAGTGCTTCTGTGGGGTTCCGAACCGTGCTTCCTTTCGGCACTGCATCTCCCAGATTGTGGACCCATTCAACTGAATGGGTCCACATCCGTGATGCGGGGTGCACACAGCCGGTGCCCGTATATTGCAGACCCGCCATATGTGGGCCGGGCAACCGCCGTGTGCATGATCCCTCAGACTGTGTCCTTTTGAGGAGGGAAATGGTATGGGTGTGTCAATTTATCAATGACTTTTTAGGAGGGATAACAGAGGAACGTCACAATGTAGTGTTCTAAGAGAAGATGCTCAAGAATTGTTCCTTAATGGGGGGGTTTACTAAAACAGAGATATCAGGGGAGGTCTAGGCTGCCATTTTCTGTAACATAGATAAGGAAATGATCCTGGTGGGGACTTCAAAACCACAAAGCGACTGATTTCATTGGTCACAATTATTATGGGAATGTCAAGTTTGCGATATCTCTTTTATGGCATTTGAAACTCAAAAAGAAACAATACATGGCATTGCAAAATATATGTCATTAGAATTTTCCTATGTGCGACAGTAACAAATTCCATGATCTTCTCTATGAATTCGGCATGATAAACAATATATATGCACCATACGATCGATTGTGGCCGCTTACAAAAATATAAGTTAATTTTACACGGGTATAAGCGTGTGTAAAACATTGTCTATACTATACAATTTGTTATTAAAATAAAGAAAAAATACAGCAGGTAAAACATATATGCATTTATCTTATCCTTTAATATGATGCCATCTCAATAAGGCCACTATTTGGTAAATGTGAAGAAAAAAAGTCCCATAGGTGAGTAAATTCGGTAAAACTCTTATCAGTGATAGAACTTTCTACTCGAAAAAATAGATTTAGAAACTGAAGCCTTGTATGTGAACAGTTACAAGTCAAAGAGTAATTGGTCGCCGTCTTTCAGGTGGTCTGATCCAGCGCTCTGAGGAGGTCGCTGCCTTGCAGGAGGTTGGAGTTACCCAGGACTGGCACATTGACCTCACAGTCGTATCTGGTCAGTTCTGGCAACAGGTAAGGCTCGTAGGATGGCCCGATGAGACGGTTGGTCAGAGCTGTAATGGGACATGGATAGAAATTGTTAATAGTGACTCCGTCCCAGTGATAGTTAAAGAGAGTCTATCACCTGATCTGAGCGCTTTAGACCGCTCAGATCAGGTTATAGACTGCTTTGGCCACATTCCAAAACTACCTTTACTAGTGATGTCCTTCGCCGAGATCTTCCAAAAAAGACTTTTTAAACTTATGATAATGAGGTCTGGCAAGTATCCAGGGGCGGCGTTACTGTGCCCAGAAAAACACACCTCTTTCACCCGTCTGGCCCGCCCTCGTATCCTATTATTACCTCCTCCTCTGCCTCTCAGATCTCGTGCTGCGCCGCTCCACTGCAGTCCTCTGGTGTGGTGCAGGCACAAGATCTGAGAGGCAGAGGAGAGGGTAATAATAGGATATGAGGGCGGGCAAGACAGGTGAAAGAGGTGTGTTTTTCTGGGCACAGTAATGCCGCCCCTGGGCACTTGACAGACCTCATTATCATAAGTTTAAAAAGTCTTTTTTGGAAGATCTCAGCGAGGTACATAACTAATAAAGGTACATACTTTAGAATTTGTGGCCAAAGCAGTCTATAACCTGATCTGAGCGGTCTAAAATGCTCAGGTCAAGTGATAGACTCCCTTTTAAGAGACAGAATGTTATGAGAGCTTACGTAGATATGTTATAAGCAGTGACATATCTATAGGGGTTGTAAATCAGAGTGCTCATAGACAAGGAGTGCCCATAGGCCTAAATACGGGGGTATGGCAAGAGGGGGCAGAAAGGAGATGGAGGGAGACAGGATGAAAACTGTGCTTTACTTACCACGGGTCCTCTCCACTGCTGGGATGTCACAGCAATCTGCATGAGAAATAAGTATGTATAATATCTATAAGTATATACCAGTGTAATGTGGATATATGTATGTGTAGTGTATGTGTGTGTGTACTGTGCATGTATGTATGTTGGTGTAATGTATATACAGTATATGTATCTAATGTGTAAGTCTGTGCATAATGTGCATGTATGTTGGATATATATGTGTGCGTAATGTGTATTTATGTGTGTAAAGTGTATGTGTGTGTGTAATGCGTATATATGTATCTCTAATGTGTGTGCATAATGTGCATGCATGTATAATATGTACAAGTATATACCCATGTAATGTGGATATATGTATGTGTAGTGTATGTGTGTCCATACTGTGCATGTATGTATGTTGGATATGCACGTGTGTGTAATGTCTATGCAGTATATGTATCTAATGTGTAAGTGTTTGCATAATGTGCATGTTGGATATATATGTATATGTGTAATGTCTATTTATGTGTGTAATGTGTTTACATGTATCTCTAATGTGTGTGTGCATGTATGTGCATATGTTGGATATATATATGTGTGTAATTGTGTCTAATGGATATAGGTGTATATATGTAATGTGCATATATGTAAGTGTAATGAGTATTTATGTGTGTACTGTGTATATATGTATCTGTAATGTGTAAGTGTGCGCATAATATGCATGTATGTGTGTATGTTGAATATGTATATGATGCATGCCGGCTATGTATCTATATACAGAACATATACAACCTATCAGACAATTCACCCTCAGCTCTTTGTGACCCATTTATTTTTAACATTAGGGAGGATTCCACCTATTCCCTCTTTTGTGACCCCTATTTTTCATGGGCATAACACAGAGGTCTATCATTGAACCTATTAGAAAAACAAAATCATACCCATAATTTTTAGGTCCAAAAAGGACTACTAATTTCTTAAAGGGGTTGCCAGGGATTTTGATACTGATGGCCTATCCTCCACATACGTAGGTCATCAGTACCTGATCGATCGGTCCAACTCCCATTGACCCCAATGATCAGCTGTTTAAAGAGGTCAAGGTACTCCGGTAAACGCTGCAGCCTCTTAGTCCAATGACGTCACATTAATTGGTTACATGGCCTATTGTGCAACTCAGTCCCTAAGTGAATGAAGCTGAGCTGCAATACCAAGCATAACCACTATGCAATGTACGGCGCTATGCTTGGTATAGCCTCTTCAAACAGCTGATCGTCAGGTGTGACCCCCACCAATCATATATTGATGACTTGTCCTGAGAAGAGGCCACCAATATCAAAATTCTGGACAACCCCTTAGAGCTTCACTTTTCTGATACGGAGCTCCACATCCCCTCCACATAGATATAAAAAATAACACACTGGTTGCCTGTACCCACTAACTATAAAACCTTACATGGCCGATGTACAGTACATAATGATAACTATTCAATTACAATTACTGATGGTGGGCCTTCAGAACCTTTCCCCTAGTCGGCTTCAAGTATCCGAGTCTACATATTTTTCTTAGACTTTAACAGGGAAAGGAAACTTCTAAAAAATCAACCAAAACTGAAAAATCACCACAATCTCATGAGGAAATGAAGCCTCAAGAATTTACCTTTAGCTTTTTGGGACTGTGGCATGTTGTATTCGTGGTAATTACAGCTATAGAACGTGCCTGGGTAAGGGGCTTTTCTTTCGTCTCTTGAGCTTGATGCACAGTGCGGTTGTGACCGTGACTGCTGGGCCATATGAGGACTTAACCCCCTGTGTCTATTACAGATGTACTCATCTAAAATCGTAAAAGCATAGCTTGAAATTAATAATAGATTGCATAATTCATGGACCACAACAAGGCAAGTCATATGAGGCTTATACTACTACTGTCCAGACAGGAGCCCAACAGGACCAGGCACAGCAGGTACATAGTGCTACTGTACAGACAGGAGCACGACAGAACCAGGCACACCAGGAACTGTATATACTGATACTGTCCAGACTGGAGCATATCAGGGCCAGGCACAGCAGGTATATACTGCTACTGTCAAGGCAGGAGCACAACAGAACCAGGCACAGCGGGAACTGTATATACTGCTACTGTCCAGGCTGGAGCACAACAGAACCAGGCACAGCAGGAACTGTATATACTGCTACTGTTCAGACTGGAGCTTATCATGGCCAGGCACACCAGGAACTGTATATACTGCTATTGTCCATACTGGAGTACAACAGGACCAGGCACAGCAGGTACATACTGCTACTGTCCAGAAAGGAGCACAACAGGACCAGGCATAGCAGGTACATACTGCTACTGTCCAGACAGGAGCACAACAGAACCAGGCACAGCAGGAACTGTATATACTGCTACTGTCCAGAGTGGAGTACAACCGGACCAGGCACAGCAGGTACATACTGCTACTGTCCAGACAGGAGCACAACAGAACCAGGCACAGCAGGAACTGTATATACTGCTACTGTCCAGTCTGGAGTACAACAGGACCAGGCACAGCAGGAACTGTATATACCACTACTGTCCAGTTTGGAGTACAACAGGACCAGGCACAGCAGGTATATACTGCCACTGTCCAGACAGGAGCACAACAGGACCAGGCACATCAGGAGTTGTATATACCTGCTACTGTCCAGACAGGAGCACAACAGCACCAGGCACAGCAGGTATATACTGCCACTGTCCAGACAGGAGCACAACAGGACCAGGCATAGCAGGTATATACTGCTACTCTCCAGACTGGAGCATATCAGGGCCAGGCACACCAGGAACTGTATATACTGCTACTGTTCAGACTGGAGCATAACAGGGCTGAGCATTCCAGGTATATATTGCTACTGTCAAGACTGGAGCACAACAGGGCCGGATACACCAGATATATACTGCCACTGTCCAGACAGAGCACAACAGGACCAGGCATAGCATGTATATACTGCTACTGTCCAGACTGGGGCACTACCTGTTTCTATGGGGTACATAGGATATCTCTCTTCAGGTAAATACGGTGGAGATTTTTCCCTTACCAGTTAGAACACTTGTACTCAGGGATTTCTTTTCTGAAACAAGTGGAGACATTTCTTCCTTGAGAGATTTCATACGTTTCCACATTATTGAAGGTATGTTGTTTTCTGGTAACTCCTCCTAAAAAGAGACACAAAATGAATACAATGGAGCACATCCCCCAACTTACAATACAGTGATGTGTCATACATCATGTCCCAATGGCAAGTGGAATGGTCATGCATTTCTAGGGGTAATAAATGAAGAATGGAAGAAAATATGATTCCCGTTTGCTATTTTATGGGGAATACAAGTAAACTCATTGACAAAAAAACACACCAGGAAGGAGTTGTTGGATTTTATCGAAACTTTCTCTGTGTGAATGTAATGATGATACATGGAAGTGATTACAATATTAGAGCGAAAGGTGAAGTTTATTGGGGAAAATTGTGAAATTGAAAGGAGGCTCTAGGACCCGGTTGTCCACCTCTAGCCTTAATACAAGATGAGACACGGCCTCTAGCCTGGATACAAGATGAGATACAGCCTCTAGTCTGGATACAAGATGAGATACAGCCTGTATCCTGGATACAAGTAGAGATACGGCCTCTAGCCTGGATACAAGATGAGATGCGGCCTCTAACCTGGATACAAGATGAGATACGGCCTCTAGCCTGGATACAAGATAAGATATGGCCTCTAGTCTGGATACAAGATGAGATATGGCCTCTAGCCTGGATAGAAGATGAGCTATGGCCTCTAGCCTGGATACAAGATGAGATACATCCTCTAGCCTGGGTACAAGATGAGATATGGCCTCTAGCCTGGACACAAGATGAGATAGGGCCTCTAGCCTGGATACAAGAAGAGATATGGCCTCTTGCCTGGATACAAGATAAGATACGGTCTCTAGACTGGATACAGGATGAGATACATCCTCTAGCCTGGATACAAGAAGAGATATGGCCTCTTGCCTGGATACAAGATAAGATACGGTCTCTAGCCTGGATACAAAATGAGATACGGCCTCTAGCCTGGACACAAGATGAGATACATCCTCTTGGCTGGATACAAGATGAGATACGGCTTCTAGCCCGGGTAAAAGGTGAGATATGGCCTCTAGCCTGGATACAAGATGAGATATAGCCTCTAGCCTGGATACAAGATGAGATACCCCCTATAGCCTGGATACAAGATGAGATACGGCCTCTAGCCCGGATACAAGATGAGATACGCCCTCTAGCCTGGATACAAGATGAGATACGGCCTCTAGCCTGGATACAAGATGAGATACCCCCTCTAGCCTGGATACAAGATGAGCTATGCCCACTAGCCTGGATACAAGATGAGATACCCCCTCTAGCCTGGATACAAGATGAGCTATGCCCACTAGCCTGGATACATGATGAGATACGGCCTCTAGCCCGGATACAAGATGAGATACGCCCTCTAGCCTGGATACAAGATGAGCTATGCCCACTAGCCTGGATACAAAATGAGATACGGCCTCTAGCCTGGATACAAGATGAGATACAGTTGGACATGGAGGCATACAGGTTCTATATGGTATCCTGTAGGACATTTGCCCACAGATGTTACAGCTGGGCCTGTAGATCCTGCACACTCTTAAGCTGCTGAGGTTAGTTCTATAAATGCTTGATTGGCGATAAATCTGGTGACTGGGCAGCCAAGGAAACTGGCGGAGACATTCCTAGGAAACCCTTGTATGAGTTGGAGGCTGCAGAAAACAGGTGATCATGTGGGTGCAGTGTGTCAGACTGTATATCGGATATTAATGACTTATCCTGAGGATAGGTCATCAATATCAGGAGCTTGTAAAAAATCCCTTTAATAGGGTTGTCCAGAATGGAATTACCCTGCCGATCAGTTGACCACTGCAAGTCCAGCTTCTTAATTAGCATTATCTATCGGTGGTCACTCAATTCATCTGGTGGTCCGCCAGATCAGGCAGTGCTTATTCTAAGAGATCTCCTTTCTGGCTTATAGAATGAGGTCCCGAATGGGGAACACTCTCTAAGACGTTCAGATACTCTAACAGACTGTATGGAAAGGGGTTCTCCAGATAGAATTTCTCCCAAAATCATCACTAAATATAATTCCTTGAGTTATTTCTTGCTTTTAACCCTTTGCATGCCCTCTTTGTTCCTTACCACATTGACCTGTGGAAATCCTTGTTCTCCATAGTCATGCTGCCGCTTCCTCTTCATGCTGTTACAGAACGGTATTTCACTGGGGTGTAAATCTTTGCCCCGCTGACCGAAACTCTCAAGCGATCTGTAAACAAGAGTTCCAGATGTATTTACTCTCTGCCGTTTTGCTATTTATTAACATGCTACATTGATAAGTTGTGTTTATTGTATAACCTTATAAATACTTGTAATTCTCTTATGATTGATACAAAAAGACCTTAAGTATCATTATATCATTTTAATTATAAGACGGGAAGATCTTTCTACTAAAATACCAAAAAAAAGTCATTCATAAATATAAGTGCTTAAAAGGGTATGTTCACTACTGCGAGTCTGGCCATGCTGTGGGGTCTGTAAAGAAACATCATAAAGCTGAATAACCCCTTTAAATGGACTGCTTGAGTTTAGAAAATAAAAGTATTTTTTTTTTGTTCTGAAAACAGTGCCATTGCTGTCCATGCGTTGTATCTGGTATTGCAGATATTGGAGTTAGGCTGCAATATTCTATTTTCTAATCTCACGCAGTCCCTTTAAGGGGCTCCAAGAATATGACTAATCAATACGAAAAACTTATTCTAATGGCTGATAATGCTTTTAATAGATAGATATTACATGGATAGATAGATAGATAGATAGATAGATAGGTAGATAGATAGATATTAGATCGATATTTAGATAGATAGATAGATAGATAGATAGATATTAGATCGATATTTAGATAGATAGATAGATAATAGATAGATAGTTGATAGATAGCTAAAACATGCAGATAGATAGACTGCAACAGTATGCATAGAACTACAGTACAAGTAGCAGAACACTGCTTAATGCACAAAGACACACGATAAATAAATAGATGTGACATGCATAAATTTATTGATAGATAGATAATAAATAGATATAGATAAGATAGATAGATAGATAGATAGATAGACAGAATCCTTTACCCTTCTCTCACCTTTGCTTATACAATGGCATGCTGTGTAAATGCAGCGGGCGTCCTGACGATGAATTGTTTGGATTTTCGTTGTACTGATCCATCAGTCGCCATTTTGTGTGCATATAACTGACCGGTGGATCTGGAGGCCAATGCACGTTAGGCCGCCCACCCATTGAGGACAGTGGTGTAGTAGAATCGGTTTGATATGCTGATGAGGGTGGTGACTTTCTCTCGCCATTATACAGCCCGTTGGGCAGGGCGTCCTGGCTTTGAGTACTACCTTTAGCTGCCATCGGTTGACAAAAGTTCTGGTGAAGAAACTGGTTCTGTGAAGGAGGAGCACTGGACTGGTATAGGTTATTCATGCTACTCAGGTTCTGCTGGGAGGGTTGTGCGTTTTCACTGAGGGGACACTCATCCTGACAGATAGGATTCAATTGGAAATCTTCACCATCCATGGGAATGTATGGAGCAAGGGTCTCAAGATCCAAGTCATTAAAGTCATTCTATGGAAAAAGGATAAAAAGAATTTATGTGATTGCACCAAATGCACACTCCACCTGTAAGCCAGAGAATCTGTAACTGAAGCAGAGACTTTCCAGGAAAACACCATCCCTGTGAGTGAAAAGCTGTCAGAAAAGCAACTGGACTAAGAGACAACCCCCAAGGAAGAGAGAAACAGACTTTTTACAGAAGTTTGAGGACCATTAAAAAGGGACAGTGCTTGGACAAGAAAGTCAGTGTAAGGTAATGCACGTTTATGGCTACAGACTTCACTGCATGTGGATTGGGGAATTAGCTTCTGGTGCCCACCACACTATGGAGATGGACCTTACATCCGGTTTAGGACTACACCCCACAGTCGGGCACTGTAGAGAAATATTCATTGAAATTGAACGCCTTTGGTAAATTGGAAAGATTGCTTGTATCTACAGAAAGAGACTCAGGAAGGACCATCATAGTAACCATCTCCTATACACAGCCTTTGGGAACATTACAGTCTTTGATATATCTGAGGACTGTGCCACCCATCATCTGATCATTAACAGAGAGATTACATTTTACTACAACCAAGCCAGTCATTTACAACCTGGCCCTTGTTCTATTGCTTGCATCCTAGCTGCTCATCGAACACCAAGGGCACCTCAGCCACCACCAGGCAGTAGACCCCAAAATCCAGGGTGTTCCTGAAGGGAAAGAAGGGTTGCACCCCTCCCAACACTGCACACGCCTCCAGATGGAGCGCTGGAGGGAACCGCCATTGTGAGTACTACAACCACCCTTGTGGTCACCACCACCACTCCCATCCTACACATGGTAAATGGGGACCATTTTGCTTCTGGGTCCAAATAGCTTCAAGTTAAGCCTTTATGACCAAGTATCTCATTTGAGACAGTTCTATATTCATATGTACTTATGTAGTGCTGCTCTTCTCCAGAAGTTAGGGTCTAATGCCCAGTTGTAACTACTACCCCACTATAGTTATGCTACTGCCTCCTTCACTGACACTCCAAAACCTTCATAACGCACATACTTGTGGCATAATTAGCAAATAATGAGCTCTGACGTACTTTGCCAACTGGTTCTTCTCCAAGTATGGGCAATAAACTGCTCATTACTGCTAGAAGCAGAAATTCCTTGGAGTAATGTAATTCACATACCTGGGTAGTACTGCATTTATTCTTTGCCTCTGTGTCCATGGCAAATAGCTTTTCGATCAGCTCGATCTTCAGATCCTCTTCTAAAGTAGTGTAGTATTCTCCTGGACTGCTTGGCTGTTATAAGAAAGAGATAATGATAACCGCTTAAAATGCTTTCTCCATTGCAAAACGATATTAGTAAAATCACCTCGGTCTTTGTTCTCACTACCATTAACCCTAGTGTCTCTACGACTACTTTTGCAATTGCATGTAATTATTAGGTATTCAATATTATAATGTATTATTAGGTATATGTAGGTATTCAATAAAATGTATCTGTATAGAGCCACCTGCTGTTTGTTATTTTCTTTATTTCTCCATCCACCTCAGTAACATCACTGAGGAGGACGCACATGCTCAGTTCCATTCGTCTACTGCCACCAGCTGTATCTACTGTTAGAAGCTGTGACATTTACAGGGAGAGAGCTGCAGCAGAAAGGACAGCCCCTGAGCTGTGATAGGATGAGAGAGCAGCAGCAGAAAGGACACACCTCTGAGTAAGGATACGCCCCTAAGCGGACAGCTCTAGCAGAGCAATTGGAGCAATGAATGTGGAGATCTCTGGATCCATGTGAGGTACGGGGCTGGTTCTAGCTTTCTTAGAAAGAGATTGATATGTAATATATGATGTCTGATCAAGCTTGGGGGGTCTGATCTGAGGTCTGATGAGGAATGGGGGTCTGATTTGTGGGTCTAATCTGAGTTCCGATGAGGATTGGGAGTCTGATCTTAGATCTGTTGAAAAATATATTTTTCTTATTTTCCTAGATGCATCTCATGATCCAGTGCGTCTTATAGAACAAAATACCGTAATTTCTAATGATTCTGAGTAAAAGCTGTAGTATACTTTAGAGCTGTATTCACAGTTCTGCTGATTGTTAAATGTAAATCAGCACACTCGTTAGGGTGAGTTCACGTTTTGGTCCAATAGTATTTTCTGCCATAATTTGCAGAAAATCACAACAAAAGCACATAATTTTGCATCAAACTTGCGCAAATCATAATGTGTAAACGCTTGGAGACTCTGAGTCACCAAAGAATGCTGGGGGATTTCAGCTCTGAAGCGTGCAGAACTATAAGCTATGCAATATATGTGCAAAGATTCTCAAGTGTGATGAATTCTATACGTGAACTGTAACATGGTGCTCAAAGCTGGACATACACTTTGGACACCTGGCAGTTGCCTCCTGCCTATTGTAAAATGTTACGGTCAAGTGTTGACACAGATCCTAATGCAAATACTGTTAAAGGATATGTCTATTTACTGAAACAAAACCATGAGAAATCCTTTAAAATTATATCACTAAACTGCCCTTGTGGCAGTCAGGTATCCTGTTTGATCAAATCGAGGGTGGAACCTGCGAAGAACATCGAGTCCATGGCATAGTCACAGGTACATCTGCAAGGACGCCTCTCCTGCCAATTGTGATTTTAACCTGTTAGCCTTGATCTATTTAGTAAGTGAAATACCCATAGACTTTGGAGCAAACCTTTGGAACCAGGTATGTGTTTTGGGCAACCTTCCCAGAAAGTGTCAGAGGTAAATTTTGATGTATTTTCCTCTGACAGTGTTTTGGAGACAACGTAACAGACTCTTGGCACAATGTCCATCAGGTCTTTAGTAGAGAAACTCATTTTTTCTTACTATCTCCATTCGGGTCAAACTCCTTGAGACATTCCATAAGATGATGACATCTACACATAAATTTAAAGGGATTATTCACTTTCAGATAATGTTTTCTTTTTTTTTTAAGGCATCTAACAACTATTACTTCACTGGGACCTCATCAGAGTTGGACTGGTCTAACAAAAAAATAGGCCCAAAATGTCCAGGAGAAGACAACTCAATTTGGAGGTGACTTTGGAGCAAATCTCTTGCCACTAGAGTCTGATTCCTTTATGCAAATTCACAAAACAACAGCAAAAACATTATAATGCAATTAATGGGCCTTTCGCACGGTGCTTATCATCCAGCCGATGATGACTGTTCTCCGTAATTGCCCAGTGTAAATAGGTCAAGTGATCCAAAGGCAAACTATACTAAGTTTGTTTGTCGTTCACTGTATCTTCTATGAACACGTACAATAATCATTTGTTGGAAGCACATGCCCTTGTGTAACCAGGAATGTGCCGTCGCTGGTATGGCCAAATAAAAAAGTTGTCACCGAACGTTCCTATGGCCGCTCATTCCAGATAATTACCCAGATAATGAGTTATGTTTTTAAAGCACATAACTGTTACTTCACTGGACCTTACCAGGTTGGACTGGTCCACCACTAACATAAAAATAGGCCCAAAAACCAGGAATGAGCTGTTGGTTGTTAAAAAAAAAAAATAAAAAAAAAATACAAGTTATGACCGATCGTTCCTATGGCCGTTCATTCCAGATAATTGCCCAAACTCTCAAACGAGCAGCGATCGGATTGTTGTATTGCCGATCGATGCTGATTCTTAGCAATTTATCTGCCCAAATTAAAAGAGTAGAAATGCATATTTTTTGTATAGATGGATGTCCATCAGAGTTCTTTCTCCTGGTGGCCCAAAGAACCTCAGTCTGACACTGTATCTCCCCAATGTCCATGAATAGCCAACAATAAAGCATCATACTTAATTACTGTTACCCTAGGTTTTGTTGTAGATGATCTGCATGATACTACTCAAAAATAAAGACTCCCTATAGTGGGAATTCTTCCTGTTCTATCACTGAGCGCTATGATCTCTACCTATCTAAAGTCACTTCTGACCTCTTCAGCTGGGTACTGGAGGTAATAACTATGTAACAGTGGCCATGTTTAGCAACCATGGAGCCATCACTCCCTTACTAAAAGAGTCCACAATCCGCTGTCTCTTACCGTAGAGCAGCCACTGTTACTGCTGGCGCTCGGAGTACTGTTTCCTGGAGCCACCTGAGGTGCTGTGAAAGAAGGAAGGCTAACAATCTCAGCCTGGGAACTGTGGCTCTTGACTTCCAGTGGCCATTTGCTTGGGCTGCTCTGGGCACCATTGTTATAAGTTGTTGGTTCCTCATACGACTGAGCACCTGCAAAACATAAAACACTATTAACCGAGTGTCCAAGTGTTCCGAAAAAGGAGAGGGAAGAAAGCAAGGCATCTCACAGCAGCCCCTGAGAACAGAAGGGCATGTTGAAATCCAACAAATTTCTTTACAGTGAAAACTTGGGGCATACCCATACACATTAGATGGCTGGCCAAACCCGCCAAAATTGGTGAGTTGGGTTGATCTTAATTTAATGTGTATGGCCAGTTTAAAGAGGTTTCTGACTTTTTTATACTGATGATCTATCACCAGGATCGGTCACCAGTAACTTATCAATGGGGTCCAAGACCCAGGACCCTGTATAATCAGCTGTTTTGAAAAGGCAGCGGTGCTCCGGTGAGCGCCACTGCCTCCTCACAGCTTACCAAGCACAGTGCCATACATTGTATAGCGGATGTGCTTGGTATCGCAACTCAGCCCCATTCACTTGAATGAAACTGAGCTGTACCTAGGCCACGGGACCGATGAACGTGATGTCACTGGCCTAAGGTAAGCTGCAAGAAGGCCGTGTGCTCAAAGTAGAACTGTGGCCTTCTCAAACAGCTGATCAGCGGGAGTCCTGGGGACCAATCAGATACTGATGACCTATCCAGAGGATAAGTCATCAGTATAGAAAAGTTGGAAAACCCCTTTAAACCAGTTTGGTCAACAGGGTCAACCAAGTTGAGCGTGCATGTTTATAGGGGGGTTGGGAGCTGGAACATTTGTCAGCTATCTAAAGAACTTCTAAGAAAACTCATAAATTCTGTATGTTATTGATACTAAAGGTTTCTAATGAGAATCTGAATTTCAGGTCCTGCAAGCGTGGATTTTTGTGAAATCTGCATCAATAAGTGATGCAGAAGAAGGGACCACACACTGATATGCTTGTAGACCTGCGACATATCAAAGTACAAATCTACTGAAGTAATCTGAGGACAAGGGGGCATTCACACAACTGTATCCTTTTTGCGGTTCGCAAATGGCGGAGCAGCAAAACAGGGATACTGGTTTCGCGTGCATCCCACATTTTCCACTTCCGCAAATTGCGTATTCTTGTCTGCAAAATGGATATTTTTGCTGAGGCCGCGGAACAGACATACGGATGCAGACAATACATTGGTGTTCTGTCCGCATCTTTTGAAGCCCCACTGAAATGACTGGATCCGCATCCGATCCACGCGGTTATGTGAATGCACCCTAAACTGAATATTTCTGCAGTGGATTCCTTGAATAATTCCTTGGGAATCATAGATTATATTCATCTGCAGCTAATTCGAGAGAGGCCAGCATTAGGTTTGTGTGTCTTTAAAAGAAAAAAAAATAATTATTGCTTTGGAAATCTTAAGCCTCGTTAATTTAGGATTGCAACAAAGAAGCAGTGTAGTAGCGCCAACCAAGTCTGAGGATAGCAAAAAAAAAAAGACAGGGCTATACCCTCTTACCGAAATCCAAAGAGATAATCTCATCCCCTGGGGTGGGTGCGAGCTGTGCCAGTTCTTCTGGCTCTTCCTTAAGTTTGGCAAACAAGAAGTCACTGGTGTTATCAGACACAGCGTTGCTGAAGATGGAGTTCATGGTCATCTTATGTGGTTTGAACAGAGACTCAGTCTGGTCCATAGAGAACACAACATTGGTTTTCTCAATCTCACTGCAGAGAAAGAATCAAAAGGCAAATGAAACAAGACGAGCAATACCTTTAATTTACTTAGAAATAATTATTTGCTGCAGGAAGTCTCAACGCAACGATTTTAGCAAACATTTGTAATCCTTTGTTCATTGTGATTTGTTCCGTCTAGAATGTGAAGATTAGGCGTTAACTTGAAGAATGCAATCAAAAAGAGTTGCACAGAAATTTAGAAAAACAGAGTTGCTTTCTTTCAAAAACAGCGCCACGGCTTTGCACAGGTTGTGGGTGGTATTGCAGCTCAGCTCCATTCACTTCAGTGGAGCTGGGCTGTAGTAACAGACACGACCCATAGGAAGGTGTGGTGTCGCTTCTGGAAGGTGAAAAGAACATTCACTAAAGGGTTTGCCAAGGCAAATACATAGGGTTATGTAAGAACAGACACCCTGCACAATATTAGGTATGACTAATAGAAGTTATATTAATAGCATTAGCTGTAATAATAAAAAGAATGCACATTTTAGGCCTCACACACCGTTATTGATTTCCATTGTTCTGCTCCATTATAGGAGCAGAAAAACAAAACTATTAGGCACAATCTTCCCAAAATGTAGAGGTATATTGTGTATTTGCCACTGATTTACCTCAAGGCAGCTTTTTGTGTTTCCTTCTGATATAAGACTATTGCCAACCAAAAATATCCTCTTTTTTCTGCAATGGGCTGGAAGGTGCACACTGCCTGTGACATGCATGCTGCTGCACGGGGCACATTCTGCAGCCTCTCCTGTGCATTTTCCTCTGCCCTAGATTTTTGACACTCCAGCATCCTGATTAAAGTTTAAAATGATCTACATAACAATATCTTCTCATAGATGTTATCTGGTCACATCTCCCAGCGTGATGTAGTGGCAAGGCATCGTGGGGCATATGTTAATCAGAGCTACTAGCATTTTCTACTACTCAAGAAAGTGGATAGTTTTCTTCTAAAAATCGAGTTTTAGGAGGTATGGGAGAACATAGAAGAAGAATATTATAATGTAGACTGGGTTAGTGGTAGGAGGTATGGGAGAACATAGAAGAAGAATATTATAATGTAGACTGGGTTAGAGGTAGGAGGTATGGGAGAACATAGAAGAAGAATATTATAATGTAGACTGGGTTGGAGTAGGAGGTATGGGAGAACATAGAAGAAGAATATTATAATGTAGACTGGGTTGGGGTAGGAGGTATGGGAGAACATAGAAGAAGAATATTATAATGTAGACTGGGTTAGGGGTAGGAGGTATGGGAGAACATAGAAGAAGAATATTATAATGTAGACTGGGTTAGGGGTAGGAGGTATGGGAGAACATAGAAGAAGAATATTATAATGTAGACTGGGTTAGGGTAGGAGGTATGGAAGAACATAGCAGAAGAATATTATAATGTAGACTGGGTTAGGGGTAAGAGGTATGGAGAACATAGAAGAAGATATTATAATTGTAGACTGGGTTAGGGGTAGGAGGTATGGGAGAACATAGAAGAAGAATATTATAATGTAGACTGGGTTAGGGGTAGGAGGTATGGAAGAACATAGAAGAAGAATATTATAATGTAGACTGGGTTAGTGGTAGGAGGTATGGAGAACATAGAAGAAGAATATTATAATGTAGACTGGGTTAGTGGTAGGAGGTATGGGAGAACATAGAAGAAGAATATTATAATGTAGACTGGGTTAGGGGTAGGAGGTATGGAAGAAACATAGAAAAAATATTATAATGTAGACTGGGTTAGGGGTAGGAGGTATGGGAGAACATAGAAGAAGAATATTATAATGTAGACTGGGTTAGGGGTAGGAGGTATGGGAGAACATAGAAGAAGAATATTATAATGTAGACTGGGTTAGTGGTAGGAGGTATGGGAGGACATAGAAGAAGAATATTATAATGTAGACTGGGTTGGGGTAGGAGGTATGGGAGAACATAGAAGAAGAATATTATAAATGTAGACTGGGTTAGTGGTAGGAGGTATGGGAGGACATAGAAGAAGAATATTATAATGTAGACTGGGTTAGGGGTAGGAGGTATGGGAGGACATAGAAGAAGATATTATAATGTAGACTGGGTTAGGGGTAGGAGGTATGGGAGGACATAGAAGAAAGAATATTATAATGTAGACTGGGTTAGGGTAGGAGGTATGGGAGGACATAGAAGAAGAATATTATAATGTAGACTGGGTTAGGGGTAGGAGGTATGGGATAACATAGAAGAAGAATATTATAATGTAGACTCGGTTAGGGGTAGGAGGTATGGGAGAACATAGAAGAAGAATATTATAATGTAGACTCGTTTAAGGTAGGAGGTATGGGAGGACATAGAAGAAAAATATTATAATGTAGACTGGGTTAGGGGTAGGAGGTATGGGAGAACATAGAAGAAGAATATTATAATGTAGACTGGGTTAGGGGTAGGAGGTATGGGAGAACACAGAAGAAGAATATTATAATGTAGACTGGGTTAGGGGTAGGAGGTATGGGAGAACATAGAAGAAGAATATTATAATGTAGACTCGTTTAAGGGTAGGAGGTATGGGAGAACATAGAAGAAGAATATTATAATGTAGACTGGGTTAGGGGTAGGAGGTATGGGAGAACATAGAAGAAAAATATTATAATGTAGACTGGGTTAGGGGTAGGAGGTATGGGAGAACACAGAAGAAGAATATTATAATGTAGACTGGGTTAGGGGTAGGAGGTATGGGAGAACATAGAAGAAGAATATTATAATGTAGACTCGTTTAAGGGTAGGAGGTATGGGAGAACATAGAAGAAGGATATTATAATGTAGACTGGGTTAGGGGTAGGAGGTATGGGAGAACATAGAAGAAGAATATTATAATGTAGACTGGGTTAGGGGTAGGAGGTATAGGAGAACATAGAAGAAGAATATTATAATGTAGACTGGGTTAGGGGTAGGAGGTATAGGAGAACATAGACGAACAATATTATAATGTAGACTGGGTTAGGGGTAGGAGGTATGGAAGAACATAGAAGAAGAATATTATAATGTAGACTGGGTTAGGGGTAGGAGGTATGGGAGAACATAGAAGAAGAATATTATAATGTAGACTGGGTTAGCAGTAGGAGGTATGGGAGAACATAGAAGAAGAATATTATAATGTAGACTGGGTTAGGGGTAGGAGGTATGGGAGAACATAGAAGAAGAATATTATAATGTAGACTGGGTTAGGGTAGGAGGTATGGGAGAACATAGAAGAAGAATATTATAATGTAGACTGGGTTAGGGGTAGGAGGTATGGGAGAACATAGAAGAACAATATTATAATGTAGACTGGGTTAGGGGTAGGAGGTATGGGAGAACACAGAAGAACAATATTATAATGCAGAGAAAAATAGCTTAGTATAATTTAACATGCAGGAAGATCTATTTGCGTTTTTGGATTTTATTTTGTTGGGGAATTGCGCCCAAAAAATCTCAGTGTGAACAAACCCTTAAGGTTTGGCGCAGCTGTGTATTTAATATGTGAAGTTAGTAGTATATGTGTATACATGTGAAGTTAAGATTAGCCACATCTGAACATTTTTTCATATTACTGTGTGTATCCTCCATAAACACTTTAAAATGTTTATTATTTATTATAATAGAACCTTTTTATTATTCTTAGATTGATCCATCTATTCTACACAAGCCCTGACCACGTCTGATAAACCTATTTGTGTTTAGCGCCATAACCTGCAAATCACATTATAAGAAACCGCCTAAGACATCATGTGGAAAACCGCAAATTAAGTCTTCATCAGGAGGGATTTCCAATCGTGACATACCTATTATGGTAACTGAACTATTATGAAATGCTATGGATGTGATACAACCCTCTCCTGTATTCCTTGTAGTAACGGTGACAGATGATTGTATCTATAATCGTGGAGACACCACTCTATGGTAGATCCAGTACATGTTTTTGAATTGACCTGACATGCTCCATGAGAAACGATGACATTTTGGCTTCCTCACCTCAGGACATAGTTCACGCAGACAATGCACTGTGGTTGAGAGTTACGTGTGTTGTAAATGACTGTGCCATGACTCTCCACCCAGACATAGCCACCATGCTTGGCAAGCATCCGGTACTGACCAGTGACCACTTGACCCTTTGCGCACACTGTAAATCAAATTGAAACATTATTACATCAATACTTTTATCTAAAAGTAAACGTAATAGCCTCCACAGACTGACAGAAGATACAAAGGTCCTTCTATAATGCTAACCAAAAGTCAAGAATCACTTGCAAAACTTATTTTTTACATTATTCATCGGATAACCCCTTTAAGTGTCAATTTAAATGGGTTTTCTGGGAGTAAAATATTGTTGACCTATCCTCACATCAATATCATTAGCTGTCTGAAGCGACCATGTTGCATCGGTGAGCACTTCAGCCTCTTTCTAGGATGGTGACCATATTCATTGGTCACATGACCTATGTGCATCTCAGCCCCATTTAAGTGAATGGGCCTGAGCTGCTACACCAAGGACAGCCACTATGCAATGTACGGTGCTGTGAGGAGAATGCAGTGATCACCGGAGCGCCGTGGCCTCTTCAAACAGCTGATTGGTGGAGGTGCCGGGTGTCGAATCCCCGCAATCAGATATTGATGACGTATTCTGAGGATAGGTTTTCAATGCTGTACTTCTGGAAAACCCCTTAGGGTATGTTCACACTGACTTTTTTTGGCGCTGAAAAAAACCCTCACATGTTTTTAGATACGGCTTTGACGTGGATTTTCAATCCTGTCCATTTCAATGGGAACTGAGGACGCGGATTCTAAGTGGACAGGCTGCTTCCTTTTTCTGTGGTGCATTTTTAAAAAGCAAGCAGAGAAAAATAGCTTAGTATAATTTAACATGCAGGAAGATCTATTTGCGTTTTTGGATTTTATTTTGTTGGGGAATTGCGCCCAAAAAATCTCAGTGTGAACATACCCTCAAGGTTTAGCGCAGCTGTGTATTTAATATGTTACATGTGAAGTTAAGATTTGCCACATCTGCACATTTTTTCTTATTACTGTGCGTATCCTCCATAAACACTTTGAACAATTTTTATTATTTTTTATAATAGAACCTTTTTATTATTCTTGGATTGATACATCTATTCTACACAAGCCCTGACCACGTCTGATAAACCTATTTGTGTCTAGCGCCATAACCTGCAAATCACATTATAAGAAACCGCCTACGACATCATGTGGAAAACCGCAAATTAAACCTTCATCAGGAGGGTTTTCCAATCGTTTAGCAAAGTAAATGTTTAGCATTGCGCATACTGTACCAGTAATAACAGATAAATTAAACCCTGTCTCCAGCACACAAGAAACACTATGTACCGCGTCCTCTGCCAAATTAGGTACTTAACTTCCAAATGATCTCAGCCCAATTAAGGATTTAGATGCTAGAAATCTACACTTCAATAAGGCATCCCTGGGACTCTTCAGGACAATAACCTCACCTCGGTGTGAAACATTACAACATTGTGCAAATGTAATGGAGTGTGATGACTTCAGTCTCCATTGACTAATTACCGTGGCCAGCTTATACACACTTGTTACGACACTTAGGAATGCATACATTACAATTGTCGGGACACATCCCTGAATGGGTCAAAGTTGGGCTGCCGAACTCTACTCTCAGGTCTTGAAGGACTTTTCCGATTTGTAGAATCCCTTCTTGTTAAAAGGGTCCCTCTACTAAGAACTAAACAGGGTGTCCGGCTGCTAGGATCGCCAGCGATCGGCTGTTGTCTATGGTAGATCCTGGCAGCAATTCTCTGCAGCGCCACCACAGGAGAAATTAAGTATTACAAACTGGCCCCGATTTACTAATCCTGTAGATGGTGTAATCTTAGACCGGACGTCTAGACCTCAGCAGATTTATCACAGGGGCTCAGGCTGGATGATACATGTGGTGCAGGGATAGATGCCTTTCTCTGACTAGACCAACTATTGGTTGGCTTACTTTGAGATACATTTTTATGCCAGAATTGTGGTGCAATTTTGGCACAAAATGGTGCATTTTACACCTCTCCCTTTCCAGTGAAGCCCCCTTTCCACTAAGTCCTACCCACTTGTCAAGTAAGTCTGAAAAAAAATGTAGAGACCCTAGATGTGCCAAAATTGTCCCAAAATTGCTCTAATTTGAGTCACTTTTTTGACAAATTTTTGCCGCAGACACAATAGTAAATCTGGCCCATTAGGATTTTCAAATATTACACATATGGCTGGGTCCTCCAGGATGAGACACTCTTTGCAGCGGCTCTCCTGTCTGGATACTGGATGGGGGACCTAAATGAGATATTCTCCTCTATTAACTCAGTCAACTTCTTAAAAGAGGTTGTCCAGTTTAGAAAACCTATTCTCATATACTTGATTATAGAATGCTGAGTTAGTAGTTGGTGCGGGGTTCTCCATTCAGGATCCTCATCACTTGGCCAAACTAAAGAGCGGTAACAAGGAATAGCTCATCATCGTTGTGGAGGAGCTGTCCTGTCCTGCACGCAAACTTCACATTGACGGATGAGAAGAACAGAAAGCTAAATGGTGATGTGAACCTGACCTTAGTATTGTCCAAAGTGGAAAACCACTTTAAGTAAACAATCCAGTCTTCCTGCTAAATAAGTGAAGACTTAAAGTGGTTGTCTCATCATGGACAATAGGGGCATATTGCTATTGCTATGGCCCCATTGTCTTATAGGTGCAGGTCCTACCACTGGGTCCCACAACTATATAGAGAACGGAGCCCTGAAAGTGCAGGAGGGTGCAGCCACCCTCCATTGATTTTCTATGGGGCCGCCGAAAATAGCCAAATGCTGGCTCGGCTATTTTGTCCGTCAAGCCCATAGAAGTGAATGGGAGTGCTGGCTCGTCATGCGCGGTATGCTCCCAATCACTTCTATGGGGAGTCGGCTTGGTGGTGGCCGGCCCAGACCGGAGCTCTGTTCCCGATATAAGTGCAGGTCCCAGCTGTGGGACCTGCACCTATAAGACAATAAGGGCATATCCTAGCGATATGCCCCATTGTCTATGATGAGAATACCCCTTTAACTAAGGTTCGGCTAGTTTCACTCTAGCATTTCTGAAATTAGACATATTATAGATATTATAGTTAGTGGGACCGTATGACATTCAAGTAGCTTTCGGCAAAAAGCACTGTATGTTACATGCAAGCCAACAGGAAATTATAAAACATGTATTTTTTTGTAGTGTCGTTTCCTGACTTTTTTTTTTAATTGCAGCATGATATACACGTGATATTTTTCAGGCATTTTCCCACAGACTTCCCTATAGGAAAAAATCTAACAAAATCCAAGGGAAACCTTATGTGTGACGGAAAATGCCACACTGAAAAAAGTTTGCAAAAATGCCTTTTTTTACAGGCCAAAGAAAGCACATATATCGCCAATCTTCAACAATAACAATAGAGGGTATATATGTAAAAAAAAAATCACAGTAAATCAAAATAAGGCCCCATTCACACGACCGTATGTATTCTGTGATCCGTATAAAAACGGAACGGAAGACATACGGAAAGTCTTTCGTAGTGTTCCGTAATTTTGCGGACCCATTGACTTTAATGGTGCTACGGACGTGATTTTGCGGCCAAGTATAGGACATGTTTTATTTTTTTTGCGGGGGAACTTCCGTGAGATACGGGATGCGGAATGCACACGGTCTGCATTCCGCATTTTTTTTCTCCTATGGAAAAATTAATGGGTCCGTATGGTTCCGCATCTTATCCGCAAAAATGCGGAAATGTACATACGGTCGTGTGAATGGGGCCTAAACATAACTTTTACTAAATTGATTTAAAAAATGCAACAAAAAATCCCCTTTAATAATGTTTAAACAAACAATTAGTTAAAGGGGTTATACGAGGCTGGAAATCGCCCCCCCCCCATACGCCTGGGCCCCTCACAGTGATTCTACTCCTGGTCCCCGCACTGCCGCAGTTGCTTCTCCCGTGCACGGATGAAAACATTCGATGGCGGGGGAAGCAGCCAATGGCAGGCGGTGATGAACCTCCCTAGCATCACCCGCAATGCTAGGGAGGCTCATCCCCGTCACCGCCTGCCATTGGCTGCTTCCCCCATCGCCAGATGTTTTCATCCTTGCACGGGGAGAAGCAGCTGCGGCAGTGTGGGGACCAGGAGTTGCGCAGGGAGCGGGGAGCCAGTTAAGTAGAATCAGAAAAATTATGGGTTTGGTTTTTTTTGTTTTTTTTTAAAAAGGGGGTTTATTTTGTTTTACAGTGATTTTTTTGCCAAAGAAAGCACTTTAAAAATTTAAAGGGAACCTGTCATCTCCGAAACACCCCCTGAACTAGAGTAAGCGTTGTATAGTGTAAGTGATGCTGAATCCGAATATGTAAGTTTTATCTTCATACTCACTTCCATTCTGACGCTGTGCTCCCACAAACCTGCAGTAAAATGCACTCACTGGACTCTTCTTTGAGTCCTCTCCATTATGTGAGTGAGCACCGGAGTCCAGTGAGTGCATTTTACTTCAGGTTTCTGGGAGCACAGCGTCGGAATGGAAGTGAGTATAAAGATAAAAATTACATATTCGGATTCAGCATCACTTACACTATACACCGCTTACTCTAGTTCAGGGGGTGTTTCGGAGATGACAGGTTCCCTTTAAATGCAAGGAAATCTGCAAACATGAGTCCTCCTAATATTTCTGATTGACACTATGGATTATCTGCCAACTTCTTACCTACAGCCACCACCCCCCATGTCAACAGATGGAAAATATTTAGTGGGTGCAACCACTAGAGGGCATCTAATAGTAACAGAATAATAAAATGAAGACAATGGCATTGGAAAGCGTCGAGAACCAGCTGACCGACGAAACATGACCTCAATTGTGAATATTATTGCCAATAAAGCTGTCTGCCTATTCACAAATCTTCTAACATATTTGTTGCAACAGTAAGCCACGTTCTTCACAGCTTGTACCCAGATAAGTCCTCACAGAACATCTTGATTAATACTTACAGTTCTGGTGGCTTTTAGTCATGCTTTCTGAATCCAAGGCATGATAAAACTCATAAGCCGATCTTCCATGCAACTCCTCTGGATGGTATCCAATCAATTCAGTAATTCTTCACATAGAAAAAAATATAAAAAAAAAAAGTTTAGTCTTAAAGTGTGCCTCAACTTTCACATAAATTTGATTAAAACCTAGTGTAAATGTGCTTTGGAATCTGTACACTTGTACATGGCTGACATGGAGTGCACACATCGCTGCTCCTGCCTGTACCAGCTCCGCTCTGCTAAACACCTGTGGTATGCAAGGGTTTTAGCAGTGCGAGTGGGCGAACGGAGGCAGGAGCTCGGTATAGCCCATCGTTGCTCCTGCTAGTTCTGCATTCTCTTCAAACAGTTGATCGGCGGAGGTGCCTGATGTTGGACCACCGCCAATGTGATATTAATGACCTATCCTGAGGAGGTCACTGTACAGGGAGGGGAAGTAGATAAGCCATGACCAGGGGTGCACCACCAATGAGGTCAGGTGAGGCAATCGCCTCAGGCAGCACCAGGTAGGGGCAAGAGGGTGGCAGCCGAAGGGCCATGGGCTGAAGGGAAGGGCTTAGGTTAAGAAACTAGCATTGGGGAGGGGGGCACCATTTCAGTTTTCACCTCAGGCAGCAGAAAGGCTAGGTGCACCCCTGGCCATGACATCACCAACTGTGAATGGTGCGATCTTGTGTTATCTATATGTAAGTGTTATCTGTCGTTGTAATTCTGCCTGTGATGATAATGAGATGACTGCTGAAAATTGATATGTAGAGATCAAGAAGTGACAACTATTATTAGGCTTAGTGGCCAGTGGGAAAAATACAGTTACATGGAAAATTAAAAGTAACATCACCAACAGTCCTTAAAAAATATGTCTAATATAAAAACATGATTTAAACTCATGTCAATGGTCCTGAAAACTGTAAGACATGTAGATAAGACAACATGCTTTATAATCTGTCTAACATAATAAGGACCCGATCACTGATCCCTTATTAACCCATTTACTGTATTGTTAAGGTTTTAACAATAATTACGCAGCGAGGACCTTAAGGTCTATATGCTCTGAAAGGATTATATATGAGCTGGAAGATGCTTAGCAAATAAACAGTCTTCCTGCTTGGTCTTGAAAATGAATTTCTTTAGCAGGACATAAATCGGGAAGAGGACATGAGTATGTTAAGTGCTGTATACATTAGACATTCCAGTACAACGCTCGGGTTCTCTCACAGCAATGGTGGCAACACGTGATCAAGTCTAATGTATCTTTAATATGAAAGAGCTATGGAAACACAGCGACAGTCATACAAATGGAGATTTCTAATAATTTATTATCACATACATATTCATGTCATCTCTGGGTTGAACTGACAGATCCTGAGATAAAATGACCTTACCAGACTCCGGGCACCGCATGTTATAGAGCAGGAGGAGCAGAGCAGATTGATATATATAACTTGTATTTTATTCATTTAAACCTCTGTTCTTTCTATGCCTAGGAGTCCAGAGGGCGGTCCTACTCAGTGATTGGCAGCCTTTATTGTGTGCATACAGTTCTATCTGTCAATCATTGAGTACAGCCACACCCACTGGACTCCTTAGCCTAGAAAGTGCAGGGATTAAAATGAATAAATTACATCCTGGCTATTTTAGAGATAATACAACCGGATCCGTTCATAACGGGTGCAGCCGGTTGTATTATCCATGACGGATCCAGCAAAAACGCATATGTGAAAGTAGCCTTAATTAAATGGTTCTGGGAAAGCCCGATGACAACCTATATGGCTGCTTAATAGTGTTAAGCGGACTTGCGATTTGCAAGTTTGGCCTTCGGGTTATCTAAGAATTCCGTAATGGATTCCATTACCACGGACCATAACGGAATTCTATAACATCATGCACCACGGAAGCCTACAAGAGGCACTGCTGGCCGTAGACTTCTATTATGACAGGAATGCCTCTTATAGGATTCCATGGTGCATACCATCATAGAATCCGTGGTAACGGAATCCATTACCGAATTCTTAGATAACCCGAATGCCAAACTTGCAAATCGCAAGTTCGCTCAAAACTACTGTTTAACAGTGACAGTCGGCCAGCTCTGCCTTTTATGCATCAAGACGCCATATTTGCTCATAGCGATGTATAACTAGGGAAATATGATATTTAATCCTCTAAGAAATTTGGGTTAATAACTCCTGTCAGAGCTGTAATGGCCATCACACCGGTTGCCAGCCATAATGAAATACAAAGTGAAAGTAGGTTGTAGTATACGGTAGCCGCTGAGCTCATCACATCAGGCTCATAGGTCGTATTTGCTCATATTCCGTACAAGTGAGCTTAAACCATCAGTGTGTCAAATGTCAGCCTATTACCCAATAAGTCATAAACCTGAGCTGCACATTGTAAAGCGGGGCCTGAACAGAGGCTTTATGGGCTCCTTACAAGCGGCAGCTCACAGCCTTTCACTATACTATATCTTTATAGGATAATGATGGTAATAAAGAGTTGTGGTTGACTTTCCCTAATGCAGTGCATTGTGGGTAGATTATAGAAAACCATTCTAAATGTCATTTCATCGTTATGTACGTGAAAAAGTTCAAGTAATCTCAGAAACTTATCTTCTCTATCTAACATAATGGAGTTAAGAAAAAAAAAGACTTAAGGAGGAGCTGTCCCCTCTCTTGACATGTCTATTTTAGTAACTGCTTGTATTCTCCATGTAATAACAATTCTGGAGCATCTATTCTTAGGACTTTATGATGTGCCATTCCTGTATTGTTCCTATAAGAAAGCCTTACACCTGTAAGAAAGCCTCACCTGTCGTCGCAGTAGGTGAACTTCATGTCCATGCTGTGGCGGCTCAGGAATGTTTTGCTGTCCAGCGGGATGTCAATGTTGGAGGGGTGTTGTATGGGCTGGCACATCATCACCAGGCAGTTGAGCATAGGCTCCTTGTAGCCACAGAGGGTGTGTGGGTTGTAGGAGTTGTAGGTCTTGACATGACCAGTGCAGTGCAGCACCTGCAAGGAGTGGACAGAAGATGAGAATACCACAAGATGCACCAAACCTTCCCAGCCATCACTCTGACGTGTTCACAGCTTTACCTTCCATGTGGCAGATTTGAGATTGACGGTTCTGCCCCGGTTGGTGACGGTGCATTTCATCCGCATGAAGAAATCCCGCTCGGTGTTGGCCTCCTTGTTCTTCTTTCCGATGCCGGTGCCTTAGAAAAAAAGAGACTCATCATACCGATAAGTAATAATGGCTGCATTTTGGTTCCACAGGCTAAGGTTTCATGCACATGACCATATGTATTTTACAGTCCGCAAAAAACAGATCCGCAAAAAATATGGATGACGTCCACTTGCATTCCGTATTTTGCGGAACAGAACAGCTGGCCCCTAATAGAACAGTACTATCCTTGTCCGTAATGCGGACAATAATAGGACATGTTCTTTTTTTTTTGTGGAACGGACATACGGAAACGGAATGCACACAGAGTAACTTCTATTTTTTTGCGGACCCATTGAAATGAATGGCTCCGCATACAGTCCGCAATAAAAACGAACGGACACGGAAAGAAAATACGTTCACATGCATGAGCCCTAAAGCAGAAGTGTCAATGGGTAGAAAGTACAACTTTGTGGGCAGTGCAACTACAACCCCCATCATGCAAGGACGTGGAGAAATACTGTCTATAGACTGCATCTGCTTCTCTGGGTATGCTGTAAATAGTAGTTCAACCAAAACCGGTATGGCCACAGGTCAGTGATAACTACTCTCCTAAAGTGGCCATGGTGGCTCACTGCACTTTCAGGGTCCATTCACGTGTCCGCAACTGTTTTGCGGTTCCGTAAATTGCGGATTCGCAAAGCACTAACACCGACCACGTGCATTCCGCATTTTGCAGACCGTGCATGGCCGGCACTATAAAAATTGCGGAATGGATACAGACCCATTTTGCGGATGTGTGAATGGATCCTAAAGGTTACAGGTTTTATTTCAACTGAAGACTCTTTCATAGGCTGGTGAGAAATCAAATTCAATAAGGCCCCATTCACACGACCGTAAGTGTTTTGCGGTCCGCAAATTGCGGATCCGCAAAACACGGATACCGGCCATGAGCGTTCCGCAATTTGCGGACCGCACATGGCTAGAGCTATATAGAGAATGCCTATTCTTGTCCGTGCTTGCGGACAAGAATAGGACATGCTCTATATTTTTGCGGCGCCGCGGAACGGAACAACGGATGCGGACAGCACACGGTGTGCTGTCCGCATCTTTTGCGGCCCTATTGCAATGAATGGGTCCGCACCTGGTCCGCAAAATTGCGGAACGGATGAGGATCCATTTATACGGTCGTGTGAATGGGGCCTAAGGGAAAGATTTATCCAAACTGGTATAATGGAAAACTGGCCTAGTTGCTCATAGCAACCAATCTAGTTCCACCTTTCATTTTTCATAGCTCCTTTGGAAAATGAAAGGTGGCATTTGATTGGTTGCTATGGGCAACTAAGCCACTTTTCCTTTATGACAATATATCCCCCTTTGTTCTGTGAACAGATGTAGATGCAGATGCTGCCGCAATGTGCTGGTGGTAAACACAATGCCAAAGGGCCACAAATTCCCATTTGAACCATCCCTTTACTGAAAAATAAAACATAACATTCATTGTTAAACAATTATAAAGGAAAACACACGTCTGAGTTGGAATTAAAACTAGCAGCCTGGCACTAGGTCATTCGTTCAATTTCTATATCTGATAAAGATTTTTTTATCAGACTATATGGGTGTGATATAATTGACGCCTTAGTATTCTATTATATCTCTGTTATTGACTATACAAATAATTAGGGTAATTTATCAAACTGGTGTAAAGTAGAACTGGCTTAGTTGCCCATGGCAACCAATCAGATTTCTCCTTTAATTTTGCAATGAAGCTGTGAAAAATGAAAGGATGAATCTAATTGGTTGCTATGGGCAACTGAGCCAGTTCTACTTTACACCAGTTTGATAAATGACCCCAGATAGCTTTAGGGCTGTGGTTTTAAAGGGGCAGTATTTCTTGACGGGCCCTAACACAGGAGCTCATGGTGTAAAGTGCCAGCGATATAACAATTTCTGTGGTGCTGCCAATAATCCAAAAGCAAATTGAGTTAATTGTTCAAAGTGTCAATGGCACCACTGTTTAGTGGCGTTGCATAGTGATCCAAAAGGGATCAAGGGGTTTACATTACTAACCACCTACTATTTCAATATGCACTCTTTATCTGTAGATATCAGACAGTAGCATACTATGGTATAAACAGTAACTAAGATATAATAGACTACTGAGGCGTCAATTATATCTCACCAATATAATCTAGTAAAAGTTCTTATCAGATATAGAAATTAAATTAAATTAATGATCTAGACACAGGCTGAGGCTACTTTCACACTTGCGTTGTGCTATCCGGTTTTGAGATCTGGCATAGGCTCTCAAAACTGCAGCACAACGCTTCAGTTTTGTCCCCTTTCATTGTCAATGAGGACAAAACTGAACAAACTGGAACGTAGTGCAATCTGTTCCGGTTTGTTGCGTTCCCATGCCGAAAACAAAACCGCTGCAAGCAGTATTATTGTGTGCAGCATAGGAACCTGAACATGTCGGATCCGGCACCAAAAACCATAGAAGTCAATGATGCTGGATCCATTTTTTTGGACACAAAAAATGGATCCGGCTCCTATTGACTTACAATGGTTTTCATCATTTTCAATATAATACAACTGGATCCGTTTTGAATGAATGCAGCCAGTTGTATTATTCAATCAGATGCATTTTGCTTTGGTATGAGATTCCCTGCCGGTTCTCAAAACTGGACAGCAAAAACGCAGATGTGAAAGTAACCTGGTGTCACACACTGGTATGTGACTAGTGTGTGACACCAAACGGATCTGTCCCCATTGACTTACAGTTGGGTGAGGACGGATCCGGATTGCTGCGGGCAGGGGAGCGCAGGGGATCTGAGCATTGAACCGCTCGTTACGAGCAGGTTCGCTCATCACTAGTTATGTTTTATTATTTGGAGAACGGATGGTCCAAATGGGAATTTTTGGCCGTTGGGCTACGGGTTTAGTAATCAATTAACTTCCGGAGATCTTCCTTCATGGTAGTCATCTGATGAGTTTCCAGAATACAGGCTGCCATAAACAGAACCTGTAGGGAATTACCTGGGGGTCTGATCTCCATGAAAGCCCTAAAGGTTTTTTTGGCTTGGGCTACACGATAAACGACTTTGGCCATGACACCCATCGTGCAACCAAAGATTACTGTGTAGCAGCCATTGAACTTAATGAGGTTGCAGCACGACAAGTTACTGCAAACGTAAAATCACAAAATCAGCCATATAGGAGTTAGAGACATTAGGCAAATGCTCATTATACTTGCTCATATTGACTCTATTCATCCATTCTTTTTTCCATTCAGGCTCATCAACCAGATTTTCAGGAGCCAACTTGCCAATACTATATATACACTAAGCAGTTCTCATGCAGGGAAAGCTGGATGACAGAGCAAAACAGTAACCATATGGGCAGTCACACAGCTTCCAAAGTGTGATTTAGGAGAAACAACTGTCAGACAAATGTAGTTATATAATCCTCTCCTTATGTGTGTACAGAGGAGCAGGTTGTGTGAGCGCATGACTGTACGGATTAATGGTGCTGCAGAATGTAGGCGCAAGGTTAAGTCCTTTTCTGAAAGAACTCAGATTGTGGAAAGAGATGAGACAACTTGATACAATAGAAGGAAATTACGTGGAAAGCGATGTGACAAACTAAACTAAGCACACAAATAACTGAGCCATCTTATAAAACATACGTCATTCATGATTTCTATGGTACGCAGAGAATGAACAGCTAGTGGACCTTTTCAGAAAGTGATGGCAAGACGTCTCCTGAGCTAAGACTCAAACAGCAACATTTCAAAAAGGTTCTGACATTGTGGACACCTAGCAGGCTGCTTGTATCCACCAATGTCTCTAGAGGGAAAAGGTAAGCTGGCCAAGGACATGAGACGTGGGTCAATGGATACTGACTATGACAACAATCTCATGAGGATGAGAAATGCCTAATTGTCCCCAATGTACCTTAAGGGGTTGTGCAAGAATGGGTGGGGGATGGGAAATCCCACCACTTGGGCAGACCAGTGAAGGGAAGCTTACTTACCTGCTTCCTGGTGATGGTTCCCTGCTTCTCCACTCCTTCTCCTCCTGGCCTGAGATGCTCTGTTGGGCTCCCTCGCTGTAAAACACCAATTTAACATTGCAGTAGCCAATCACTGGTCGCGACGTAGACTGGATCCCCTTCGTCATGTGACCATTTGTGATGGCACAACCGGAGTTCGTCATTGGCGGATGTTTACAGCAAGCAAGCTCAATGGCGCATCACAAGCCGGCAGAAGAAGTAGTGGTGAGCCAGGGATAGGAAGCAATTAATTAAAGGGGTTATCCGAGACTAAAAAATGTCCCCCCTATGCCCGGGCCCCTCACACTGAATCTACTCACCTGGTTCTTTGCTCTCTGCGCTGCTCCTGGTTCCCGCGCCACCACTGCAGCCTCTCCACGTGCCCGGATGAAAACATCCGGTGTTAGGGGGTGAGAAGCCAATGACAGGCAGCGACAGAGACGAGCCTCCCTAGCATCACAGGTGACGCTAGGGAGGCTCATCCCCGTTACCCCCTGCCATTGGCTGCTCCCCCCCGACACTAGATGTTTTCATCCACGCATGGGGAAAAGCAGCATCAGCACAGGGAGCGGGGAAACAGGTAAGTAAATTCAGTGTGAGGGACCCGGGCATATGGGGGACATTTTTTAGTCTCAGATAACCCCTTTAATCTTCCCTTTACAGTTCAGCCAAGTAGGTGGGTTTGCACAACAACCACCCATACTTGCACAACTCCTTTGAAGGTCATGTCCAACTTTGCAAAACTTTGCAAAAAAATGTATTGTTCCACTGCATCCAAGTAAAAAAATGAGACAAATAATCTTAAAAAATATTCTTTCATTTTGTTTCTACACTCCTATGGGGACCTATCTCTATGGTAACAGACTACCAACAACCCCGTATTCTGGTTCTGCAGGCATACCATCTGTCTCTTACAAACCTACTAAATGCTTTTGTAGGAAACAATGGGAGACTGCAGGATCAGACAACAGAGTTTATTTGTAGTCTGTTACCATGGACACAAATGGAGGTCTGTATAGAAGCTGTAGACACTAAGAAAGAAACACTCCTTCCACTTATTGGAGACAGTTATAGGAAATCGGTGGAAATGGTCACGTGCGTAATACAAGGAATGCGCCACAATGAGTAAAATTGGATTTCAGAACGATTTCTTACCAGACTTCACACTTAAATTCTCTCTGATTTCATCATGATCACAGGGGTGGGTGAAGTCAAAGATGCTGTGTCCTGTAAGTTCAACCTAAAACAAAAACAATAACATAATTTGGGCTACAAATATGCATAAAAATGGCTTCTAAATGTTTAATTAATGAAATTTGATATCATTTTGTGCAACTTTTGGGCAAAAGAGACTGTGTAAGGAATTTTTCCATGGTAAATCACTAAGATAGGTCATCACTTTATGATCATGGGGTCTTGACCTCTTGGCCCCCCCACTGATGTTGAGGATGAAGTGGCTGAAGAGCAATGTAGCACTGAGTTTCTCTGCACAGAGGCACTACCTAGCACCCAGCTAGCACTACAACAGCAATTCATTTTCAGCATCACTGGAGGGGGGTCACAGAGGTCAGACCCTACTTTTTTAAGATAGGAATACCCCTCTAACACTAAGCTTACAAACTTGCTGGATGTAACCAGTTGGCAGTATTCAGCCAGTAACAATATGGGACAATCTGCCATTCTATGGCTGTTGGCTAGAGACCCATCCAATATCCACAGTCAACTGTAGCTCTACCTGCCATAGATGTAGACATTTCCCCTAGGACTTTTCTCAATACCATACCAATATTTTACACGTCTACTGTGGTAAGTATTAAAGGGATTGTCCCGCAAAAAAATATTCTACCGTTTTCAATCCTGCACCTAGGTCTGAACACTTATAATTGCATGTAATTTATTATAGCCATTAAGTTATTCAGTAAATTCTATCAGTATAGCGCCACCTGCTGTTTGCACTTTTTCTAATTTCTCTGTCCACATCTCTGAGCTGGACGCACATGCTCTGTTCCATCCTTCAACTGCCACCAGCTGCAGCAGAAGACACACCCTCTGAGCTGCCAGCTTAATGTAAATCTAGCAGCACAACTGGAGCAACAAACGGGGAGATCTCTGGATCCATGTGAGGTACAGGGCTGGTTTTAGCTTTGTAAGGGCTTGTTCACATCAACGTTATGGATTCTGTTCTAGCTTTCCGTTATAACGGAAAATAATGGAATCCATAAGAGGAAAATCCAAAAGGAAACCTTTAGAGGCATTCCATTTTGATCCATCATAATTAGAGATGAGCGAGCATGCTCGGGAGCAATTTTCACGTAATAGCGTACGCATCTTCTAATATGTATGCTAATGCATACGCATCTTATAATCTGTACACTAATGCGTACGCATCTTATAAATTTGTATGCTAATGCGTACAAATTACAAGATGCGTACGCATTAGCGTACGGATTAGAAGATGCGTACGCTATTACGCGAAAATTGCTCCCGAGCATGCTCGCTCATCTCTAGTCATAATAGATGTCTATAGGCCTGCATAACGGATCCGTCTGGTTTCCGTTATCCAGATAAGTTCCGTTATCTGGAAAGCCAGAACGGAATCCATAACGTTGATGTGAACAAGCCCTAAGAGATTGCCATGTACTATATGATGTCTGATTTTCATTTTTTGCATTTTTGATAGGATAACTTCTTTAAATATTAATATTTTATTCTAACTGATTAGTGTTTCCACTGATGGTATAATCACATAGACTTGTAGTTTAAGTAAGGAGACCAGGAGACCAGTCTACATCATGTGTGGTTTCAAAGAAGAGATAAAAATGTTGAACTGTGGAATAGAAGGACTTTAAGGCTACGACTACTCGGCGACATGTGCTGTGCGACAATAAGACATTTGTTATGATAATCAATGGCGTCGCACTGCAACATGCTGGAACTGCGACGCGACAGTTGCACAGAAATCCAACTTATTTTGGATTTTTTGCCACTGTCTTGTCGCAATATGTCACATTTCGAAGTACGGCACCATTGGCTATCATTATAAAAAATGTAATTGTCACGTCACTTCTTGTCGCTGAAAAGTCGCGTGACACATCTCGCCATGTAGCCCTAACCTAACACACTCCCTATACTCCATATCCAGATTGGACATGTATCGTCTGATGCTGCCATCTCACCTGTGTGAGACCCATGTACTTGTTGATGTTTTCGGACAGGAAGATCATGTCGCCATCTTGAGTCACGACAGCGACGAATCCTTCCAGAGCTTTAAGATACAAATTATCTATCTGGGTTTCGGCGTCTGCGTTCAGGTCAGCTTCTGCACACACTGTGAAAAAAATATGGGACGCAGGTTTACATAAAACACGGCACACTTTATACAATTCACATCATATGTTCAATCAGTTGTGAAACGCATGAAAATGCCGGAACAATAAAGTGTAATTTTATCCAATAATAATCAACGTGACAATAATTGACTGTGACAACTTTGGCAAAGCTTCAGCTGAAATATAACTGGACCCCCCCGGCTTGAAGACTGTATATGACATATTACCGTATGTTACTCAATACCCTAACATCATATCTGTTAGCTATGAAGATCCTTATAAAGTTGGTATTTATGGGTACCTATCATTTTCACAAACGTCTGACATGTCCCAGAAGCTTGATCGGGGTTTGGGTGCTGAGACCCTCATTGATCACTAAAATGAGGAAGTAGAAGTCCACAGCATAGCATCATGCCCCTTCATGTCTGGTCAGCTCTGCTCGTATCTCCTGGGAGAGAGCCATAAGCTGGCACGGGCTCATAGAAAGTCTATGGATTAACCCATACCTCACTCACTAGGATTGCCAAGCAGAGCCCAACAGTTATGAAGTGACACAGCAATCAGCTCAGAGGTCTTCACCCTTGTTGTAGTGATAGATGGAGGTCTCAGCACCTGGAACCCCAGCGATCAAAAACTTCTGATGTGCCACCATCTCAGGTCAGACATTTGTGATCATAGACATTTATCACATATCCACAGGATAAGCTATATATATATATACACACTTCACAGGTGGGGGGAGGTCCCATCCTTGAAATCCCCAACCATTAGAAGCATGGGGATCTCCTTACTCTTGCAGGTGAATTAAATTTCGCATCCATAGTGAATGGAGATGTTGCTACACAAAAGATGGCAGGATTTCTGAAGTTTATGGCGGTGTGGATCCAGAAATCCGAATTGAGAATCTACCATCAGGAGATTATTCTAAGGTGACAACCAATATGGTTACACTTTCTGTTGTCACATTTTCAAAAATAAAAATATTGTCTCATATCCTGTCTCCACAACAGGGCCCCCAAAGTGAAGGGGAGCGCACCACACATGCACGACCACCTCTCCATTCACCGCTATGGAACTGCCAAGAACAGGACTTGTTCTATTTTTTTTTACAACTGATCTGCAAAAAATGCTATTTGAATTTAGAATGAGAATATTGTTGTGTGCATGAGGCCTTACTAATATATGGATACTTTTACATCTTGGGTAGAACTCCACTTTAACTTATCTAGAATGTCTTAAATATTTAGGGCTTGTTCACGTCACCTTCATTGATTCCGTTATGGCTTTCCGTTATAACGGAAAATAACGGAATCCATAAGACGGAAATCAAAACGGAAACCTTTAGAGGCATTCCGTTTTGATCCGGCATAATAGAAGTATATGGGCAAGCATAACGGATCTGTCTGGTTCCCGTTATGCTGAACGGAAAACAAAGTTCGGTCGACAGATGGATCCGTTATGCTTGTCTATATATTTCTATTATGACGGATCAAAACGAAATGCCTCTAAAGGTGTCCGTTTTGATTTCCGTCTTATGGATTCCGTTAATTTCCGTTATAACGGAAAGCCAGAACAGAATCCATAACATTCATGTGAATAAGCCCTTAATGGGAAGTATAGATCCAATAGAAGCAGGTGGGGTAACAACTGGCTCCATGGCATCTGGACACTAATCTTTACTTTACAGCAGCGTTTTAAAGTTTTTTTTTTCTTATTGCAAAGATTGTAACCCCTAAAAAAGATTGAATGGAAAGAGTTTACTGAATGGACATGTGAACAGTTACAGCATGCTGATCTGTCTTTTTAACTGGCTGCTATGCTGGGAGATTGATAGTCTTGGTTATGAATGTGACCTTCTCCACTCCCAGGGGATTATTATTAATTGCTCTTACAAAACTTCAAGGACGTTTACTGTTTCCAGAAGAAAATGACAGTGCTGCTCAGCTCAGGTCACTGCCATGACCTCAAATGAAGCGATCTGCATCCTGCTTCCCATAGCACATTGAGGTCTGTAGTGCGAGCTACAAACAGGAACATGTGGCGTTCTCCAATTATCAACCCAAGTTTTCCATATTATTCATATAATATTTTTTTAAAAATGAAGCAACGAGTGTGCATCCACTGTGACAACTGAATAGATTTAACTTGGGGCTACTTCTACGGGCATTCTCCTGGCAGCCTCCTGGTTTTCACCCTTTAACCTCTAAACAGGGATCAGGACTTCACTGCTGGGAGACCACCAGGCCGCTACCTCCTGTTGTAGTCTTTAACTGGTTTACAGTTGACCCATGGGGGTCAATAGTCACCGATGCAGAGCACCACGGGATCAGGCAAAACCATAGTCAGGGACAGGATAAGGTCAGGGCAGGCAGAGTATGTGCAATCCAATAAGCAGTCCGAGGTCATGGCGGGCAGTTCAGGGTCAGTAAGGAGATCAGGCAGAGGTCAGGTCAGGCAGTGAAGGGTCAGATCCGTAAAACTGGAAGAAGTCGGTACAAGGGCAGACAAACGAAAAACAGCACACCTTTGCAGGACAATGGCAAACCAGCTAGGTGTGGATTAGGGTACGCACACACTTCCCTTTAAGGGATGGAGGGAGCGTACGTACAGCCAGAGGAGGAGAGGCTTTGCCGGCAAGAAGCAGGACGCAGCCTGCAAAGAGGGGCACACCTGTTAGAAGGAGGGGAGATGACAGTAACGCCACACTGACAGACAGGTAAGTAGCGCAGAGGTGGCCATGGACCGCAATTGAAACACTTGCAAATCATATTAATTAAAAATCTAATTTCTAAAGCACCAATGCAGAACTAAGTGTGTCCATGGTAACAGACTACAAAAACGAATCTTGTGTAGTCTGATCCTGCAGTGTCATCTGTTCTGCACTTCTTGCTAACAAACAGAATGAAGGTAGTGGAGGAATATAGTATATAACTGGGTAGACAATTCAGGAGTATGGGAAAGTTGGGTGACAACTGCAGCTGAACTGGTCCCTTCACTGGTTGGCAGATCCCAACCTGCCTGGTGGAGGAGGTAAGTCGGTAAGGGATAGCTTGTCAAAAGCTATCAGGTGGTGCCTCCAGCAAATATTATGTTAACACGGATGAGTTTAAATTCTTAGAAGTAGAGATGACATCATTTACTGTGTAATCATGGGAGGCAATCGCTCAGTTACTTATTATAAGGAGTTTAGGAAACTTAGATTTTGCTGAATCTGAAGATAATGATAATTAGGTGTATATATACCGTATTATGCGCTAAATTATACCAGCAGAACCCCGATAGTAATTAAAGCTTTTCTTCTATGTAACACTTAGACTTAAATGCTTCTCAAGCTAAAAATACACCCGGCAAATAGGCTTTCATTAATCTTCAATGTCAGGATGAGCGGTGTACTCTGCCACCTCTTCATACATGTGTCTACATTCACTTTAAAGGGACACAGCACTGGTATCAACTCAGAAATGAGAATCTGAACGCACCTTTCCCTCTGAAATAAAAAATACACACATGACTATATGAATAAAAATCTATATCTAGAAAAACAGAGTGACAAACCCTTAAAGGGGTATTCCCATCTCACAAATGTAGTTTGTATAATTACATATAGCCATACCAATATTATTACTAATAGAATGTATTTATATAAAATGTACCGTTTAGGAGATTTATCTATTTGTATATCCATTGTCCCACACACATCAGTCAGGCCGTTGCCCCTAGTTACGGCCACCGTGGCCATGTAGTAGTGGTGGCCGGCTTGCTCTTGTTCAAACCCGCTCTAAGGTAACTGCTGTATTGTGAACGCACATTTCATCAGCATGTGGAGACACATCTTAGGGTACTTTCACATCTGCGTTTTGGACGCTACCAGTCCAAAACGCAATAGTCAGGATCCGTCCAAACCGCAGACTTTATAAACAGATCCTGCTCCATAGAGATGAATTGATCTTGGAACAGGATCCGTTTCTCTGCGTTTTGGAAGTGCAGACAAAAATGCTACACCCCTAAGATGTGTCTCCACATGTTCATGTAATGTGCGCACACAATACAGCAGTTACCTCAGAGCGGGTTTGAACAAGAGCAAGCTGACCACCACTACTACATGGCCGCGGTGGTCGTAACTAGGGACAACGGCCTGACTAATGTGTGTGGGACAATGGATGTACAAATAGGAAAATCTTCTAAACGGTACATTTTATATAAATACATTCTATTAGTAATAATATTGGTATGGCTATATCTAACTATACAGACTACATTTGTGAGATGGGAATACCCCTTTAAGGCTGTTCTCAGCGCCTCTTGTGAATTAGGCTGAATCTGAGGAGACTTCTGGAAGAACCTCTTGGACCCCAATGCAAAGGGCCCCTACACCTACTATGCTCCATAATAGTTTTAGGTCCCCTCTGTCACCAGGTGAGATAACTGCCTGTACACCACCCCTATCTATACATCTAGCTTTTGGTCAATACAAGAATATGGCCACACCCGTATATGGTTTACAAAAAAGGATAAAGGTCCTATTTTTGTAATCCTGGACAATTCTTTCAAAAGAGCATAATCATACCCTTTGGGCAAAGACCATATATTGCACTTTATGCAGACTGTTAAACCTTCTATGTCCTCTGCTGTACAGCTGGTCAGCTGGTTCCGAAAATGACCAAGTGGTCAAAGTCAGGCTAAGATCCTTGGGCCACCAGAGGAGATAATTCTGATGGCCCACCCTCCATGTATACAGAACAGGTGCACATCCCCTTTTAACTGCATCGTAATCAATAAGATCTAATGGGTTGTCAATCAACCTATATGAAATAGACTGTAGTGCCATGTGATTGGCTCCAATCAGCCTCAAAGGAAGTTTTCTTCTGAAGGACCTCTGCGACCATTACTGCATCAGAACCTGGTCTTCTAGAGGATCCTGCACTACTCTTGTCAGCCAGTCCAACGCTAAACCTGGTGATTATATGCATGAATGGGTGTCTTTGATGATGTAATATTAAACATTATGGTCAATATGTGTTAAAGAATATGGAAATGTACATTGGCAGCTCTGGGTTCAGCCCAGACAAGAGTTCACATATCATAAATCTACCCCTGGAGCTGATATGACACCCATAATGAGGATACCCAAGTTTATGTTGGCTGCACCCCCTTCCCTATGGTTGGCCTGATCCTGCACAGGTACATGGCTCCACAGGAACCACAGAGGCTGACTATACATATAAGATTGTCCAGCTATCCTCCATGATTCCTCCATACACATGCAGCTTGACAAACACCCAAATTATTTCAATAGGTGAAGAGGCAGCTGCCAGACCCCGCTTATCTCTCAGGCAGGTTTATATCCAATATAAGGGCTGTTCCCGTTCACATGAGATTGTTGGTACATGAATTCTGTGTCCAGAAGTTTCTCAGAAATTTCACACCATCATCAGAGCAGAATGAGGAACAGAAGACATATTGCATAATTCCTGATTCTGCTCTCCGCTTCAGACAGGTTTAGTAATTTACCATATTACAGACACTGCCTGACTTAGATTAATATGGAGCCACAATGTCTGAAATATTCCATCCCTGTCCATAATGTGCTTTATAGGCCTGTCTTCCCTATATGAAGATCTGTCTATTTATGATAAAGGGGAATGTGTAAGAATGTACCATTTCATGGCGGACAACTCAAGCGCCTGCCATATTGTGAAGGCAGCTTTATAACTAGGCAGTAAAGATCTACAGGCAAAGACCAATTTGCACAGCTCAGAGATCAGTTTGTAAAATAACTCACTGTAAAAAGCCAATAACATTTCCTTAAGGCCTGACACCATATTTTATTGACCGTTGTAAAGACTGATATGAAGAATAATGAACTTCCATTCATATATTAATATCTCACTATACTCTAGGCCAAACAGTACTAGGCAGTACCCTCTATTGATTGTTAACACTGCCCTGTCTCCATTCATGGGTGCCAAGATATGGATGAACATGAGAGAAAAGGAGCAGATCCTGACACTAGTCACAGAAAAATTTAGACAAATTTTGTAAAATGTTCTTCTTGTTCTTCACCAACACAACCAAACGTGTATTCACCTGGGATGTTGTGACTCAAAAGCCTCAAGGGTTTTACACTTCCAGTGCAGCATGATCCCTAGGATCTCTTCTCTGTGGGTAAAGCCTTAGTCTGGTTGGTGCCCCTCTTCCTTATGGTTAGTGGACTTGTTGGACCTAAATAATACAGCCATACATAACATTGCCGTATGTCAACCAAATAAGATTGCCCAGGAATACAGCTACATCCTGAGCTGCTCTCCTTGTATAGGTTCAGCAACCATGAGTTGAGTTTGGGGGACCAAGCTCTGGGAGCCTAGGCCACCATACCCACAGTTGTTGTGGTCACTTTAGTAGTAACTGCATGGGTGGCATTAACCTCAGACCTGCTCTAGCTCTCTGTAAGGACCCTCTGATATCTACCTGTGAGAGCCTTATGTGTTTTATTTTTTAAGAAGTAATACGGGGTTAGTCCAAAAGAACCTGCAAGAAGATGACGAGCTTAGTTCAGAAGAACCTCCAAGATGATGAGTATAACTACGAGTGTAGCAGGCAGGGCATAAAAGAGGAGATTTCCTATTGTGAGCAACAGTTACTGATAATAGTAGACGATGGAAGTGGAAAAATAAAGGCAGATCACTGGAAGATCCAGGAAAGAAGGGAAATTTACAGGAGACACAAGCCTTCCATGTCCTCATTGAAGGAAGCCCATTCCAAGATTTGTCTGGGGCCAGTGGTTTCTTCTTTCTGCCCTGATATTTTTCTCTTAACCCAAGCAAGGGCAAAAATTAAAAAATAAGTTCCACTTGAGACAATTTTCAGATTTTACCATGTATTTAATATATAATTATATACTGTATACATGGTCTTATACATGGTCCTCTGGATCACAGTACAATAGGTTTAATTGGCACCTACAGACAATCACAAATTATTCTATTGATGGGCACCCTCATAAATTTTATATCTGGCCAGTTGCCTGGTAGAACAACCTCCACACCCTGGCATAACCTATAATTTCTCATTTGTTCTGTTCCTCATTCTGTCCAAATTGATCTTGTGATAATGGTGAAATTTAGTTGAGAACATCCTTGTAAACAGCATCCATGACATCACTGCCACCGATGATGAGGAACATAAACCCTGCCTTACGTCTCACGCTCAAGGTTTTTTTTATCTACTCAGATGTGAACTTCTCCAATTCTTGCACAAAAAGTGCAACAGAAGTGATTTTGTTATTTTTTTTCCAGAAAAAGTGTTGAACTCATGTGAAACAGTGACACGATTCACCCCTTAAAGCGCTTGTCCACTTTTTTCTTCTAGAAACAGTGCCATATCTCTCCGTGGGTTGTGCCTTGTATTGAAGCTTGGCTCCACTGAAGTAAAGGCGGCTGGGCTGCAATACTGCTCAGAAATACTGATCTAGAATAGACAGCCATGTTTCTATAATACTGGACAACTCATTTAAAAAGTATCTGCCATCAGCATCAACACCTATGAAAACACGTATAATGCCATAGTAGGTTGATCCTGATGAGTAAAACAATACCTTATTTATGTGACTCCCCAGCAGAGCAGATAACTACAGCGCATGAGCGTCTCTACCTCTGGGTGGAAGTTGACATCATCAGCTCATGCGCAGTAGGGAAACAGAGGCAGATGCACTGCGCACACACAGATGGTGCAGACTACATTGCAGGAGCGAGATTACAGGACCGAACAACATGTCTGGTCCGGTCAATAAAGGGGATGGAGGAGTGGCAAGAGTAGAGGAACTCTGGTGCTGTTAGGGGTTTGGGCCCACCCCTCACTGGCAGTGATTACCTATTTTATTTGTCAGGATCAACCTTCCAGGCATTATCATGGTTTCATAGGGTTAATCCTAATTTTAAAAAAATGCTCTTCAAGGAACAACTCTTAAATAACGTTTTAAGAAATGAGGAGTAAAATTTTTTTTAGCTTTGGACTATTGATTTTTTAAAGAATTTCTATTGCTGGAACCAATAGAAATCAGGTGTGATCTGTAAAGGAACGGTGTGAAAAGCTTTCAATTTTCTCATAGCGCCACCACAGGTGAAATGAAGCATTACACTTTCCTTCGCCAAGTCACTGGGCTTTCTGTGTACTTTGGACTATTGATTTTTTAAAGAATGGTCCCCTATTGCTGGAACCAGTAGAAGTCAGCTGTGATCTGTAAAGGAACAGTGTGAAAAGCTTTCAATTTTCCCACAGCGCCACCACAGGTGAAATGAAGCATTACACTGTCTGACTTCAAGTCACTGGGCTGTCTGTGAACTGCGCACACAGGCCAGGTCTACAGGAATGAGAATCACTCTTTGTTATCACCCAGCTTCCCCTGAATCCAATAAAATACTTGACCGGAGAAGACAACTGAAGAAACAATGCTCACTATTTCTAATGGGGGAGATTTCATTGTTTTGTTTCCCATGAAGTATAAAAAAAAAAAAATAATTCCATTCAAATTTGTAAGGAAAAAAATGCAATGGGAAATACTCTTTAATGTAACAAAGATGTATCTTAATGAGTGATCTGTACAATACATTCACAAGGAATGATTAATGACCAGTTAGCCACTGGCAACAATCCCATCTGCTGTGAGAACCATATTACTCATGGCTTTTTGGCTCAGTGGTTAGCACTGGTGCCGTGCAGCGCTGGGGTCCTGGGTTTGAATCTGACCAAGGACAACATCTGCATGGAGTTTGTATGTTCTCCCCATGTTTGTGTGGGTTTCCTCCAGTTTCCTCCCACACTCCAAAGACATACTGATAGGGAACTTAGATTGTGAGCCCCGTTGGGGACAGCTTGATGCTGATGTCTGTGAACCGTTGTGGAATATAGTAGCGCTATATAAGTGCTCCACAGGGGCGGATTGGCCATAGACCTTACAGGGAAATTTCCCGGTGGGCCGATGCCCAGTGGGCCACCTGGGCCCTCCTCACGGTCGGCCAGTGGAAGTTTTTGGGCATGTATTTTGTGCTGCTAGCAGTATTCTGTGATGGACTGTGGTATTTGGCTCTATTGAGGTGGTATAATGTGCCACAATATGGTATTGCTGGTCCTGCCTTCCATCAATTTGGACCTGACTACAAAATGGGGCCACAGTTCCCAATCCGCCCCTGGTGCTCCGGGTACTCATCCTCTTTTGTTCCTTTCTTTATCATATACAGGACAGTAGAATAGAACTTGTGGAAATAACAGTCAATTGGGTGGGTCCAAAAAAATAAGGACAGATTTCCATGTTCAGGTTTATTTTTATGCAGTTTTTGAAGCCAAAGACAGAAACAGAGCTTTGTCTTCTTTTTCGAATCTACTCCTGGCTTTGACTTCAAAAACTGCATTTAAAAACCTGCACGTTCGAATTCAGCCTTATAAATGACTCACGCAAATTGGGGTCATGCATACCATACCACCAAGTGCAGCCTATGAAATCACACAACGGCCCAGTAGGTAAAAGGCTCCCACTGCCACTATAAAAACAGTCACCAGCTTACGACTGCCATTCGATGGCTGGGAGGGGTCTGAGCAAATGAATTTCATTGCTCAAAATTACTGGTGGATTGTTAGAGACATAAGAGCGTAATCTATGGTTGAGCCAAAGGAGAGCAAGTGGCCCACTTCTGTCTTATCAGTCTCTGAAATAAAGGAGATAAATTATAACCAAGTGCGAGTGCTCACTGCTCAATGCTTCTGGAACATTCTCACAATTGCTTCAGCCTGCCAAGTGCGGGATAATTTACTACCACTTGTCTATAGTGTCTCTGTAAGTATATGTCTGGTGTTGCCTTGCTCAGGCGTCACATAGGTCTGGCCGCTTCATATCTATCAGAAGCTACCAAATTTTGAGCAAGATATTAGAGATTGAATTCACAAGAGAGGCTGCAGGCTGCGCACTGTGCAGTAGCATGCATGGCACATGCAGTGTGGAAACTCCAATCCCCTACAGGGAGGGAAGAAAGGATTGGTTAGGTTGGATATAGCCTTACATCATCTACTGCTAACAATCAGGATGGATATGATTCAAACAGCAGGATACGTGATACTAAGATAGGTGTCACTCATCACTTTATTGGATGGTTTCAATGCAACAAAACCTTCTGCCAGATTTTTTATCACTCAAAAAAACCTACAGCAATGACATCACCAGGTGAGAACTCACACAGAAACATTTCTCTTTAAATATACTAAGAAATGATGAAGACAGAATTTTCCTAAGACAGTGAAATTTGTTCCATCTGTCATATAATAGTCACAAAATTTAGATATTACGGCACTTCTTTCAATCTTGAATTTTACTCCAATTTCTGCCAATTTCTCACGTATCCAGCTCTGTTTTTAGATTTCTAACTTACATTTGTTTTTTAACTATAAGAATTTCCGATATTATAATTATGTTACAATTGTATATTATATTCCTTACAGATTGTAAAGCTTATTCAATTAGCTGAACCATTTGACAATTAATTGGTTCTTAGCACAGAATAGTTGCCACTAAAGTGCCCAAAACATAGGGATCTTTTATTTAATAGCCACCTATAGGCGGCACTGCAGAGGTAGTTAGCTTTTTTCTGCAGGATCAACTCTATAAAACATGCACACTGTCAGGTGGGGTTGATCCTGCTGATCAAAATGACATCTGTCTTGTGAAAATCGGTTGCGGCGTTCCATATATTCTTTATGCAAATGAATGCTTTAGCACAGCAGGGGCGTGGCCAGGAATGGAAAGCTGAGGAGCTGAAATGCGCCAGGGGGGGCCCTTAAAGAATAAAAGCCTTTTTTCTTGCGAACGCTACAACTGATTTTCACAAGGCAGGTATCATTTTAATATGCAGTATCAACCCTACCTGGTTGAATGCACACTTAATAGGATCGATCCTGCTGAAAGGTGCTCTTTAAAGGGAAATACATGTTCCTTCTCTTTATATAATCAGCCTTAACCAAGTGTATGACTGTACTGAAGACATGCATTACTGTTTCACTCTGACAATTTCTTTGTCAAGACCAATATGACTGTACATCCATAATATCCTGTGATAACCCCTGAATTTGCAGTAATCTGCCCCATCACTTGGCATCACATGTGCGCAGACTGTTCGGACTTGGGAAATGTTTTTTTCGGCTCTCTGCTCTAATGCCCAAATGTTTAGCTGTCTTTGATTTGAACCATACTTTGGTCTTATCTGACAGCAAGTCTCTGGGAAGCATCAGAGATAAATAGCTACTGGCTATCTCCGATCTGAATAACGAGCTTATAATTTGGATCCATTATATTTACTAAACAAACCCAATTAATCTTTTGCAAAGCCGCGACTTGGAAATGTCTGGGACAGATGATGAACCACAAAGAACATATCAGGGTAATACTTTGAGAAAACATTCATTTTACATGGTTCATAGGCAAAGTGACTAACAGATTCACGTCAGCAGATCCTGTTCTTGCTTATTTACCGTGTTCAAGAAAAGTTGGTATAAAAAATGAGAATAATATAAGAACTAGTAGAAAATAACACAATAGCACAATACTGTATGTGTATCTATATAGTGACTCACGATATATCATATATTTGGTGCATTGCTAGACACTTTTGTCTAACTACTGTTTTAACGCAACCCCCCACCCAAATGGGTAAAAATTTTAGTAAGTCTTATGGGGCGAATACTAATGAGCGCTTCCATTATGGAAGTGCTCATTAGTACCAGAGGACTGGAATGCTCCCCAGGCTCTGTACTCACCGCTTCCCGGTCCTCTGCCGCTCGCTGTGCTGTGACTGCGCACAGCCCGCGGACTTCGGGACTCTGTGACCTCACGCTTTGTGCGTCGGGTCACAGCACAGTGCACGGCAGGAAGAAGAAGAAAGCTGGATTTTAGAAGTGGCAGCCTCTGAAGCAGGAGAGGTAAGTTGATTTTTTAAATTTTATTTGCCCTGAGGTATTGGGGTCTGATCTGAGGTATGGGGGTCTCATCTGAGGTATGGGGTCCTCATCTGAGGTTTGCATGGGGGGTCTTATTTATATTGGGGCTCTTATCTGAGGTCTGAATGGGGGTCATTTACATTGGGATCTGAGCTAAGGTCTGATCTGATGTCTTATTGGGGGTCTTATTAACATTGGGGGTCTGATTTGGGCTGTGAGCTGAGGTCTGATTAACATTGGGGGTCTGATTGCTGGCCTGATCTGAGGTCTAATGAAAAATATTTTTTTCTTATTGTCCTCCTCTAAAACCTAGGTTCGTCTTATGGGCTGATGTGTCTTATAGGACAAAAAATACGGTATTTATTGGCTTAGCTTGCGTCAACATTCTGCTGCAATTTTGGCGCACATTTACACACGGTAAGTCACACCCTTTTCACTAAACCACACACCCTTGCCAAGCTAGAAACCTGAAATGGGTGAGTTTCATGGATGGATGGTGGATTTTTCTTTTTGGCACTTTTGCTTTATGAATAGGTCTAAAACTTGATTTGATACTATGAGCCATAAACTGCATTTTACGACCAAATCTAGGTACAATTAGAATAGTGAATTTGTCTCAATAAGTATTGACATAAGCAGGAATGGGACAAGGGATTGCCGCAGTAGGCAGCTGCATAGGGCAACATTAAGGTGGGGGTTGTTTTTATGGATGACCCTTGCGCTCTATTACAGGTAGGTGGTAGGGTGGCAGGCCAGTTCTACACTGAGAACTGCACATGTATTGAAGTGCTGTATGGAAATGGGTAATACATGTTATGGATAGGAATATTAGAGCCAGTCCAAAATATATCAGGAATTTAAGTGATGAAGGGGAGGGTGGAGGGGTGCCATAATCTGGAAATCCTGATTTGGGCACCAAGACTGTTTATATCACCCATTGACATGAGGTGAAGATCTGATTCAGCTGATTTTTGAGTTTCTGGGTTCAGTCTAAAGGCTGCAGGTGTAATATAGCCCATTTACATGGCCCGAGAATGGGCAGATTATCTGGAACGATCGTTCCTACGAATGGTCGTTCCCGACAATATGGCCATGTGAATGTGCCACCAATCACCTGATGAATGAGCGAAACGCTTGTTCATCAGGTGATCCTGTTGTTCATGCAGGCACCACTAATCGTGGCTTCTGGGCAGCAGAAACCATGACTCTGTATGCAAATGCAGAGGTCTCCTTCACTGAACAAGCAGCCGACTCTTCGTTCCCGACAATCAGACGCTCAGCTTACTCGCCTGGTACAGAGCAAACACATACATGTAGGAACAGGTGAACACCCAACGAGTAGGGTAATAAGGATAATTTCATTATTCAATCCTTCAAAAAAAACAATTAAAGCCAGAAACACACAAGGAGACCAATAATAACAATAATTAACAGGTGCCCACCACAATACAGGCCCGTGATAAGGCCAAACAAGGTCACCTAGATAAGTAAAGTCACAAGATAATAAAAAAAAGAGAAGTCAAGTAGTGTACTGCAAACTGCTTAATAAGCACAAGCTCTGTGAATGCAAACCATAAGATGACCTGCAAAATGTGCAACTACAATAACTAGTAGTGATAAAGCAACTAAATACAAAGTACAAAAGCATAGTACTTAGATTTAAAAAAGTTCTAGTGTTCTAAAGTGTTACGTAAAACATACAGATGTGTCCTCACATGTATTGCAAAAACCAGGGGGCACTGATGTGGGTGTGCACCCGTTCTTAAAATACATGTATGTGCTTAGTTCCTTGGTACCCATTGAGCCCAAGGTTAAGGTGACCCGTTCTCCATACTGGAGCTCCATTTTGTCTCAACATGAAACCACTTGCCATCACCACATATTTTAAAACCGAGTCTTTGAAGTGTCCAGAAGCGTCCTGTAGACTTTGCTCATTGTAGACCAGTGTTTGTCAAAGGTCATAAGCAAAATATATCGCCTACTCAGATAACATCAAAGTACCCCAAGGCAGTGACCATACACTAGCTCTACCTATTTAAAGCTCAGAATTTTAGGACAGTGTGAATACTCCTTAGAGAAATGGTATAGTGGGATCTTCAGTGACGTTTTCATGGTGGACGTTCATCTACTCAGGAACCTATAGGACAAGAATGTCCCTTCTGTAGCAGCACGGGGGGGTATATGAAAAGTTGGCCATTGCCTACAATCTTGATACAGTCAGATGAGGACACAAGGACATCATGGAAATACCAGTTCCTATAGTAAGTGGTAGCTGCAGGATAAGAAGGGCAGTGACTTCACAGGGGGGTAGTGCGGAAGAAGGAGAAGTGGTGACTGCGTCAGCAGTACAGTAGTGGTGGAGGAAAGATATTATTTGCACCATAGCTGCCATTACAACTTGTATGGATATGAAAATAGGATCAAAAATTGTTGTTTTTTTCTAGAACCCATTTTTACCCAAATCCAGACTATAAAGACCATTGTCCATCTCAAGTCAGTAACATTTTGCTGTGTGGGAGATTTACAGAACGTTCTAAACTTAAAATATCAAGTTTCTAAAGGGCAAAGGGGGTGGGGTGCAACAATCTGGAAATCCCACTTGGACATCAAGATTGTTTTTCTCACCCATGGACTTGAGACAAAGATATGAATCATGCCTTCTTAAAGGGAATGTGTCTCCCCTCTCTCAATTGAATACACATAGACTTTGGTTGAACTGAATGTATTTGTGTATGGGGGTGCTGGTAGGGACACGGGAGAGACAGTTGGATGATCAGCCGACAGCCATTGAATGTGTATAGTTGTCCTAAGTCACCTGGTATAGTTGGTAACTTGCCCATAAGACAATGTGTAGGAAGGACTGTCTCCCGACATCTTCCTTTGAGGCTTGCACATGTTCAAGTTCAACATGGCCAGTCCTTTGTTCTGTCAGGACAAACTGGGGGGAGATAGAGGTCAATCAAGGTTTTGGTCAATGAGGTTTTGGCCAACGGCTATATGACAAGTATGGCTAGCTTTTGTAGAACACAAACACTAATATCCATACAGCACCAACACACGCCAAAGTGTTGTACAAAGCATGGCTCACTCAAACCATTTTCAAACTATTTCACGAACGAGCACTGATCAATAACCAGCACAAATTTAAATGAAAACAAAGTACCTAGTGGGAAATGTAAATGAAAGAAAATTCTGGCACAAGTAGGTTCGTCACTGTCACTGAAAGTATACCACAGGGTTGCTTGGCATGGAGACGTGACTTTTTTGTGACTTTTAAAAACCTGCACATCATAATTGAGACATAAAAGTGTAATCTGTAATCCTGACCAACTCTGTACTCCACTTTTGAAAGTGGCAAAGCTCATAAAAAGTCACCAAAGTACACAAAATGTTGACCGTGACATCACTTGTGGCACTTTTACACCACAAATCTGTCATAGAATATTTGATACTGTCTACATAACAGACTGAAAGCTCAGCATTTATTTACAATTTTGTACAAGTGCAAAAATGTATGAAAGCAATTTCCAGCAAACTCCTCAGTCTACCTCAATCTAAAGATGAGGTCAAGCACTCTAGCCAAGAAAAACAAATAAGCCATAGATGGAGATAGCAAGACCCAAACAGGAACATATTAATCCTCATCTGCTCCACACAGAATCCAAAAGTCTTTCACTCTGGGCTACAGTCACACGTGCAAATTTTTGATGAAGTTTTTGAGGCCAAAATCAGGAGTGGATCATAAAAGGATAGAAAGTGTTAAGGACTGATACTTCTCCACTTTTTTTAATCTACTTGGTTTTGGCTTCAAAAACTGTATAAAAAAACATCACATGTGGCTGTACCCTTTGAGTAGGCAACAGCTGGCACAGAAGAAGGTTGTTACCCCGCAGTACGTGTCCTACAAAAGGTACATCAGCTACAATCATTTGGTAATTGAGTTAGTGTTTAGTTAGCAGTTTGCCTAAAGTACAATACTGTTTCTTTGCTAGGTGGGTGGAGAGCACAGATGGTCACTTATTGCTGGAATACTGTGGGAAATGTTCATTAGGAAGTGTACGTTCAATAAACTTTCCATAAATCAATAATACATCTTTTTTATATAACTTAGAATAAAATGCTTCTATCTTTACTTATGAGCCACATCTTCTCCTCCCTCCTGAACTGATCGTTCACTCTCAATTCACAACTAAAATCCGTCTTTGGACATGAGACGAACTGAGGGATCACGTTACATGCCAACCATAGAAGTCTGATAGGGGAGAGGGAGAAAGAGGGAAGAGTTGCTGGAGGTAAATAGAGACAGAGATGTACAGAGATGCCTCTGCAGCATCTAGTTTTCCATCTCACCCCACTGCTGGATTCACATCTACACTGCTCACTGCTGTATAATGTCTACCATGCTGCGGCTTCTGACAGTGTACTACAGGGAAATAAAAGAGCAGGATCTCCTCTTCTCCATGTGTTGTGTATGAGGAACATCACAGTCACTAGTCTCCACTAAGTCATATAATAGTGTTATTTCTCAAAAATACCAGAAACAACAGGTAGTCTTTACATTTTTGATTTCTGATTGTTCTCTGCAATAGGTGTCCATCTAGTGTAAAATATGGATGTTAGGTTATTATTTTTGCACCCTTTAATTGGTGGCATACTGTCTTGCTCTGTATTTCATAGACAATTCACCACTACCAAGAGGTCAATCAGGGACCTATCCCAATCACCTGTGTTTGAAGTCGAAATCAATGTTTGGGAATGATGCTGCCTGCATCTGAATCCTTACTGGCTATATCTTGTTGGGTTCTGCTTTTGTTACTGGTTCTCAATTCAAGTCATAAAGAGTCAAGAAATAATCTTAATTTATTGGTCATAATTAGGGGCATAACTATGGTGGGTGCAGTGGTTATGGCTGTACCCAGGCCCCAAACTTGATGGACACAAAGGTCCTTCTGTCTCATATGGGATGGCCAACATTATAATGTATGAATCACAGTTGAGACCCAGATTTTGTACCTCTCTGGTCATGATTTCATTATCTTAAATAATGAATTCTCAATTCATCCAAATCTCAAAGCTTTGGTTTCTGACAATTGGCATCCTTTTTAAGAAGGCCTCAACAACAGCGTCATCTAGATTTCTATAACAATGAAAATAAAACAGTCCTCACGTCCTACAGAAGCTTGTTTAGATCATTGATGCAAATGAAAATAAAGATACCTGAAGATAATAGCTTTTGTGTGCGGAGGAAGCTGATGGTCAGACGCATGATGGAGGCCTTGTCCAAATGTGAACTGATGTTTTGAGGCAAAGGAAGCTGATGAGCCAGCTCGTAGAACACTTCAGTCTCCTTACTTCTCCGACATCTTGCTGCATCTCGAGACTTCTCCTTCCTTCTCTCTGAACTGCTCCTGAAAAAAATAAAATTTACATTTTAGGAATGGGATTAACAAATGTAACCAGTGATTTACTACAGCTTTAATAGGATAATGTATGGAAATAGAATGGATGAATAAATCAATCTTTGAGCATTACTGTGTTATATATAGCCTGTATTATAGTCCAGAGCTGTATTCACAATTCTGCTGGGTGCTACTAAAACAGTTAATACACTGCTAAAAGAGGTATTCTTATATTATATATAATGGCCCAGGAGTAAACATTTGGCAAAATAATAGGGGATTCCAATGAAAACCAGGCCCCTGAGGCCCTCTTGTAAGAGAGCAGCAACACTATTAGTTCAGAGGTATACTATAAACCACAATGACTTTATAGATAGGAACACGGTATTTCATAGATGCCTCAAATTACTCATTGGTTTAGGCTGGGGAGATGGTGAGTGGTCAGGCAGACTGGTAGTGCCCACAGCCAGGGGCCAGCGGCTAAGGAAGTCCTAAACAAGCAGTTGGGCCCAGCAGCTTCACAGAGCCAATGTCCAGCAGACATTGCATGATCTAACATAACAAAAATCCCATAACCGTATATTTCAAGTATACATGATATTTTGGGAACCTCCTTCCTGTGAGCCAGAACAGAGATCTGGTCTGCCTACTTATTACATCGTCAGCCATTTATCTCCACTTGGCTTGACATACCCTACTGTATCCCAAGAAGAGTGGTGTAAAAAAGCTTTGTAAAAAATAAAACATGATTTTGTGATACTCTGTCGGGAGTTGTCTATTCTAAATGAGTCATCAGGCCACCAAGTGGTTGTGATGTGAATTGCATCCAGCTGAGGATTATGTCTGCATGTTGGGATAATATATTAAATTTGTATCGTGAGAAAACAGAGTACTTAATGAAATCTGAGAAAAGGGGACAAATCTGTAAAAGCAAGTTTCTTAAAGTTGCACAAACGTCCAGATTCTTTACGTTTTTTTCCGTGCGTCTATCCAAAACATTTCTTGAACCAAGATAACAACTGCATTCTTGAGTGACATAAGTCAATTCGAACAATTCCCTGGGAAGACGCACTGTACTCTCAGCCTGATGAAAAATATGAACTCTTGTCCATGGGAGTCTATTATATAACTGACAGCTCAATTATCTGTTGCCCTCCAGCAACACTTACCTGCTTAAGTAATTTGCTTTGCATGTTATCTCAAACGTTTTTCTCCACTTAGGCCCTGCCTCAAATACTCCATGGCTCCATATTCCTGACCAGTAAGACAATTGTGAGGCTGAATTGATTAATTTCTTCCTATATTGGGTATTTCTGTTACAAGTAGGTTTATAAAAAAAGAAAGCTAAAACCCTGTGATCCCAATGTATATTAGCCCCCTATGAATTCCTTGTAAGGCCACAACTTGAATATTGGATTCAATTCTGAACCCGACAGTCTAAAAATATATAAGAGAAGAGGAAAATGTCCGAAGGTGTATGACTAAATTAAACAAAAAAATTGGGCTTGTTCAGATTGGAAAAAAATACTTCAGAGATTATCTTATTTCCATGTATAAGTACTGTATATGTGTAGTCAATACAAAGATCTGGCACTTGATTTATTAATTTTCAGGACTTTACACTGGACCGGAGACCTTTAGTATAGGTAGAGCGAAAGGCAATTTAGATATCAGTACAGGAAAGGGTTCTTTACAGTTAGTACAGTCAAGCTGTGAAATGCCCTAGCCCAGGAAGTAGTAAGGACAGATACTGTAGAAAAGGGCTAGATGCTTATTTAATTGCAAATGACATTGAGGGTTATGGGTTATAATTAATCTAACACTTAATGTTCTATTGAGAAAGGTATGGACCTGTGTAACTGAGCTTTTATAGCAGTGAAGCAATGTTTTACTGATACAGAGCTCCAGATCCCCTATATAGTTTCAATAGGTTTTCTGAAGATGCCACTAGAGGGAGCTAAGGAGCTTACTGCATACTGTTTATACATTCAACTCAGTAAGAACACATTATACAGTAAGCTCTTGAGCTCCCCCTAGTGGAGATACCCTTCTTGTAACATTTCAATATCTTGTCAGAGGATTTGGAGCTCTGTATTAGAAACATAGCTCCAACTTCTATAAAGATATATTAAGAAACTGATCAGTACATCATTGTTGCCTTTGTGCCTAATGGCATCCTTTGTACACAGCCTACAGTGGTCATATGAAGTGAAGTCCCCCACAATAGGCCTGTACCGTGGTCTCTCAATTTGCCCGCATGATGCATTTCTTGAAAGCTAGATTAGTAATGTAACTAATATATACCTAGAGTGAACCCCAAAAGGCACAGAAGCTTCTTACCAATAGCCACGAAGCCCCCATAATGGGGTCAGCACCAATAATTCATAACTATATCTAGGGTCATAGTAATCCCATGAAATCTATTGTAGTCATCCACATAATCACAGTCATATAGACAAAGCAACATTAGAACCCTACAGACCCCTGGCTGTGCAGGAACTTTCTAATCAACGGTTCTTTTATCACCCCCCACTAGGGAACTATCAAGGTCAGGCCACAGACGTGTCCATTCATGAGATTTTTTTTCTATTAAACTCATTTTAATGATGACTAGCACCCCCACTTGACTGGTTCATTTAAACTCATAGTATGGAGAGACAACCAACCCCGAAACTATGCAACAAAGTCAATGAAAACTTACAGACCTATATGGCCACATGGAGCTCCAAGTCCCAGCATGGTAAAGAGAGAACATCCTTGCTCATGGACCATTCAATGTGCCCATTTAAAGTCACCTTCTTTACACACTATGATGGTGTTTCTCAATTTTCCTAAGCCAAGTAAGTCCAGGGCGATGAACATACACCATGTTGCACCTTTCAACAGCACAATTTGTCATTTAAAGGGGCTTTTGAGGTCTACAATATTGATGGCTTACAAGGGGCTTGCGCACCCCAGTAAACCCCCTTCATTCTTTACCAGGTACGACGCCATACATTTCGTAGTGGCTGTGCAGCTCAGTCCCATTCATTTTCAACACAAGTTGTGGCTTAGGCAGGAGACCGGCTCTCCTTAAAGAGACGAGCCCAGTTTGGAGACTCACTGGAAGTGATCTATGGTATGGAGACTTATTTGGCAATGCTCCATGGGAAAACAATATGTAAAGAGGTATCTCCTGAGAAACGAGAACCGTCTCACTAGCGGCACCTTCTGGAAGGGTAAGCATCCCGAAACATCTATGGATGGATAGCTAGCGTGGCTATTTTCCCTTGTCATGTCCCAAGGCATGTTAAAAAGTTGGATCTTGACTCTTAGGGAGCCCCTTCCACAAGGTGGTGCTACTAGACCTATAATGTGTCCCACCAATAAATATGGGACATGCACTTGGTCTACATACCTGGACAGTGGGTTCGCAGAATAATTTTTTCTGTTGGGCCTAATGTACTTCAGTCCAACTTCTACCTTTCCTCCCTCCCCTTTCCATCCCTTGTGGGAGAAAAGAGAATGGTTTGACAATGAGTTAATTCCCCTTCCCATGTTTGGTAGTTCTGCAGTTCCCATAGAGAGAGGAAGCCCCAAGTAAGCTCACAATGGATGGGAACACTCTGAGCAGGAGTCCCCTCTACATGGGGCTGCTGTTATGGTATGTACACCTTATGTGCACGGTGATGAAGTCTATATACTATCACAGTTCAGTAAGGGCCTCCTAGGTGTATTTTACTCTTGTAAAACTCTTGAAAAAAATCTATTATGTCTTAACTGTGGGTTTTTTTATATAAAATTGAACTTTATCATGGAGCCCAATATAAACCATGTTTACTTTATTCAAGAAGAGGAAGCAAATGTTTCTTGAGGGAGGCACAACAGGAAAAGCCTGCGACTCATTGATCTGCACAGTGTGTTCTTATGAAGGCATCAGAGGACCATGGGCTGAAGTACAATATTATATTACCAAGGGAGCTATATACTGTGGCCAAAAATAATACACGGTGTCATGAGAACATGCCCTGGAGATGCTGCTGGCCAGTTACGGCCCATGAGCCAATGTCTTCCTATCTGCAAATTGTCTTCCTGTATCCTGAAGTCGTATTATGTTCTACTAATGTGTGACCCAACATTATGAAAATCTAATAAAACCTTGTATCGGGTCACATTATAACATTTTCTAGAATGTAAAAAGCCTAAGATCACAAGTTTATAAATTTGGCAGGTTTTAAATTCTTCTAAAGATAGTCAAGACCAAGTAGAAAATGGAAGCCATATGACATAAGAAGAAATGTGACTGAAGGGAAGATATTTACCGGGGAGACAGGAACCAGTTCCAGCAATATAGAAAAATGAAGATCCAATGTCAGTGATGACTGACCAAAAAGATGGAGGGACGGAAAGGAATGGAAATTGAGAAAATTGAACGGAAGTTGATAAGACCAGAGAGGCCAGAAGACAGTGAGGGGGTAGAGAGATGGAGGGAATGAGAGGGACGAGGGATGGAGTCAGGTGAAATTTGGGTGACAGTAATGGAGATATATATAGAGGGATCAGAAGATGAAGTGGAAGAAAGAAAGATTTGGAACAACAAGTTCAGAAAAAGACAGAGAAGCAGGACATAAGAGATGAGAAGACGCAGAAATAAAGGACAAGAAAGATGGAAGAGAGAGAAAGTATGATTGGATGAGAGATGAAGGGGGTTATGCCACAAAAATATTCTACATTTTTCAATCCAGCACCTGGATCTGAATACTTTTGTAATTACATCTAATGAAAAAATATTGTATAGCCACTGAGCTATTCAATAAAATATATCTGTATAGCGCCACCTGATATTTTTTATTTTCCTTTTTTCTCTGTCAACCTCACTGAGGTGGTCACACATGCTCAGTTTGAATCACCAACTCTCACCAGCCATATCTTCTGTTAGACGCTGTGGCAGTTACAGGGAAAGAGCTACAGCAGAAAGGACATGTCCCCATAGGTAGGACCCACCTCCTGAGATGCCAGTCTGAAATAAATCTAGCAGAACAGATCCATGTGAGGTACAGGGCTGGTTCTGATTGTCTGATTTTCCTTTTTTTCCTTGGGAAGAGGAAGCGATGGCAAGAAATTTGGCAGGAGCAGAAACAGTACAAGAGGGATAGAACGAGGAACAGAGGGCAAATACTCCTAAGGCGAGAGGATAAATGAGAAGAAAAGAGAGAGTGCAAAGGACATACAGTAGGTGGACACAGCAGACGACGAGAGAGGCTTAGAGAGACATAGATAAGGGGCAGAGAGATGACACATGGAAGATAAGTGAAAAATCAAAGTGAATGAAAGTAGAGGAAAGTACTGAAATGCGCTGTGCACCGATAAGAGCAGCGCGGTCACATAATGTACTACTATATGTGGCGTCTGCACTGGTCCGGCTTACATTTGGCCTTGTATGACTGACACTGCCGTGGTTGGCTGATGTTCACATTCCACGCAGCATTTTGAGCTCTTCCTTGCACATTCCAGCTAGTGTTTTGAGCATAGCAGAAATGTTCTTTTTCACATCCAGATCATTATTTTGAAGACAGTACGAACTATTTGTACATTCCAAGTGCTGTTTGGACAATGTACATGTATCTGTGTGCTCTGACATTAAGCAACCTGTGCGTGAGAAAAAGTGTATCTGATAACGCAAAATGCATACACAAATATAAGCAAGTCCACCCTGGAACAACTCGCTGTTTCTATATATATATATACCTTTTAATGTAACTTTATAGCAGTCAGTGCTTTGTTTCTCACATGCAGAGCTCAAAAACCCCTAAACAGTGATACAGTAGACTGAAATGAAAATCCTGGCTTCCTATAGTCACCAATAGGGGGAGCCTAAGAGCCTATTGCATATTGTTACACTGAACTAATAAAATCACAGTATGTAGTAAGCGCTTGAGCTCCCTCTAGTGGTGACTGTAGACAGACTCATTTCCGTGCACTGTTTACTTCCTGGAACTGCTGATCAATGGGTGTTTATCGGGTGTTGGACCCCCACCAATCTGAATATGATGACCTATCCTATGGATAGATCATCAATATCTTAGTTTCGGAAAACCCATTTAAAGGGGTTATCCAGGAAAATATAATTATGACTATCCTCAGGATAGGTCATCATTATCACATCAGTGGGGTCCAAGTCCCGGCAACCGAGCCAATCAGCTGTTTCAGGGAGGTTCCCAGCAGGCTTCCAATGACAGCGCTGCCATTGTATAGTGGCAGTGTTTGGTATAGCGGCTCAGCACCATTGACTTGAATGGGGCTGAGCTGCAACTAGGCCAGGTGACCGATGTACGGTGATGTCACTGGCCTAAGAAGATGCTGCGGTGCTGAAGGCCTCTTCTAACAGTTGACCAGCTGGGGTCCTGGGTGTCGTGCCCCAGCAGATCTAATACTGATGACCTACAGATATATGAATAATAAAAAAACAGAACGAATACGTCCATGTGAACTATGCAAACATGGAACCTGTGTCTAAATTCAAAAATTGACTTCTACAAGCTAAAAACATTGGAACATGCATATTGAAAAAACTGCATAAAAGTGCATAAAAAAGGCACTTATAAAAAAACTGAAATTGGAATAAAACAATATAAGGCCAGGATCACTTTACATTTTGCTTTCCATTCTTCTGAATGGATCCTTTATTTTGAGCCTCTGTTAGGCTCATTTTGCATCCATTTTAGCAATTTTCATCTGAGATCCACAAGGTACGTTTGTTCCATCTAAAATAACGGATCTCAGATGGAAATGGCTAAAACGGATGCAAAATGAGCATAGCAGAGCATAACGGATGCTCAAAATAATCTTTTTTTTTCTATTCTTCTGATGGATCAGAAGAATGGAAAACGAAACGGTGATGGGAACCTACACTAAGGGTACTGCCACCCAGTCTGGTTTCTTGTTGCAGTTTTGAAAACCAAAATCAGCGATCGTTTATAAAAGGAGAGAAAGTATAAAGAACAGATTTCACTTTTCACTTTTTGAATTCATTCTTGGTCTTGGCTCCCAAAACTGCATCAGTAAACCTGAGCGTGTGACCGTATCTGAAAAATACTGAGAAAAAAAAGAGAATTAATAAAGATCCGTATGCAAGTGTGAATAAGCCCTAAATGAGCAGCCTGATGGGCAGTTCTGTATACTCGTGTAGGAGACCGATGAATCATTCTGATCATAGCTAAAAATGTGACAGTATAGCGGCACTGAGTTCACTCTGGACGGTCATAAAACACCAGCTCTAAGGACAATTCCTCACCTCATGTGCCTCCTATTATGGGGACTTGTTTCATCTGCTCAGTACTTGTGAGCCAAATCATGAGACCAAACTAAATCATGCAAATGCCGCGGATAAATCTCTAAGGAATGTTTGTATCCGACTAAAAAGTGTTACTCCGATCCCCCAGATGGCACGGCAGGGCTTAAATGTGTTGTCCCATTACTTCAACTTATCTCCTATCTGCAGGATAGGGGACAAGTGTCTGATCGTCTGGGGCCCTCGCCGATCACTATGATGGGGTTCCGTATTCCCCCATCTGGATGCATGTCTGGCACTCTATTCAGAGATAGCCAACACTGCATCTGTGGTATCTCTGGCAGTCCCATAGAGTTGAATCGGTGGGCACTGATACGTGTCTGCTGCTCCATTTAAACAGGGGAATATGGGCCGCCATTCGTCCGCAGGGGCTGTTCCGACTGCTGGGGCCTCGCCAGTCAGACACTAAAGTATTGCAGTGTATGGTATGAGGTATCCAAAGATTGGATGGTCAAATCCCCAAGGGAGACTATAAATATAAGTTAAAAAAAGGTAAAAACTTGTTTCAAAATATGAAAAAGTATCAAAAATTCAAATCACTCCATATAATAATAACCAAAATAAACAATTGCCATTGTTCTATCCGAACTATTCAAAAAATTTATTTGGACAGTGAACGCCAAAATGGAGCAAGAAAATTCTCATATTACCCCTTTTTTCGGTCACCTTGCCCCCTTAAAAGAATTGAGAAAAACAGTGAGCAAAAAATTGCATGTAACCTAAAATGGTATCAGTAAAAACTGCAGCCCTCACACCGCTCTGCAGACAGAAATGTAAAAGGTTATGGGTATCAGAATGCAATTTTTTATAATATATTAAAGCATAGGATAAACTGCATAAATTTAGTATCACTGGAATCGTACTGATCAGCTTTAGAGCACAGCGAACGCCGTAGAAACTAAACCCAAAAACACAAGTGAAATTGTGTTTTTATTTTTCAGTTGCACCCCATAAAGGTTTTTGTTCTCCGCTTTTGATTACAAGATATGGTAAATTAAAGCACAACTTGTTCCACAAAAGACACGGTCATGGGAACGTAAACGTAAAAAAAAAGTTATGGCTTTTGGAAGACGACAAAAAAACAAAAAACTAAAATACCTGTGACGCTAAGGGGTTAATTAATAACCACTCCAAAATATATTGAGGTAGACTTAGAAACAAAAGGCACAAAACACCTCAGGTCATAAAAGGGTTAAACTCTATTTGCATAAAGCCACCAACTGTAATGATCAGGGGTGCACCACCAATGAGGCCAGGTGAGGCGATCGCCTCAGGCAGCAACAGGTAAGGGCAGGAGGGGGGCAGCAGAAGGGCCGTGGGCAATGAGTGCTTTCATTGTGGCGAAGGGGTTAGGTTAAGAAATTGGAATTGGGAGGGGGGCGTCATTTCAGTTTTCACCTCAGGCAGCAGAAAGGCTAGGTGCACCCCTGGTAATGATGTGAGGGAAACGGTTATTATATATATACTTGACAAAGACTGCAGTGAGCGGTTGAAACGTTGCTGTATCATGGGTGAATAAACCACTTGTATTTTCCACACAATTTTGAAGTGCTGCCTTCCTTTCTACTATTATATCCGAAAAGACCTTGGTTCAACTGCACAGGGGCCCAGAGGGGGCCCTTTGCAAATGTAGAGCAGTGGAGGAAGTGCCCAGGCTGCACTGCTAAGCTGAGAGTGGGGTTTGGAGGACCGATGGGGTTGGGCCATAGCTGGGGAATGTGGGTGGAGCTTATCAGTGCAATGGGGGCCCCCAGACATAACTTTGCTTGGGGCCCCAGAAATGCCAACCCTGGGTCCATGTTGTTTTTGGAAAAATCACAGCGTGCTCTTTCCATGAAAAAAAACAAAAACAAAATAAAAAATAAAAGTAAATGTATAAAATATGTGAGCCACAAAAACATGTAAAAACCGCATGAATTTCAAGGAGGTTTTTACAAGCCCCCAAAAAATTGGCATAAAAAACATTATGTGTGAAGGAAGCCTTGGGGCTCCGCATACTGCATGTTACTAGTGTAAACTTCTGCTCTTTTCATTTTCTACATTTCTGAAATCACTTGGAAAGAAATGAATGAATGCAAGTAAATCATAAATCAAGTCAAGGTATTCTGCGATTCCATCTGCACATCTTCAAAAAGCCCTTTGACCCCAGAGTATGACATAACTCCGACTCCCATCTCTAAGTGAAGTACTTATCTGTGTAACTACACAAGTCCTCTGTTGTAAATGTTACGTAAGTGCCTACGACATAAACTAATACCAATAAAAAAACATTACGCTGCAGAAAACTACATGGTTTACAAGCATTTTTCACACTTTACATGATAATTTTTTTGGCTTGTGGATGCCTTCTGCAACTTTTTGCAACTTTCCAGCAGAAATATAAAAAATAAGCTCTATATTCCGCACCGCCAGTGCCTGTTGGGACACTTATAGGGGCATATCTGTGGCTGAGGCACTTATGGGGAACCTATTGCTCAGGCAATTACAGGGCGATAAACATGTTAAAAATATGGCTGAAGATCACGGATCCACAAAACATTTTTCTCGGCCGAGTGCCGCTCCATCCTGTAAAGGGTTTCATGTGGGAGTTTATAGAAAGTGGCTGTTACAGACTCCTTAAAGGGGATGCCAAACGATCTACTGATCATTATTTTGGGGCCCAAAATTGTGCCGTATAAGAGGTTGCTTTAGGAAATCTATTTTCTGTTTTCAAGAGCAGGATGGTCTATAATTACATGGATATGACTATGAGGCTGCTTTCACACAGTCAGTGTTTGGTCAGTGATTTCCATCAGTGATTGTGAGCCAAAACCAGGAGTTAGGGTTCATGCACACGTCTGTATTTTTAGGACATTTCTGCATGGCGGCAAGCACTCACTCGATATCCGTGTTTTGCGGATCCACAATTTCGTGTGCAGGAGCCCATAAGGTATTATGGAAAGTTTTTTGTTCCACACCTGGTTTTGGCTCTCAAACGTTGATGAAAATCACTGATCAAACCAGGGGTGCACCTAGCCTTTCTGCTGCCTGAAGCGAAAACTGAAATAGTGCCCCTCCTTCCCCAATGCCAATTTCTTAACCTAACCCCTTCCCTTCCACCCATGCCCCTTCTGTTGCCCCTCTCTTGCCCCTACCTTGTGCTGCCTGAGGCCTCACCTGGCCTCATTGGTGGTGCATCCCTGGATCAAACACTGACCGAACACTGACTGTGAAAGTGGTCTAATGAATAGTACTAAGCACAAGTCCACAGCTACTACTAAGTATGAGCAGAGCAGATCAGCACAGGCAGCTTCTTCCAGGTCTCTGGAAACTCTCCCAAACTCTTATCAAGCTCTCTGTGAAAAATGCATCAGCATTCCAGCCAGAGTTTACTGAAGATGTCACTCTGCAGCCAGAGCGCACTCCCCCTCCATAAAGCAGCGCTACTGTATTCCCAGAGCTGTGACCATCTCACGCCAGTTGATGATTAACCCACATAGTGCGCAACTGGAATTGCGACAGAGCACCAGGGCAGAAAACAAGATAAAAAACAAAATAACAACACATACAGAAAAGGAGAACGTCGCCTGTCGCCTCTGTCCTGGATTATAGTTTTTGGACCCCCCAAAGCCCGATTCATATTAGAGTTTTTGGCTCTAATTCCTCTCCCGGATCTCCAAAATACAGATGTGGTCTGTGTGCATCCTGCAATTTTCACGGGGCCTACTGTAAAAAGCCTATTCTTGTCTATTGTCTTGTCTATTGTTTGTAGCCCGGCTGCATGGATGATCCGTGTGCTGTTTTTTTTTTTTTGCGGACCAACAGAAAAGAATGGGTCCAAAAAAATTTGAATCGGACATGGACCAAAAATACAGACGTGTGCATGAGGCCTAACTGTAACTGCAGGGAATGAGCATGATCAAATGGAGAATTACCATGCATGGGCTACTGGCTCTTCACCAACCATGGCAACGTGGTGGACCCTATTCTAGGGATTAGTGGGTGCTCCGGTAGTCATACCGCCACCAAGCACAGTTTTATGGCCTATGTAACTGATATATTAATAAAATTAAAGGGGTTTAGCCTTCAGGACATCCTCTATTTTCATACCGACCTGCAGGCAATCATCTGATCACCAGAGGTCCTGCAGAAGAAACCATGGTGAAATGCTGATAGTTCTGATGGAACCTACAGGGGAAATGTGGTATTACATGTAGTGATTGTAATGGGTTGGCCACACACAGACGTCATAATATCTACGCCTAGCCTAGCAGTTTTTTCCTTCTCCCATCCTCCAGCTGGGCATGACCCCATTCCCTGCACAGACGTTGGACTTAGCAACGTGCCATCATATTCAGTTATTGGAATAGCAGTAAACTGTTTTTCAAAAAATTGACAATTTTTTTTCTTGCCTTTTCCAGAAACAACGCCTCTCTCATCCATAGGCTGTGACTGGTACTGCACTTCAATCCCATCCTACTGGATGCAAAAAACCACACACAGAAGGCGTATTTTTAGTAACGTAAATGCAAAAACACTTAATCTGCAAGATACTAAGTAAATCAAGTGCCCCACTCTGAGAAGTCTCGAGCAAAATGTCAAGAGAAGAAAACATCCTCTAGGACAAGAGGAAATCCTCCAAACTATGTGAGGCTATAGAGAAACAGAAGTGTGCGGGAACCGCTGCTGAAACAATTAAGCCGCCTGCACTAACAATGACTCTCGGCAGAAAAACAAGCCGAGTATTGTTCCAGCATTGCCTTCATCTTCTGAACTGTTCTTACATGTGAACGTCCAAACTCTAAAAGCAGCAAGGCCCCTAAATGATAGTACAGTATCTTTATTTTTAGTTACTCTGCCTGGTTTTACACCAATTTTAAGAAATTGATATCTTGTTTCCAATTATAAAAATAACTGTTTTCCAAATTCCGCTGGTTGCCATTGGAAACAGACAACTGTCGAGCTTCACCATGCTGTCAGTCATGTGACCTAATAGCGCTAGCTATGTAATTATCAGGTTCCACAATAGAAAGGCATAAATGCACCAACATACAAATGTCCATTTTCAAATTCTCACCCTTGACATAGATTTTGACAGTAGATTTCACCCTTGGCACCGAAATGTGTCACATGTAACACATTTGAGGGAAAATCTGCGGAGGTAAATATCCTCCGTGTCTAGCCTTGCCCTAAGAATGACACTTCCCAGAATGCAAATTGTAAGAGGAAGCTCTTTGCAGACTTTGAACCATCAAGGAAGAATTGCGAATGCAGCTCTGGAGTATAATACAGGTTCTACTGGACTACAACTCAGGATCAGTACAAGATAAGTAATGTAATCTATGCGTAAAATCAATCAACTTTTTACGAAGAATATATTAGAGCTCATCATGCATAGGGTCTGTTCTCTCCATAAGGGTGCATTCACACAACCTCCACCATCCTGCTGATTCTGCATAGTGTTATCATGAAAGCTAGAAGTAGGACCCCACATATCAGGCATTTATAGCATATCCTAAGGTCATGATATACATACTTACCAACATTGCTGTTGGCAAATTTGGCGTATGTAAGCTCCACCCCCAGAAACAACCCTAAATCAAACTGGAAACACCCCCTTATAGGTGTGGCTTAAATAAGCCCTGCCTGTTTTTTTTTCCTGGGACAACCCGAATTTTGCCTTGTCTGTCTCTGAAAATTAGGGACAGTCCTGCAAATTCGGAACTGTTGTCAACAATGGATATGGTTGTCTGTCTCCAGAATACCCCATTGATTTTAAGATAATGTATAATTAACAGGAGACCTTCGGGTGAACCTGCCCAAGTAGTGAATGTAAAATCCAGCACCAACCCATAGGGAAGATCAGTATGTTACGTCACAGATCCATGGCATGTTCATGCCCAGAAAATAGTACAAAAAGGATCCAGCATACATGATAAAAATATTGTATTCCATAAATTGCATTTGCAATCTTGACGCGTTTCAAGCTATTGACGGTCTTAATCATAGACAGTCGAAACGTTTCAAGACTGTCCTGAAGAAGTGCATTTTTGATTGCGACTTATGGAAAAAAGTTGTATTTTTATCAAGTACGCCGGATCCCTTTGCTACAAGTGAATCTGCCCAAGTACATCATACAAGAGCTCATCATTTTAACGTGGTGAAAAGATTTTTTAAAGGTTCCAGTACAGGCAAGAAAAAACAATTTTTTTTCTTTGACGCCCTATACTGTAGGTGCCAGGCCCTTTATTTATACAAATCCTCGTACGAGTTCACTTATGTGTAAAATGTGTTTTCACGAGTTAAAGCCGCAGACAGGGGAAAATGGAAAAGGGCAAAGAAAATCAGAACGCAGCCAAGAAACTTTATGACATTAATAACAGGTTTTCAATGTCTACAGAACATGACAGACCTAAGAATACATTCGTCACGTGAGCCATTCTTAGAGCTACAGGTCCCCAGCGCACAGACTGCACCGCACATTCCTTATGGTGCTCTGTATAGATAACCTACATTAGGTTGGTAAAATCGGGGTATACAAAACCTCGCCACCCACCCACTCACCCCTAAACTCCATCCAGAACCGTCTACTTATGGACTGGGTTATCATTAAGACTGTCTCTGAAAATTGGCAACTATGCGTACCATAGACCAGGTTTATTAAACTGTCCAACAGAACAGATGACCACAGTAACCAATCACAGTACAGTTTTCACTTTCCAAGAGCACTATAAGAAATGAAAGCTGTGCTGTGATTGGCTGCTAAGGCCAACAAAGACCGAAACATGGGCAACGGAGTAGAAAACAATATGGCCGACATTACACCACTCAAAAGGGCTGTTTTGACCTTGCTTTCCTATCCTATCTATAGGAATGAGATACATACAGTTACAGAATTAAAGAAGCACCTCTGACAAGTCTCCCTGAAAGCCCTACAGACCTACAATAGAGCCAATGAGGCAAATTGAAGGGGTCTTCCCATATCCATGGCTGAGATTGAGATACCCACAGTTGCCAACAGTCCTGAATTTGCAGGTAGTGTCCCTAATTTTTAGAGACAGTCCTTGCAAATTCAAGCTGTCCCAGACCCAAAATGGGTGGGGCTTATGCAAGCACTGCCCATAATTGGACAGTTCTGGCTATTTAGGGGCGGGGATTAGATGCCCGGAATTTACCAATTACAACGTTGGCGAGTATGGAACACAAATCTTATGCAGTAGCCAAAGGTGGCCGGGGTTATAGACATAGCCAAATAGGTTGAGCTACACTGAGTACCTGTCCTATGTAGTGGTCAGGGCCATGGACACAGCACTTCTGTTGAAGTTATGGAAGCAGTGTAGCTCAACCCACTGTGGGAGCCCGCTTGGCTGTGTTCATGGCCCTGACCACCACATAGGACAAGTACTTCGATGGCTGAGATGGAATTACCCCTTTGACCCGAATTTATATTTGGTTTGCAAGAAAAACAAAGAACTGAAAATATAGCCCATAAACCATGAAGAGAACTTGCAAACAGTTTTGTAGTACAAAATATATAAGTTAATGCTGAATAAACCTGTCAAAAATGTGCCAGAAAATAACAAGTTTCACAAATTGGTCCTATTTACCCAAAAGAACAACTCATCTCAAAAAATGAAAATAAGTTGAAATTGACTAATAGATTCCTACTCATTGTCTACCACCCTACTTATTGAAATTATTTAAGGGAGCCCGTCAGTCATTTTGACCACACTAAACTGCTGATAGTGATGGATAGGAGAGCAGCACACACATATTTTATGAAAAGCTTTTTATCTTCAAGAGTAGTGTGAATATGAAGTTTTATCCTGCCAGATTCTGCTCCTGCACTGTAAAGGTTCTGCTCTTGCACTGTACAAGTTCTGCTCCTGCTTTGTATTAAGCTGCTTTACAGACCCTCACTTCTTCTCTGCTTGACAGCTGTAGTGGTCTCTTAGTTGAATGCTACAGCTGTCACTGAGAGCAGAGGGGAGGGACTGTGAAGCAGCTCAATTCAGAGAGCACTTTACAGTGAAGCTCCGCCCTTGGCACTTGCAGGAGCAGAACCTGGCAGAATAGAACTTCATATTCACACTACTCCTAAGAAAAACTCCATAAAAGTTATGTTTGTCCTGCTCTCCCCAACCCCTACCAGTTGCTGCCAACAGTTTATTAAGGTAATAAGTCCTTATAGATGCTCTTCAAGCCAGCCATACATAAAAGATAATCATCAGCCGGAATGCTGCCAATGAGTCATCTACTAAGAGAGCACCAAAGTAAAAAAAATAAAATAAAAATAAAAACACATTGCACTTGCACAAAGTGGTCAATGATTGGTCGCATTTAGCCGGTCATACCATATACTTCCAAAATCCAACCTGACAGATCTCAATTTTGGTATCCAACAGTCTTCCATCAGCCATCACGTCCACGTTTAATACATAATTGACTGCCGGTTGACATGGTCTCGCGTATGCGCAGCTTTTAACCCCTCTACATCACAAATCTTCACATTTTATAGCATTGTATCCTCAGAAGATAAGAATTTCCAGCTATCTGAGCCTGGACTGAATTCATGGAGATCATTGCAGATGTCTTATCGTCAGAAACTGTTGAAAAGTTCTTTTATCTGGACCTCTAGGCAGTGTTGTCAGTAAGGAGCTCGCTAATCGCTCATCTGATGTATTGGCTGATAAAACACTTTCTGACATTTACAAGCTCCGAGCAGAAAATGACAGAGAGAAGCTCCTGAGTGATGAGTAGATACATTACACAGATATATTATGTTACCAGGGACAAGTTTACGATCTTCTTTCAAGGCTTAAGAGAGCATTTCCTTCTAAAACAGCCTGTGAAGGAGCCGCATAAACCCCAAAACTTTTGTACATGTTACTTTCTGCTTCTTCTAACCATGAACCGACACCTCGTAAACTTCTACGACTATAGACAATAGACTTGTAACAGGAAATCTCCACCAATTTCTATGGGATCCAGTGACAATTTCAGAGTTCCCTGATGTCTAATTACCTAGCCTTTGGTATCTCCAAGGAGATAAGCAGCGTCACAGTTGTCTGGTAGATGCTTATCCTTTCTATTGAAATAACATTCCGAATTAAAGTGTTGGGGCGGTGGTAGGTAAGCGGATAGCCAAAGCTTAAAGGGGTTCCACGGGATTATAAAAAAAATTAAAAATCAGGCAGCTTTCTGACCTGTTGCGGGAAGATAGTCTGGTCGGTACTTAGTCTGTCTCTTACTCAGTACTCACTCTCGACTACATTGATGGAGTATGGGTAAGTAGTGTAAATGCAGCTTAAAACTTACTAAAACTTTGGTACATGCCGCTTTGTGTACATGCAGCATAAAACGTACTAAAACTAGTGTACATGCAGCATAAAACGTTACTAAAACTAGTGTACATGCAGCATAAAACGTACTAAAACCAGTGTACATGCAGCATAAAACTTACTATAACTAGTGTACATGAAGCATAAAACTAGTGTACATGCAGCATAAAATGTACTAAAACTAGTGTACATGCAGCATAAAACTTACTATAACTAGTATACATGAAGCATAAAACTAGTGTACATGCAGCATAAAACGTACTAAAACTAGTGTACATGCAGCATAAAACGTACTAAAACTAGTGTACATGCAGCATAAAACTTACTATAACTAGTATACATGAAGCATAAAACTAGTGTACATGCAGCATAAAACGTACTAAAACTAGTGTACATGCAGCATAAAACGTACTAAAACTAGTGTACATGCAGCATAAAACTTACTATAACTAGTGTACATGCAGCATAAAACGTACTAAAACTAGTGTACATGCAGCATAAAACTTACTAAAACTAGTGTACATGCAGCATAAAACGTACTAAAACTAGTGTACACGCACCATAAAACTTACTAAGGACACGGCCACAAGTGTTTTGTGATCTGCAAGTCGTGGATCTGTAAAACATGTACACCCGCCGAGTGTGTGCCGCCATTTTATTTTTAATGCTGCAGAAACGTTCTATCCTCGCCCACAAAAAGGACATGTTCTATTTTTGTGGTGCCGCGGAACGGAGCAACGGGTGCGGACAGCACATGTGGCCTCATTGAGATGAATGCACTATGATCACGTGCATGAACCCTAAAACACATTCAGTCGGGACCAGAGTGGGAAAGCCTACAGCCAGTGTGAGCGCAGCTGAGGCGGCGGAATTGGCAGCCCGACGGAGAGTACTGACCAGACTATCTTCCCGCAATAGGTCAGAAGGATGCTGGATTTTTTTTTTTACATCAGATCATTTTTACTTAAAAAATAAGTCCAAAAAACGTAAAATAAAAGAACAAACCACAGTCAATTCAATGGCTTTGAGACACATGATTTTGGGCACAGATTAGTGCTGAATCTGTGCTGAAACCGCCTACCATTGTTTTCAATGGTAGGCCGAATCTCAGTTCATGCGACCAAGGTTTTTTGCAGTGTGGTTTTCAAGACTGGGCTAAGAATGTACAGGTCCATGCTTGGCTCTGTTACCGTGCAGACCCCTGGCAAAGATGCAGTGGGAGCCTGCTTTTGTTTTAGCTCCATTCAAAGACGCCAAAATTATAGCATTGCGCGAGAAACCTCACAACACAGCGTAGCGGTTTCTGACTGGAATATGCAGTGGATTTTGTCACAGACAAAATCCTCCAATTGAACATACCATTACTTTTCCAGTTTTTAAATATTCAGTGGGGACTAGATTTTTTTTAATAACAGGCCTAATAAAGGCCACATTTCTTAGTCAAGTTAAAAAATAAAAAAAACAAAAACTGTTATTATTAATAGCAATAATGACAATATTAATATATAAAAAATTCTCTCTCTCCGAGCCCAGTTCTGTTTGTAATACACCACCGAGGATGATGAGAATTATAGCTCTAGGGCTCTAGCTATCCTCTTCTAGAATTTTCTGCCGATCCACTACGTGCACACAGCGCAGGAGAGACAATGGTCTGGATTTCACCATCAGACGGCTGAGCAGCACTTTTCTCTCCTCCTTCAATTATAACTGGGCAGTGAGCAGGCGAAATACACAATAATTCAAGGAGCAAGGAAATATTATCCAAGACCACAGGAAGTCAGAGGAGACAGCGTTCTGGGCAGGCCTGGCAAACAGTCTGTGTGAACTGCAGCGAGCAAGCACAACCTGGTCACTGAGGCCAAATTCATCCCAGAGCTTTCTCACTGCTGCGGAGGATAAGACGGCATATGTTTTCTTGATAGCGTCCTTTCCTCTAGAACGCAATGTACCTGATGGACAGCAAATAATTCCAAATAAACTTTATTTGTTGCCATCACATTAACTATTTTAATAGGGTCAGCGCTGGTGTAAGTCAAAGGGTCAGAATTTTTTTAATTACTTTTCTGAATAAACCAAGTAAGTGAAATTCATCTTTGATGATCAAATCTGAGATTCCTTGTGCACAGTGCCTGCTCTACTACATACCGTGACACTTTCTTCCCATAGCTCCTACTGTATTGTACTTGGCCTGCTCTCTCCTTCTCCCCTTCTGCCAAAGGTGTGCAAGTCCTTTCCTATATTTCTGCAATGTCCAACCACGATGGTAGTCTCCAACGTATGGCTGGTCCATCTCATTAGTGTAGTGGAAGCCAGAAGCAATCTCACCCAAATAATGTGCAGTAAAGTCTAAAGCCGTATACATGTGTTACCTTTACTGACTTTTTTGTCCATGTACTGTCCCATTAAATGGTCCTCAATCTTCTGCAGAAATTTAATACTTCTTTCCCCCAGAAGTTGGTTCTTAGCGGAGTTGCTTGTCTGTCAGCTTTTCTTTCACAGGGATGGTGTCTCCCTGGAGAAGAATCTTTTTCTCCTGCTTCAGCTCATCTGCCTTACACACCAGCAGCGGCATCCAAGCTCCCTCGCTTGGCTTACTTGCCAGGAACTCAAAGACATGTTTTTACCCTAGACTTGCTTGCTAGGATCTCTGTAGCTGGGGGAAATAAGACCAGCCCACTACCTAGCGATTATTATTAAGAACTACCAGTTAACTTATTCCTACCCATATACAGCCTTTTGGAATACATAGTGCATAGTAAATTCACATTAGCCATTTGTACCACCAAAATTGCATAGTTAGCATCACAGTAAACATTTTAACATCTTTAGCAGTGAACCATTGCATTAACCATTTAGCAGTGGACCACAGCATGAATTCTTTACCAGTGAACCACAGCTTTAACCCTTTACCATTGAACCACTGGGTTACTGCAGATGGTACTGTGCAATCAAGCAGCTGATTGGTATTGGTACACTATTATTAAATCTGGCCATAGATTTGTCACTGATATGACCTACAGCCCAAATATTTTTGGATAAATATAAGGACATTGCCATTTAAAGGGGCATGCATTAAAGATCTGTTCTATGATAGGAATCATTTTCCATATGGTACTTTTCATTACCGTGGATCATACTGACTAAAATGTAAGTGTTGATGAACATCTTTATTAAGATACCACTCAACGTGAGGTTCCTCCCCCCAACTAGTCACCCCACAAAATGGCTGCCCATATTTGTTACCTGAAGTGAAATCATGTGCAGCAACTGTACATTCAGAAATAGATCAGTATCTGATGAATCTGCATATTTCAGACATTTCGCATGCTGGGAACATCACATTCTTTCCAAAACTTCTGTGCACTGTTTAACTAACCAGCCACGAAACAAAGGCCAGACAGACAATAACCAAACACATAGTACATACAGATAGGGCAGTAGATAGCATGCTAAGGAAACCACATCCACACAAGCTCAATAACTCACAGGCTTCATTATAGAAGTACAGATGTAGCAGAGCTGACTTTGTCATTTGCTCTCATATTTTCTTTTATTTTTTACATTTTTCCAAGAAAATTATTATATTATTTTTTTTTAACTCAGAGACTTATCAGAATGCATAAACAATGAGGGGTGTACATAGATAAGAGGGGGACCATACCAGAGATCAAATTAGGGCCCTTTCAGGTGCTGAACCTCTAATCACTTTGGGCAGAAAAATTTGGTGCTTGTTTCTCCTGTCACACAATTCGCCATTTTTTAGTCACCCCACCCCCACCCCCCAAAATAAAATTTGATTAACAGTTTAACAAGTCATACATACCAATAAAAACTACAGTTTGTTCTGTAAAAAAAAACAAGCCCTCATACAGCTCTCTAGACTGAAAAAAGTTCTGCTGGTCAGAAAATGGCGATGCAAAGACATTTTTTTACTTTTTTCAAAAGTTATTATTTTTTTAAAGTAATAAAAAAACATTTACAAGTTTGGTATTACTGTATTCGTACTGAGTTGGAGAAAAAAAACGCCATGTTAGCACACAGTGATGTAAAAACTCCAAAAACCTTGGCAGAATTGTGGGAGTTTTTTTCCATTTAACCCCACAAATATTTTTCCTGTTTTCCAACAACAGACATGGTAAATTAAATGGTACTCTTACAAAATACAAATTATCTCGCAAAAAATAAGCCCCCATATTGCTATATAAATGGAAAATTAAAAAAGTTATGGCTATTGGAATGTGGGGAGAAAAAACTAAAATGAAAAGCCAAAAATGGACACAATACTTAAAGGGGGTTTCCCATCTCGAATTAATAATTAAATAACTTTTTTTTTAAAACAATTATGTTTAGAATATTTCTTTAATAAATGATGGGGAATGATTCATTTCTTTTCCTCAGTTTCTAGTCTTGACCCGAGACTGAAAGGGCAATCAGTACTTAAAACTAGAGGAGGAAATGTCTCTTACATCCTCAATTGCCTGGCACCACCTTCTACCATCTGTAAACATCTGCCCTGTAATTAGGGTACAATCCGGTTCGGACAAATTGTTGATGTTGTCTGAACCAATCCCCACAAAGCAGAAGGGAAAAAATCTTCGACAAAAGGCTATTTGGTAAAGGGGATTAGTCGTTACATTTCCTATTTCTGCTCCTGATGTCATAAGATCCCTGGAACCACCCATCATAAATATTGTCCACATACAGTAAACATGTAACTTGTGCAAAGGCAAGATAAGATTGGCATCTTTCTCCTGTCACCAGCTCCATGGTTGGACAGCCCCGGCATCGTCCTGTTCTAGGAAACTGCCTACTACGTTTCATCAGCCCTCTTCTTGTTTCTCAAAACTCAATGATACAAAACAGTACATGAAAAGGCATGTAATAACTCCAAGTGCCAGGTTGGATATTGGCTGGCTAATAAAAATTAAGCTTTACTTAAATTTAGCTTTACTTTACACTTAAAGTGTAACTGGCATTATTTTTTTTATTTTTGTAATTTGTAGGGGCAGTGATGCTGACCATTTTTGGAATATACTTTAATTACTGAAATTTTACATTTCTATTAGAAAAATAGCTCTAAAGTGGCCCATTTTGAGCCTTAGCAACGCTCCTCTGTCTTCTGTTTACATAACAGTGGAGACTTGCTCAGTACTGACTGTTATGTAAACATTAGACAGAGAAGCGTTGCTAAGGGTCAAAATGGGCCACTTTAGAGCTATTTTTCTAATAGAAATGTACAATTTCAGTAATTAAAGTATATTACAAAAATGGTCATCATCACTGCCCCTATACATTACAAAAATAAAACAATAAAAAAAATTACAACTTAAATTTAGCTTTGACGGCTATATGTAAATTTACTTTATATGGGAAGAATCGCTTCCATAGACTTGTATGGGAGCGATTCTTCCCATTGAAACGAATGGGGCAGTTAGGTGTAATTACACCTACTCACCACTACCCCGTTACGGCTAGCATGTAAACAATGAAGAGGAGGCAGCGCTGGTACGGCACGCCTCCTCTTCAAACAGCTGATCGGCGGGGTGCCGGGTGTCGGACCCCCGCCGATCTGATATTGATGACCTATCCTGAGGATAGGTCATCAATATATATAACTCGGAAAACCCCTTTAAAGGGAGTCTGTCACCAGCGACCTCACTCTCCAACTGTTTTCATGGACACATAGCTGTGGTTCACCTTATTAAAACCCTGTTTTTATTTTGTTGATCCGAGGCTCCGTTCCTGAGTTACTGTACTTTTTCTTAAAATGCAAATTAGGACTTTGGTGCAATGAGGGCGTCACTTTTGCGCTTGTTGCAATCCAGGAGAGGTGGTTATGCTTGCACACTATAGGAAAAAACACCGGTCTATGTGCGCTCCCACAGTCCTGGCCACCAGAGAGGCCTGCGCTTTTTCCTATAGTGTGCAAGCACGACCACCACTGATGGATTGCAGGGTGGTCGTAACCAAGGAAACGAGCAGTGTATAATGTGATGGAAAAGTGAATCCAGCCAGCAAAAGAAGCAATATGGACAATCACAATACATTAGTAAGTGCCTTGTATTAACTTTCTCTACATAATAAATGCTATTTGTTGAAGTGAGACAATCCCTTTAACGATGTAGTCGGTAAATTCATTTTTAGACCAGGAGAGCCCAAATTTGATGAAAATTAGGGATAGTCCCTGCAACTATGTTGGGTTGGCAGCTATGCTGGGTTGTGATATGGCTCCTGTTGCAACTCTTTTCATTTACAAGCTTGATATGTACTTAATCATTTATCGGCAGGGATATATTTACATGTCATTCCTCGGAGAGATTTTCATATATGAGATGATAAGTAGAGAAAATGGCAATGGTTTATAAATGTCCATCAACTAGAGATGAGCCCCAGGAAATCCAGGCCGCACCTCCAGAGCCTCCTTATAATATGTCCTTAATAAGTCAATTATTTTACTATAAAAGCAATTAGCACAATGTAATTCTCTGCATAACTGCATTAATATGAATTACTATATTATAGTGTCATGAATAGAGGAAAATAACTCCACTGCACTAGCTGAATACAGATACTATTAATCACTTGGATGAACCTGTTTATTTCTCTTTTTATAACTCTTATGCCCCTTTCACACGAGCAGGAGACTCGCATGTCTCCCGCAACGCATCTACAGGGCTGGACTCGGCACGGACAGGGATCGTATAGCATTATATGCGATCCCAGTCAGTGCCGGAGTCCAGCCCTGTAGATGCGTTGCGGGAGACATGCGAGTCTCCCGCTCGTGTGAAAGGGGCATTACCCTTCCACTACATCCTGCAGGGTGAAGCAGATCAGGTTGCTAGGTAACCACTCTGTTTCCTGTCTGAGTGACCACCTGTTCTGTACATGAAAGTGATCACAGGAAGTTCTACCTGCCGTACAAGAGACTCTCTCCTTATATTATACTTCTTCTCAGCATACAAAATAAATCTGTCCAATGCAGTATGAGAAAAACAAGCTAGATAAAGGCAGAAAAAAGAAGAGAGAGGGTTTCCTGCACCTGGGGTAAAGTTCAGTTTGGCACTTTAGTCCTACGTCTAAATATCCCAGTCCAGGCATGTTGGTGCCATGGGCCGCACCCACGCACCAACGACCTTGGGCTCTTGCTCCACCACCCTGCTCGCATAGTTGCCAACAGTCCCGAATCTGCAGGGACTGTCCCTAATTTTCAAAGTCAGACCGTACAAATTTGGGTTATCCGGTACCTAAAATGGGCAGAGCCTATGTAAGACCCACCCATTAATGGGTAGACATGCAGTTTTAGTTGGTTCTGGGGATGGAGTCTACTTGTCCTTAACTTACTGTACCAACTGCAATGTGGGTAAGTGGATTGCATTTATAGTCTATGTTAAAAAACGTAGACTATAACGATAAAAAAAAGATTAAAAAAAAAAAAAAACAGACTGAGGCCAAAAAGACACTAATGGGGCTATAGCTACTCTCAGTTTATGTGTCCGGACCTTTCCTGGGCATCTGCTGAATTAATTCGCCAGAACGTAGTGTGAACGTAGACTAAGCCATGCAAGTTATGGTTTGCAGGACAGTCCTAGAAAACCATATGACCATGGCCCTTGCTGACACTGTCCACTAGAATGCTGGGATTGTAATGCTGACTGTCTCCCCGTCAGGAAAATAGAGTGGCAGCATAAAAAGGTAAGATGCTGGGCAAACAAAAGGACATTACAATGTTGTTATTTTTCACATTCTAAGGCCTCTTTTACACGAGCGTGACGGATTAGGTCCGGATGCGTTCAGGGAACCTTGCACCATTTTGCAAGCAAGTTCAGTCAGTTTTGTCTGAGATTGCTTTCAGTGAAAAATGCAGAATATAGAACATGCTGCGTTTTTCACGCAACGCAGAACTGATGCGTGAAAAAAATGTACACACACCCATTGAAATGAATGGGTCAGGATTCAGTGCGGGTGTAACTTCACGCATCGCACCCGTGCGGAAAACTCATTAGTGTGAAAGGGGCCTTACATGCCCTGATGTAGCAAGCGATTGGCGTGAAGAAAGCGTTCCTTCCTGACAGTCTCCGCTCGTCAGTGGAGGTAAAGCACTGGATTTACATGCAGTGATCTCCTCCACGGTATGGGAAGGAATGATCACTAATGTGATCACTCGTCCCCATACAGAATAATTGTATTCCGGCAGCAGAGGCCGTTTAGACAGCAAAATCTGCTGCCGGCAAATGCTGATTTAGGATTTAGTTAGAGAAACGCTCATTCATCTTGTAATTGGCAGCACTTTTACATAGGCATGATAATCGAACATCAGGCATTGCAAAGAGGCCTTAAAGTGGCTGGCCCATCTCGCACATTGGGGGCATATAGCTTAGATATGGCACCAATGTTTGATAGGTGCGGGTCCCACCTGTGGGACCTGTGGGACCTGCACCTATCTCTAGAATGGAGCCTGCAAAGTAAAGGAGTGAGGACCACGTATGCACGGCCATCCTCCTTTCATTTTTATGGGAGTGCCGAAAATAGCCGAGCTATTTCCGTGCGGTGTGCTTCACATTCATTTCTATGGGACTTCCTAAAATAGCCGAGTGTAGTCCCATAGGAATGAATGGATGGTGGCCGCGCATGTTCTCCTTCAGTTTGTGGGCTCCTTTCTAGAGATAGGTGCAGGTCCCAGAGGTGGGGCCTGCACCTATCATAAATTGGGGGCATATCCTAGCGATATGCCCCAATATACTGTAGGAGATGGGCCAACCCCTTTAAGCAAAAGCAGTCCGACATATGACTTTGTCACTTTAAACTTCCCTTCTAGATCTGGGGAATGGTGCCACCATGATCACAAGAAGAAGCAGAAGCAGTGAAGAAGCTTGATAAGTAGTCTCCAGTCTTCCCATTTATAAAGACGCTGATGAAACAGAGACATGCTACTAAAACTGCACAGCTTTCATTTACTGGGTAAGTGGTTAAGATAATAAAACCAAGTTATGCGTGTACTAAATATTTACTGTCTTTAAATGAAGGAATTAGTTAAAGAAGTTTGATGGTTTTGATATGGTATTCCAAAGCTTTAAAGGGCACCTCTACCCTCTCCTGACATGTCTTAGTAACTACTTGTATTCCCCAAGTACCCCCAAACTGGTAACACCCAGCTGGACCTTCACTGCAAACTTCTAGCAATTCATTCATAACTTCTAGCAGGAATAATAGAGGAATAGAGTCATAAGAATAAATGCTCCAGAATTGTTATTACGTGAGGAACGTAGTTACATGTCAGGAGAGGCAAACAGGTCCTCTTTAATTACAAGCACGACCTCAGGGATCCATGCGGTACGGGTGGTGTGCATGGACAGCTCTTTCTATGGACTTTGGTGCACACTCAGAGATCAGTGCACACAGCAGTGACCACGCAAGTCCCAGAGATCAGAATCCAGTTGCAAAAATTTCTTCCACGTATTTGCTGCGTGCGATTATCCCCCTAAAGCTAATTAAAGTGAAGAGTCATACCCAGGAAATTCACTATTAAACCAGGCAAAATGCCTTGTAGGGCTAAATCAGTTGAACGTAAAGAGTGGCTTTCACTTAGTGATCCAATACTTTATTTTAAAGAAAAAGTGCAAATGAGCAGTAAAGTGCACTGAGGGCGGGCCCAAGACGCACTGTGCACCCTTGCTCCTCCTGCTTCCTCTGGTAGCCCCTTTTTCTTCTTTCAGATTGACAAGGTCAGGTTCCTGTACAGTCATCTCACCTGACCTTGTCAATCAAGGAGGAGAGGGCGGAGCAAGGGTGCACAGAATGCCTTGGGCCCGCCCTCTGTGCACTTTACTGCTCTTTTCCATATAGATACAAAGCACGTTTTCTCCAGATTGTAGTGAAAGGTGTCATTACATTCAGCTGACATAGCCCTACTGGTTTATCAGTGAATTTCCTGCTGACAGATTCCCCTTAAATGTAAAAAATATTTTACATTTTTCAAACCAGCACCTGGATCTAAATAGGTTTGTAATTTCATGTAATTAAAATTTAGTATAGCCACAGAGTTATCTATCTATCTGTGTAGAGTCCCCTGCTGTTTGCTCTTTTTCAAAATTCTCTGTCCAGCTCACTGAGGTGGACATACATGTTCATTTCCGTCCTTCAACCGCCATCGGCTGCAGCAGAAAGGACACGTCCCCTAGGCTGCAAGCTTGAAATAAATCTAGCTGAACAATTGGCATAATGAATGTGGAGATCTCTGGATCCATTTGAGGTACAGAGCTGGTTCTAAAGTTTTTTTTTTTAGACAGACACTGTCATGTACTATACGACATCTGATTTTCATAACCCCTTTAAGGACCTTGATTTATTAACCAAAGTGGTCGGCATCCACAAAGAGTGTTTCTCTGGAAGACCAGGGTCCTCCTCTGCATTGCCTGGACATCCCCTTGATTCAATGAAAACCATGTAATGCTTCATTTCTCCTGTGGTGGCACTGCAGGGGAATTGAACAGTTGCTCGCAGGGTCCCCTTCCCCCGTATTACAGCCGATTGCTGGGGTTCGAAGCAGCGGGATTTCCTGTGATCCGCTCAACTGGAATTTGGCTTTGAGCACTTACGAAACAATGCTGAGAATAAGAAATTCTTCCAAAAATAGCCTTGTTTCCCGTGCACTATAAGCAGTGATATTTTTAGTTCCGTCAATACCTCTGTTTTTTTTATTTAATTTTTAATTTTTTTATTTTTTTTGCATTGTTAGGATAGAAAGGTGATCCAGTTATACCAGAGAGATCCAGTTTGGGGGGCATCGTCGTTCTCACACCTGTCATTTACCTGTCACTCACTGTGTGGATGGAATGTAATGCTTCAAGTGTAAGAATAAAATGTACTGTCTGCTCACACACAAAAGTACCGGCCACTTAAAGCTCCTGAAATAGCGCTGGCTCGGCAGAAGTTAACCAGGATCGAATCCTCCGCTCATTCACTAAGATTGTTCTTATTCTAATTGTTCATTTTTTTTATCTCACCCTTATATTATGGATTTTCCCTGAATGGCGGTAAAAAAAAAATCATACTTACCTCATCCATTTGAGCGCGAAGAGCGGCCAAAAAAACTACATATCAATCTGCTCAGCTCCTCCTGCTCTATAACAGATTACACTGCATTTTCATGCTGACGGGTTCCCTTTAAAGAAAACAGATTCTATCTACTTTTTTCGGGCTGTTTTGCTCTCTCCTGCTTTTAACATTGAAGTTTATGGAGCGAGGAGAATGAGTCTGCTGGATGAGAGACATATAAACTGAAGTTTCTTAGCTCTTTTAACTCTACTATATCTAGAAGGATAAGGCTCTACCACTGTGGTAATAAATCACTTACAAGCAGGCAGCAGCCTCTTCTACCCACTCCTGGTTATGTGATGGAGATGATGCTATTAGAGATAAAAGGCTGGGTGAGGGGAGTTGGAGGAAAGGTGCCTAAGAAGCCCATGAGGAAGTATAATTATTTAATAAGATATATTACAAAGTTTCTTATAGTCACCTGTACTATTCACTTATGTAAACTTGTTTATAACTGGAGGTACACTTTAAGGCCTCATGCAGACATCCGTGGAGCACGGTCCGTGAAAACCCAGACTGTGCTCCTGCTGAGTGCAGGAGCGCACAACGTCATGGCACGAAGCACACAGCGTCATAGCAACCAATGACGCCGTGCGCCCCTGCACGTAGCAGGAGCACAGTCCGGGTTTTCACAGACTGTGCTCCACGGATGTCTGCGTGAGGCCTAACTTATTAGAAACTTATCTGGAAAACCTGAACTTCTCACTATCGAATTCCCCACAGAAACCCGTATTCCCCCTTCGATTTTCTGCAGCTTTGCCAAACTGTTGAAGAGCAAATCTTGTTACTCAATGATACTTTGTTGTATCATCAAACAACTATTTAGATTTGCCATTCAGGATTTTAGGAGAGCTGGATGATGACCCCTTGAGCACCATAATGGAGACAAATATGGCCATAATCTTCTTCCAAGCAGTTTACTACTTTTTGTCTATCACCCTACCCTATTACCCCATTTGTAGGTGTTGTGTATACAGTGAGAGTCTGCAGTACAATACCTCGCATGGTGTAATATCTGCTAATGGGCAGCTGATCCTTTCTACATACGTTCAGACTCCTGGCAACCAGACCTGTTCTTCAAGTCAATGACATGCACATTCCATAAAATTTCCACTTGTACACAGCTGTTTACCCTTAAATTCCTGACCTGAGCCAGAAAAACAACTCCAAAAGAATTGCCCGGAGCAACATCTCTCATGGCCCAGGTCGAATTAGTCAGGTACTCTTAAACAGCCTCGTAGCTCAACATTATTCTATAAATCAGGGATTATAGAAATTGTAGCTGAACCTTGTCGAAGCTGCTCTGATATACAGATAATTTAAAATACAATTCACAAAAAATTACAAAAGGTTAATCCTGAACTGCATATTATACCAACTAAGGGAAATTCTGAAGAAATCACCTAAGGCTGGACTTCTTAAAGCACCACTGTACTTTCAACAAACATTTGATATAGTGAAGATCGGTGAAGTTCTGAGCGCTGAGACCCTCACGATCTCTAGAACGAGGAGAGAGAAGCACTCACTTAGGGTGTTCTCTCTCTTTGCTGCAGGACAGGAAGCGAGACAGAATCAATAGAAAGTCTATGGCCCCTCTTGCTCCTGTCTTGTGCAGTACCAGAGACTGGTGGTGCTCAGACCTTCACCGATCTTCACCATATCAAATGTTTGTTTAAAGTACAGCGGTGCTTTAAGAAGTCTAAGAGGCTTGCAGTCCAGCCGTAGGTGGTTTCTTCTAAATTTCCCCTGACTGTCCCTATGACATCAAAAGTTTACTGAAAGTACAGTGCCACTTTAAGGAGGTATTCTGAGACCCTCAAAAATGTAGCCGTCGTCAGAGGTCAGGTGGAGTAGATGGGTACTTTACTGCTGTACTCTTGGTCTCGGTGCACTGATGTCATACCTGACTACCCCACATGATTGCTAAGGGCCAGTGATTATCTGTAGCTGCCACATGGAGAAGCACGGCAGAGGATTGAGCAGGTGAGTTTTTGTTCGTCAGCTCAATTTTTTTGGGTTTCTGAAAACCCCTTTAAGGTCTGTACTACTGAAGAGCATGCCCCTAGAAATACTTTCTTCTTTGGACTATCCATTTCTTTGTTATATCTTATTCTGGGAAAGCTTCCCAGAAAACAGTATGACCACCATTATAACTCCCTGGAAGGGTTGTCATTCAGGGTGCCCTATTTAAGGTCCAGAGTAGTGGTGGCTACAAAGAGGATCTCATGCTCTGGAGGACCCAGCACACCCACGCATTATAGAGATAGCTCTTTGATGTCAATGTGAACCATGTAATACTTAATTTCTCCTGTGGCGGCACTGCAGGGAAAATGAACACTTGTTTTCAGAATACATTTGATTGCTAATGCCCCTTTCACACGAGCGGGAGACTCGCATGTCTCCCGCAACGCATCTACAGGGCTGGACTCGGCACTGACTGGGATCGCATATAATACTATGCGATCCCTGTCAGTGCCGAGTCCAGCCCTGTAGATGTGTTGCGGGAGACATGCGAGTCTCCCGCTCGTGTGAAAGGGGCATAAAGGTCCAAGAAGCAGGATAGCCTGTGATCACATTAGCATTGTGATAGGAGGGGACAAACTATGGAGGTGCTTTTGGTTCCTTGCTCTTCTAGAAGCATTTGAACAGGTCACCTGTCATTGATTACAGCTTATGATGAATAGCCCCTTCCTTCACACATTCTCACCTCTATGATACACTGGAATGTTAATTAAATGGTCTCTACCGCTTCAGGACACCTAATTCTTTCAAATACTTTATCCGTCAGACTTTGCTTCTACTTTTTTTTCATTACCCCAGAGTTAATAAGAAGGTTCCTCAAATGTACAAGACATCTTGGAGACTTTCCCTTTCTGCTTAAAGGGGTTGTCCGGTTTAATCAAAAAACAATTCCCAGACAATGCTGGGAAATTGCCTAAAATAAAAAAAACGGTACATACCTAATGGATCCACAGCCACTGCTCTGGTTCTCCCTGCCAGGCTTTGTATACCCGGCTGCAGAGGTGACATCACGTTGACATCCAATCTATAGTCGTGTAAAGTCATGCATTAATAGCATTCAGATCATTAGGGCTTGTGGTAAGACTACAAGTGATCACAAAATTTCTGGCACATAGGGAACAACTTAAAGTGTAACTGTCATATTTTTTTTATTTGTGTAATGTGTAGGGACAGTGATACTGACCATTTTTGTAATATACTTTAATTACTGAAATCGTACATTTCTACTAGAAAAATAGCTCTAAAGTGCCCCATTTTGAGCCTTAGCAACTCTCCTCTGTCTTCTGTTTACATAACTGTGGAGACTTGCTCAACACTGACTGTGTTATGTAAACAGAAGACAGAGGAGCATTCCCATGGCTCAAAATTGGCCCCTTTAGAGCTATTTTTCTACTAGAAATGTATGATTTCAGTATATAAAGTATATTACAAAAATGGTCAGTATCACTGCCCCTATACATTACACAAATAAAAAAAAAATCTGACAGTTACATTTTAAGTCCCAATGCAACGTGGTTTTATGTGACTCTCGCATGACTTGGCATTGCCATACAGTCTTAGGCCCTGATAAATTATACGTGTTGGGTCAATAGACCACCGACATCACGTCTCTTTTTTGTAAACCTGGCAAAAAAAAGTCACAATGGGATTTAAAAAATTGCAAAAGCAGTGTTTTGCAATGTTAAGCCAAAAAAAGGCGTAGGGGGAATGATACATTTCCCTCTTTGTTTAGACTCCCTACCCATGACTGCCTCTACATGTGTGTTAAGCTGCCCAAGACATAGGAGGTCATTTACGAAACAGAAATATGGCTATATTAGGCGTATTTCTGGCGTAAATTGTGGTGCAATAGTCCTATGCACTGCAATCTGCGACTTTTCCCCGCTCATACCAGGTCTAAAAAATTGGGCACGGCGTGGACGGGGAAGGGCTGACAGGCCTGTCTCACTTACCATTTTCTACGCCTATTTTAGAATCAGCAATTGATATGCCAAAGTTATGTGGAGGCTGGCGCCAGTCTTAATAAATGACCCCCATAATTTGAAAACTCTGGGCAAATTTTTTAAAAATTAGTAGTATGGCGCTGCTAAGTGCATGTGATATATCGGTGCCATTAATTCTTTCATTGTGGACCCTAATACGCAAGTTTCAAAAGTGTTTCTACTATAACACCACTGGAAAAAAAACAAGATGGCTGCATGTTTCCGACATCACTTCCTGCTCGGCAGGTATTGGCTGAAGCTGATTTTACACACTTCCTGTGCTGTATGCACCCTGCACAGAAAACTGAAATATCTCTGCTCCATTTCTTGCAGTTCTTTCAGGTTTCTGGTCCGAATGCAGGAAGAAGCAGCTACAGAGCTACCTCCAGAAAAGGTCTAAGCATGGTGGAACCAGTAGTGATCAGTGTAGTTGGACAGTGATGGGCCAGATCCACTTTCTGAAGCTACCACCTGGATGACATTCTGTTCCAATGACAGTTTATGAATCCCAGTCCCGAGCCCCGGGTACTCTCAGCCCATTAGCATCAGTCAGGCCCTGCGCATCCTGCTCCTGGCACTGGGAGGATGACACAATAGTTATTTACCCTGGTGATATGCCATGGCAGATGGTAGATAAACTCTAGCATTTCCATAGCTGCCACCAGCTATCTACCTAGTTTGGAGAATGGAGAATATCTTTGGGCGCACTTTCTGTATTCACTTCATTCAGACAGGTGGAACATTCTCTAAATGTCACAAGGGAGATAATGACTATATTACCACAATAAGGGGGGCGGTTTTACCCTCCCGGCGGGTGCATCAAAGAGGTCTATAACATTCCACATTATAAATCTACTCCATGTTTGTGAATACTTTCCTGTAGTGATGGCGTATTGTTTTCTTCTCTAGTCAGGCAGAAAGTTACATAAAAAATTCTGCTGTATTCTTGTTACCGGAGAGCAGTGCATTGTGGGAGCTCAGATAAACCGCATAGAAATCCGCAAAATTTCTCTTTTTCTTATATCTCTGTCCAACTCAACAACATCGCTGAGGTGGTCGCACATGCTCAGTTCCATTCTTCAGCTGCCATCAGCCTTATCTACTGTTAGAAGATGTGACAGTTATAGGGAGATAGCTTCAGTGGAAAGGACAAGACCCCTGAGCTATGATAGGAAGAGAGCTGCAGCAAAAAAGACACCCTCCCTGAGTTGTGGTAAGAAGAGTGCTGTAGTAGAAAAGACACACTCCCTGGCCTATGATAGGAAGAGAGCTGCAGCAGAAAAGACGCGCTCCCTGAGCTGTGATAAGAAGAGAGTTGTAGTAGAAAAGACACGCTCCCTTAGCTGTGATAAGAAGAGAGCTGCAGCAGAAAAGACACGCTTCCTGGGCTATGATAGGGAGAGAGCTGCAACAAAAAAGACACACTCCCTAAGCTACGATAAGAAGAGAGCTGCAGCAGAAAAGACATGCTCCCTCAGCTGTGATAAGAAGAAAGTTGCAGCAGAAAAGACACGCTCCCTGGGCTATGATAGGGAGAGAGCTGGAACAAAAAAGACACGCTCCCTGAGCTGTGATAAAAAGAGAGCTGTAGAAGAAAAGACATGCTCCCTGGGCTATGATAGGGAGAGAGCTGCAGCAGAAAAGACACGCTCCCTGAGCTGTGATAAGAAGAGAGCTGCAGCAGAAAATACACGCTCCCTGAGCTGTGATATGAAGAGAGCTGTAGAAGAAAAGACACACTCCGTGGGCTATGATAGGGAGAGGAGAAGCTGCAGAAACCCCTGGCTGTGATATGAAGAGAGCTGCAGCAGAAAAGACACGCTCCCTGAGCTGTGATATGAAGAGAGCTGCAGCAGAAAAGACACGCTCCCTTAGCTGTGATATGAAGAGAGCTGCAGCAGAAAATACACGTTCCCTGGACTATGACAGGAAGAGTGCTGTAGTAGAAAACACACCCTCCCTGAGCTGTGATAAAAAGAGAGCTGCAGCAGAAAGGACACCATTTCTGAAAATGGACATACCCCCTAAGAAAGGACACATCCCTGAGAAAGGACCCACTCCCTCAACTGGCAGCTTGAAATAAATCTCGCAGAGCCATTGGAGCAATGACTGTGGAGATCTGTGGATCCATGTGAGGTACGGCCAGAGGGCCGAAAACCGTGCAGCGCTGAGAGGTCTGTCCTCTCATCCCATCAGTTACGATGGTCCCCACTGACTTTATGCGAGTCTGTCAAGTTTTACGTAATTTTTGATAGTAAAAGTCCTATCTCCTATATAGGAGAATATTGTATAAAACAGCACAATAACGTCACAGTGGATTCTTGCTCTCCATGTCAGGAGCTTAATAACATCCATCAAACCTCACACAACTATGCCTATGGAATGAATCACTAATAATATATTCCATAGCCGCGGCCACATAACTTCATTAACCCCGTCAGACTAACGACCTCTGAGGAAGTTATGCAACTGCATCAAGAAAAAAAATTAAGTAAATATAAGAAAGGACAGAAGTCAAGGGGGTCATCCAGTCTACATAAATGATGCCTAATCATCGTATCCTGAAAATCTGTGCAACGTACTAACCCACACACCGTGTTTCTATACTTAGGATCTCTGCCTTCAATCAGTGAATGAAATGAAAGTTGTTTCTATTACAGGATGCAAAACCTGCCCTGGCTTCAGAACTGAGAGTTTGTTACAATGTATCAGTGTTATCAGCCTGGATGGGAAAGGAGAGACTTTGGCTCACGGAGAATTGCTACTGATACATTGTATCGGGTGTGTGGTCAGGACTTTTTTCACTTTTGACTGTAGATAATGAGGGTTTAGATTCACTGAAAAAGTTATAATACATCTTTCTACAAGTTGCTATCCTTTTGAAAGTCTCAACTGTTTTAGGGCTCATGCACACAAACGTATTTTTTGTCCGTGTCGTATGCGGAACCATTAATTTCATTGGGGCCGCAAAATAAACAGAAATGACTCCGAGTGCATTCCGTATCCGTATGCCCGCAAGTCCGTTCCGCAAAAAAAATAGAACTTGTCCTATTCTTGCCCGTTTTGCGGACAAGGACAGGCATTATTACAATGGATCCGCAAAAAAACGAATGTAACACGAACGTCAAGCGGATGTCGTCTGTTTTTTGTTTTCAGATCCATCTTTTGTGGAACGCAAAATACATATGGTCGTGTGCATGAGCCTTTAAGGAGAGGAGTTAAAGGCATTTTCCGAGACTTTTTAACTGATGACAATCCTCTAGGTTTGGGGGTCCAACATCCAGAATCACCGCCGATCAGTTGTTTGAGAAAGAACCGGCGCTCGCGGTAGCATCGTGGCCTTAGATGCCAGAGATGCCATGTTCATCTGTCACATGACCTAGGCGCAGCTCAGCCCCATTGAAGTGAATGCGGCTGAGCTGCAATACAAAGCACAGCCACTGTACAATGGATGGCGCTGTGCTTGGCAAGCTGAGAGAAGGCCGCAGTGCTGCTGCGAGCACCAATTCCTTCTCAAACAACTGATCACCAGGGGTCCCAGGTGTGGGAACCTCGCCAATCTGATACTGATGATCTATTCAGAGGATAGGTCATTAGTAAAACACTCTTCGAAAACTGCCACACAAAGCTTACATGTACAATGTAGTGCCTGCATATGAGTGCCATAGAGTACCTAAAAATTGTGCCATGCAGAACATCCATAATAGCGCTATACAATAGCCTACCCAATAGTGCCAAACAGCTGACACATGACAATACAGTGCCTAAATAATACCGCCATGCAATACCTAATTAATACCTCAGCTTGTACATAACATAACAAGGTAAAACAAAAAAACATTACAGTAAAATGTCTGAACTAAAATATGGACCTGCAAATAAATTGCAATATAATAAAATATATAACATATAACATGACTGCGGGAATTGCACTTTGTATAACTGTGTCTATAGGCCGCCATAGACTGTGTTATATATATCCAAATTCAACAGCCTAAATATACCTATGAGTAAACAGGTCCGATCACATTCTGTGGAGGCCCCTGGGCAAAATACACTCCACTTCATAAATAGTATCGTATGATGCTAAATAACTGTACCTAGCATTGTCAACATAAAACGGTAAATGCAGTAAATAATACTGCCACCTGATGAACGCACAGTGAATACAGTACTAAAGAGTGGTCCCCAAAGAGGCTGTCCCATCTGGATATTTATGGCATATCCACAGGACCTGGCAATGAAGGGGAGGACGCCAAGGCGCCTTTCACTGACATGGGACTTCTGAAAATAGCCGAGCATGTTTATTTTGATACTTTTGGAAGTCCAATAGCAGTGAAAGAAGAGAGTTGCACATGTACAGCCAACCCTCCATGATTGGCACCATGCAAAGGGGCCCCGCTCTTGAGATAGGAGCAGATTTCAGACATTTAGTTCCAGATGAGACAAACCCCTTTAATACGTGCATACAAAACCTATATAGCGCCATAAAGTGGTTACACATAGTGCCATACAGTGAAGATGTAATAGTGTAATACAGTGAACACATAATACTGACATACTGTGAATACATAGTAGTAATGTCATACAGTGAACACATCATACTGACATACTGTGAAGACATAACAGTAAATACAGTGAATACATAACAGTGCATACTGTGACCACATAATACTGCCATACAATGAACACATTATAATGTCATATAGTGAACACACAATAGTGCCATACAGTGTACTCATAATAGTGTCATACAGTAAACACACAATAGTACATAAAGTGAACATATAATACTGTTATACACTGAAGACATAATAGTGCCATACAGTGAACACAAAACAGTCCTTAATTAATATTACTACACAAAACTTACATAATAGCGGCACAGATTGTTTACACCAAGGGAGCACAACTTGCAGCCCAGGAGTCTGCACATGGCCTGTGATGTCCTTCTATGCAGCCCCCAGTACCGGGACATAGACACAGTACCGGGACATAGACACAGTACCTGGACATAGACACAGTACCTGGACATAGACACAGTACCGGGACATAGACACAGTACCGGGACATAGACACAGTACCGGGACATAGACACAGTACCGGGACATAGACACAGTACCTGGACATAGACACAGTACCTGGACATAGACACAGTACCGGGACATAGACACAGTACCGGGACATAGACACAGTACCGGGACATAGACACAGTACCTGGACATAGACACAGTACCGAGACTTAGACACAGTACCTGGACATAGACACAGTACCTGGACGTAGACACAGTACCTGGACATAGACACAGTACCTGGACGTAGACACAGTACCTGGACATAGACACAGTACCTGGACATAGACACAGTACCGAGACTTAGACACAGTACCTGGACATAGACACAGTACCTGGGTGTAGACACAGTACCTGGACGTAGACACAGTACCTGGACGTAGACACAGTACCTGGACGTAGACACAGTACCTGGACGTAGACACAGTACCTGGACGTAGACACAGTACCTGGACATAGACACAGTACCGAGACATAGATACAGTACCTGGACATAGACACAGTACCTGGACATAGACACAGTACCTGGACATAGACACAGTACCTGGACGTACACACAGTACCTGGACGTACACACAGTACCTGGACGTACACACAGTACCTGGACGTAGACACAGTACCTGGACATAGACACAGTACCTGGACGTACCAGTACCGACACAGTACCTGGACGTAGACACAGTACCTGGACGTACACACAGTACCTGGACGTACGACACAGTACCTGGACGTACACACAGTACCTGGACGTACACACAGTACCTGGACGTAGACACAGTACCTGGACGTAGACACAGTACCTGGACGTAGACACAGTACCTGGACGTACACACAGTACCTGGACGTAGACACAGTACCTGGACGTAGACACAGTACCTGGACGTAGACACAGTACCTGGACGTACACACAGTACCTGGACGTACACACAGTACCTGGACGTACACACAGTACCTGGACGTAGACACAGTACCTGGACATAGCGGACCAGACTAAACTGTTACTGTGTTATGCCTTGTGCAGTACTGAGGGGGCAGTGCTTCACTGGTATTCTCAGCGGTATTCTTTGAATCCCTGTGGTTGGGTGTCCCATCTCCGGGACCCTCTCATACCTGGAGAATGGAGTTCCCCTGACACCCTGCTGAGCCTTCCAGTGAGCAGCAGATGATGGTAGACGTGCATGCATGTGGCACTCTCCATTGTTGTCTATGGGAGTTGTGTATCTGTATCTTCCATGAACTACAAGAATGATCTCCTCCACTCTGAAGTGCTAAACAGGGGACCCCCATTCTGCCGATAGGTGGGAGTCCCAAAAGCGGAGTCTCCTGATTAGGTAGTAAAACAATCTGACTATTTGGCCCTTGGATCAGAAAAGGTTGCATACCCACATAATAGTGCCAAACAATGAACACATAAAAGCCTGCCATATAGCTCATAACCCAACAGGAACTAAGTGGCCCCTGAATGGAGAAAGCCATTGCTAATACTATAGTTTAACCCTATGGTTTGTAAGTAAAAGGCAGAAAACATGACCCCCCCAAAAAAAAAAAAAAAAAAAAAAAAAACTGCCAGATGTCAAACTTTTCTAGCAAGATTCCAAGAAGTAAGTTATGAGACGAAACATTAGTGAAGACGCTGGTCTTATCTCACACCAAGGTGTAGAAGAATTCCAGAGCACAAATAGATCTTAGCCAAAACATTCATGCCGGCTCTTGTTGTCAGGATGCTGTTTTCCACCTTTATGGGCTTCTTTTTCTTTCTCCTGTTTTAGATACTTCAATACAAGTTTTTTCTTGACTGAAGAATTGCAAACAAAGAGAGCGAGGCATTAAGCCTGGGGCCGCTGTGACAATGCGGGATGGCCGGGTACTGGCTGCAGACCAGGTGAATGTAAGACTACTATGAGGCATGCTGGTAGGATTCTGCAATGTACTTAAAGCCGCACTTAGCTTCTTCAACAAACTTTGTATTAATCAATAGTCCAGTGTGTGTACATTAGGGATAACACTATTTCTGACCACTATACCACTTGTATCTGGCATTTTTTAGCAGTTTTCATCAGTGCTTGCTGAATATCTGGTTGGCAGCTCTCTCAGACATGAAGAGTGGAGACTAGCTTCTACCCACTGCACACACAGAAAGTAGAGGAGAATCTCATTCCTAACTGTCTCACAGTCACTCAGAAGCAGCCCCGGGAAAATGGAGGTCATTACAAAGAAGTACTGACTTGTATTTTTGTGAATGAAGTACTTGTGATGAGGTTGGTTGGTCCATCTCATACGTTGGTGGCATATCGCTAGGAAATGCCACCAATGTCTGATGAAGGTGAGACCCACACTTATCTCTAGAATGGAGACTGAAAAGTGAAAGAGTGGACTGCGCAAATGCAGCCACCTTCCTTTCATCTCTATGGGAGTGCAGAAAATAGCCGAGCGCCACATGCTCCGATTCTAGTGATCATGTGATCACTGGGGTCCTGTTAACTCCAGGACCCCAGTCCAAGAATGGGTCTGCAATGTGACTCAATACCATTGTTAAATATGTCAGATCCAGTTACAGGAGAAATCAGAAATAATAAAAATGTAATATTATGATGGCCACCAAAGGTCTTGTATATAAATATATGGGGGCACAAAGTGTAAAATAAAAAATAAAAGTACATAAATTAATAAATGAACCCACACTAATAGCCTATAGTGCAGCTCCTAACCCAACCCCCTGTAAACGATATACTTCCTACATCAAAAGTACTGTAACAAAAAGGGGGTACAATTTAAAAATGTATTTTTGTGTTGCTTAGGCCTTGTTCACACATCAGTTATTTGATCAGTTATTTCCATCAGTTATTGTGAGCCAAAACCAGGTGCGGGTCAAAAACACAGAACAGGTGCAGATCTTTCCATTATACCTTATCTCTGTGTAGCCTCCACTCCTGGTTTTGGGTCACAATAACTGATGGAAATAACTGATCAAATAACTGATATGTGAACAAGGCCTTAGTATATTAAAAAAAAGACTTTTGTTTACATTATTCTGGTATAAAACAACTAAAGCAAAATAAAAAAAACTAAACTAAAATAATAAAAGCAAAAAAGAATAAATAACGAAAAAGTTATGGCTCTCAAAGCCGTATTTGCTAAAGTAAATATGTCTGGTCAGAAAGAGGAGGGTAAATGACCCGATCTTGAACCTGGTTAAGAAATTACGAGCCTGATATAAGATAAAATCTTTCCTTTTAAGAAACCAAAAAGAAGCAAATTTATGTACGAGGATATGGAGCCTCAAGGAGGAACCGTCAATGGGCACATAGATCTCTATGCTTAGTCACATTAAACCAATGGGACCTAAGTTCAGTGAACTGTTCAGTGCACACAGATTTGCTGTGTGTACCAGCATTGGCTCTGTGTAATCAAGTCTATTTTAAAATCACTGGTGACAAAAAGGAAAGGATGATGGAGTAGTAGTCATCCATGCGTCTTCTAATTTATGTAATACAGTAATGCTATATCCCATCACTAAGCCACTGTTACGAACACCAGTAAGTCACCCCCACCCCAAAACTAATAATAGGGGTCAGTGGTGCCCCCCTGCCTCAAGCTGTGAAGTAGCTTACTGTACGTGCCACTATCTCGCATTAAAGGGGTTGTACATGAAAAATTAGTTAGTTTTGTAACTTATTTTCTGTTACAAAATGCTCATTTGGTGAGAAACTCTATTTATTTCATTATTATGGCGCCCCCTGGTGTTTAATCTGTATATTAATGTGCAAGTCCAGCTACTGAGGTGGTCGCTCATGCTCAGTTCTATCCTTCTACTGCCACCAGCCGTATCTACAGTTAGAAGCTGTTATAGTTTCGGGAGAGAACAGCAACTTCCTGAGAAAAGGACACGCCCCCGAGCTGCCAGCAGAGAAAATGGATGAATGAATGTGGGAAATCGATGGATCCATGTGAGGAACAGGGCTGGTTCTAGATTTGTTAGATAGAGATTGTCATGTTCTATATGATGTCTGATTTTCATTTTTTTTACATCCATCATGTCATAACCCCTTTAAATGACATCACTGTGTATTATGATCAGTTTTGTCCCATGACTATTTTGTATGAAAAATTAAGATTTCCAAAAATCTAACTTGCAATTTATAGCTTGAAAATTAAAAGAAAAGTACAATTAACCCAGAATTTTCATATTCAGAACAGGCCATTCGGATAAAGCCTGATGGGGACTGACCCTTTGCATGCAGAGATGCTGCCGCATGGGTAGGGAGATGTGATGCATTGCATCTGACACGAAGCTTTAACTTGGCGGTTTTTAATCCCATAAATTACACACGTAATTAAAACACACAACTGTTCCTAGACATTACTGAGGGGACTCCCACAACATTTGGTTAATCATAATGCTGACTTCACACATTCACACAAGCAGGGAGGGTCAAGACTGGGGCACCTCTTTGACTGAAGTTCAGACAGAAAAATTCTACTAAAGCAACTTTGCTTCTTGTCAGACGAGCCGTCGGATAGGTTTCTATAGAGGGGGGGGGTATGGCACATTTGCTGTGTCATGTAACAGGCCAGCACAATGAGAGAAAATCACATGACCGCTCAGACGGGCCGAGCGTTAGACACATTCTCCATCACAGACCCCAGTGGAACATGACAGTCTGAATAATAATACAATAATGTGCAATGAAATAAAAAATAAAATTTCCCTAGGTATCAATAAAGTTCATTGTATTGTATCGTAAAAATACAATTAGAAACGAAAATTAAAATTTAAGCTAAATTAGTTTTTAATAAGTTTTCAATGTTCAAAATAGTTGAGAATCAGAGTTTCATAAAACTGGTTCTGTCCACAAAAAGTGACATTATTGGGTCAAGAGTTGTGCCTAACAAAACTTACTGAAGATATTCCAAAACGGTAATGCTGTTAATACCAGAACCCTCCCCAGGGGTGCACCTAGCCTTTCTGCTGCTTGAGGCGAAAACTGAAATGGCATCCCCCCCCCTCCTTCCCAATGCAAATTTCTTAACCTAACCCCTTCCCTTCAGCCCATGGCTCTTCAGCTGCCCCCCTCTTGCCCCTACCTGGTGCTGCTTAAGGCGATCGCCTTGACACCCCCTCCTCCAAGTATTTTACATACAGGATACTTCAAGGATATCCTGACAAAACTATACCCCTTCTACATGGTGAACATAGGTAGTCACATGTGCCATGCAAAGGATGATGGGAAGAACATTAAACTTTATTAATAATCCTGGCGCATCTTTGGATAGGTCATCAGTAAAAGAAAAACTTGGAACACCCTTTCAAAATAAGTAATCACACAAAGCGCTTACATAAATGATCTTCACTTGATCCATAAGACAGCTAGCCTAGTTTTCAGGTGTAATGCACCCCAGCTTTCTGGGAGACATATTGGTAAATGTTTTGGGCTGCAGGTGACCCACCAGAGCCACGTCCCGCTCACTTTTTTAAAAGTGGAAAGGGTGGCAGAAAAGCGCAAAAAGTTGCAACTTCTGCTGCAAAATGGCACGTGTGCCAACATTTGTTACTTCTGTCTAGATGTCTAACTAAATCTGGGCCACTGCTTCCTTTGTCTGTCCGATAGATAGATAGATAGATAGATAGATAGATAGATAGATAACAGATTGATAGATGATATATAGGAGATAGATAGATAGATAGATAGATAGATAGATAGATAGATAGATAGATAGATAGATAACAGATTGATAGATGATATATAGGATATAGATAGATAGATAGATAGATAGATAGATAGATAGATAGATAGATAGATAACAGATTGATAGATGATATATAGGATATAGATAGATAGATAGATAGATAGATAGATAGATAGATAGATAGATAGATAGATAGATAGATAACAGATTGATAGATGATATATAGGATATAGATAGATAGATAGATAGATAGATAGATAGATAGATAGATAGATAGATAATATATAGGATATAGATAGATAGATAGATAGATAGATAGATAGATAGATAGATAGATAGATAGATAATATATAGGATATAGATAGATAGATAGATAGATAGATAGATAGATAGATAGATAGATGATATATAGGATATATATATATAGATAGATAGATAGATTGCCTGCTCTTACTGATCATTGAGTTTGAGTGAGAACTAGTGCAGTGATTATTATATTCTCATTTTGTATTTTTAATTTTACTTTTTGTCTAATTTTTTTCAGACTTTGGTGGTTGTCAAGATTCCCTTGAACATCATCGGCATGGGGGAGGCACCGGAGTTTTATGCTTTATTTATTGTTATTTCTGTCATGTTGGTACACTGATTTATTTGTGACCCTACAGTCTGGGTGTATGGTCTATATGCCACTATCTATATATGGTACAGAGGGTATTTCCTTCTTTTTTTGCATTCTGTACATAAGGTTATATGTGCGTTTTGTTCTGGATTGTCCCGGTTCCTTGGGTTGTAAGTGCTTTTAGGGGACTTGGTTGGCGATCAGTCGGCGACCGTAATTGGTTGTTGACCGTTCTCCATACACTTTGGGGCCGTCGTCTGCTGTCCTTAGCGGCAGGGACGACCCCTGGTCTACCTTTGCATACCTTGGGCACACGCTGGTCACTGTCATGGCGAGTGTGGACCCATGGGATACCTGATGCTAGGGACATTATGTATCCTCATAATGCGCACTAGGTATGTGTTCATTTTAGTACTTGAACATTGAGTTAATTATTGCTATATATTAGATACCTCTCTGACCATTTTCAATATGTTTAAATTTGTGGCAGTAATGACCTTAATCACCCCTTAGGTCCTGCTAATATGAATCACATGCGCAAATGGGTTTGTGAGAGGGCAGTGAGGGCACACAGCTACGGTGCTGTGGCGGTAGTTGCTTCCGCCCATACCAGGCTGTGTAGCCCATGTGAGCCCGCCTTCTTTGCCTATATATTGTACACCATGCACCGGTTATTCATTGCTTGAGAAAGGCCTCATGGAGTAGGCCGAAACGTTGCATTTCTGGAATAAAGGGTCCATCAATTTTCACGTATTTGGAGTGCTGCCTCATTTTCATTTTTTCTACAACATTGGCGAATCATCCTAAACCAGGAGGGATTGTACCCCTTTGCTATTATTTGACTTGTGCTGCTGCTCTTTTGTATTTTGATAGATAGATAGATAGATAGATAGATAGATAGATAGATAGATAGATAGATAGATAGATAGGATGTAGATAGAAGATAGATAGATAGATAGATAGATAGATAGATAGATAGATAGATAGAATGGATAGGATGTAGATAGAAGATAAATAGATAGATATGAGATAGATAATAGATAGATAGATGATATATAAGATATAGATATATATGAGATAAATAAATAGATAGATAGATAGATAGATAGATAGATAGATATGAGATAGATAGATAGAATAGATAGGATGTAGACAGAAGATAAATAGATAGATAGATAGATAGGAGATAGATAGAATAGATAGGATGTAGATAGAAGATAAATAGATTGATATGAGATAGATAGATAGATAGATAGATAGATAGATAGATACAAAAAGCGAGGCAGCACTCCAATCGATGAAATAGTGTTGGACACTTTATTCCCACAAATGCAACGTTTCGGTATTCTCAATGATACCTTTCTCAATCATTCTCAATGATACCTTTCTCATGCTTGAGAAAGGTATCATTGAGAATACCGAAACGTTGCATTTGTGGGAATAAAGTGTCCAACACTATTTCATCGATTGGAGTGCTGCCTCGCTTTTTGTATCTATTGTGACTGGCTCAAGATCCTGGTACCAGGAGGAACTGCACCCAACATTGATCTGATCGCCGACTAGTGCTGCTGCTATTTTTGCATGATAGATAGATAGATAGATAGATAGATAGATAGATAGATAGATAGATATAGATAGATAATAGATAGATGATATATAAGATATAGATATATATGAGATAGATAAATAGATAGATAGATAGATAGATAGATAGATAGATAGATAGATAGATAGTTGATAGATATGAGATAGATTACACAGATAAGAGATCTTTAGACATGGATAGATTTTATAGAATTGTGTCTCCTAGAAGCTTCAAGTTGTCCCTCTGCATTTAAGAAAAAAAAATCTCTTTTCTTCCTGCCTTTAATCCTAAATGATATTTTTTGTTCTACGAATCCATCTAATGGAGGAGCCGCCATCAGGGCTCTCGGAACAGCTGCGTTATGTCATACGTGTGTGGCGCAGGCCCGGGTCACCTGCGCTGTGTCAAAGTGACTACTTCATTGAAGGAACATTTTAAAAATCAAACAGATTTAATTAAATACGTGTCCTGGGAAACACTTTGCCTCCGTTTTACTGCAAATGTAAATTAAACACTAAGCAGCTCCCTGTCATAAGTCACTGCAGCCCAGCGTCAATTAGCTCCATAAAGCCATTACCGTGTGCTTCAAAAGTGACAGCAGCTCTCATTAATATCATGATCCCAGCAGATCATTTTGTCCTAAGACACAAGATACGCGCAAAACAGAGAATGCTGAAGAACACGGAAAACTGTAGATACATGAAAACTGGAAGCACATTGCAACAATATAAAATAACCTAAAAGAGAGAATCGGCCTCAAAGGCCTCATACAGAAGGAAAAGTGCATCGCTGTTCTACACTGCCATAGAAAAGTTGCACATTTCGGTGCAAAATTTGTGACTTTTCACCATTCTCTAACATTTTTAGCAGTTTTACAAAAAGTAGGTGGACTGTGGGTAGAAGGGGCGTGACCTCAATGAGATCTGCCTCAGAGACCTGATACAGAGGAAAAATGTATCATTGTTTACTGCTGTAGAAAAGTTGCAAATTTTGGTGCAAAATTTGTGACTTTTCACCCTTCTCCAACATTTTTTGCAGTTTTACAAAAAGTAGGTGGACTGTGGGTAGAATGGGGCAGTTCAGGGGCGTGTCCTCCATGGCATCTGCCTCAGAGACCTGATACAGAGGGAGAAATGTATCATTGTCCCACACTGCTGTAGAAAAGTTGCAAATTTCAGAGCAAATTTTTTTAGTTTTCACCATTCTCTGACATTTTTGGCAGTTTTACAAAAAGTGGGTGGACTGGGGGTAGAAGGGGCAGTTCAGGGGCGTGACCTCCAAGGTGTTGCATTTAATAAAATCTCCCCCAAGTTTTTCATGAGAACAAGGCTTGGACTTCTAAGGTGAAATGAACACAGATACAGTAGGGAGGTCAGGGGCCCTGAACAACTGCCCGTATAAGGCCCAGATATTTCTCATGGAAGCCATGAGCATGTAATCCTGGTCTTAAAGAGTGCCTGTCAGCAGGATCACACCTATTAAAATCAGGTTTGGTGGGGTTGATCCTGCCGATTAAACAGATACCGGTCTTGTACAAATCAGTCACAGAGTTCCAAAGAAAAAAAAAAGACTTTAAACGAGGACTTCAGTGCCACAAAGGACGTGGCCAGCACTGGAAAGCTGAGTAGCTGAGGTCCACTGAGGGGCTAGGCCTCATTTGCATAAAGAATGCCTGTTTCAATGGGGTTGATCCTTCTGACAGGTGCTCTTTACAGCAGAGCTAAAACACAAGGCATCCCGGGCTAACTGCTTTCACAGCTCTCAGTGCTGAGAGTTCTCTGCGTCCCCTGCAGAGCAGAGCAAGCGAGGCATATCAGCAGGGGCGGTCTTGGCATTTCTGGGGCCCTAAGCGAAGTTATGTCCGGGGGCCCCCACCCCCCAATGACGCGTCATGCCCCTGATGACACGCCCTCTGATGACACCCCCCCCAATGGCACGCCCCCCCACACATCAAAGACTGGGACTAGAGCATGCTTGGGTGGAATTTGCGTGCGCTTTTTCAAATCTGCACGCTAATTCATATGCATATTTTAGTATGTACACTAATGTGTATGCATTTTATAAATTAGTACGCATTAGTGTACTAATTTATAAAATGAGTACGCATTCGGACAAATGCAGTACGTGACAGCTGGGCGGGCGGTCTTGGACACCAGCACAAGAGCGGAGCGTGGGGGCCCCCTTGGACGTCGGGGGCCCTATGCAAATGCATAGGATGTGTGGTGCCCAAGACCGCCCCTGCATATCAGCCATGTGTCTGGTCTCTGTTCACACAAGGCGCTTACATAACTCTATCCCTGTGATTAAAGGATCAGCAAGAAATGTTGACTGAGGATTTACTTAGCAACACGAAGGACGTTCTTAAAGGAGAAAAAAGTCAGTGAAATGTTGATTATGCCAGAGGTCAGAAATAAAATGCTTCATTTTAAAAATAAAAATAGATAGAAAGATAGATAGATAGATAGATAGATAGATAGATAGATAGATAGATAGATAGATAGATAGATAGAAAGATAGATAGATAGATAGATAGATAGATAGACGGACAGACAGATAAATAGATAGATAGATAGATAGATAGATAGATAGATAGATAGATAGATAGATAGATAGATCGGGGGGAAAAATTCAGTGCAACAGCACTCTGCAAACCAAATAAAGTACAAAAATACCATAGTAATAGAAAGTATTCTGGTGCCAATTCTAGGCTTATTTAGTAAATTTGAGATTCTCTGCAAATATATTTTGTACAAAATTATTTGGGCCCGTCTGCCAAACATCAAGGCGATCTCTGTAAGACGAAAACCTAACACTAAATGCTACCGGTTATGTGCCAGAACGGCCACCATAAAATTCAGGGAGCGCAGATTCCACATGTATGCTGGGTCCACTCTGCTTTTTATCATTTTTGGTGCCAAAATGGCCTCCATTAAATCCAGTGAATGCAGGTACCAACATGCATGCTGAGCCCGCCCTATACCTCACCTGGTGCCAATAGGCTTCCAGTGAGTGCAGATTTATGGTGGCCGTTATGGCACATAACAGGTAGTAATTAGTGTTAGGTTCCTGTCTTACAGAGATCGCCTTGTTGTTTGGCAGACGAGCCCAAATAATTTTGTACAAAGATATTTGCCAAGCATCTCAAATTTACTAAATAAGCGTAGCATTAGTACCAGAATATTTACTATCACTGTGGCATTTTTGTACTGATGTGGTGACTGACCCCCTTTTTCTTTGTAGATAGAGAGAAAAAAAGAAAGATATAGAGAGAAAGAGATGCGATAGATGATAGATAAAGGTGTAGACATGGATGGCTTTTATAGAACTGTGTCTCCGGATTTACACCCCTTCTACAGTGTCTTCACCTTTCACACATAAGGAGTCATAAGATGCCGCTATAAACATCTACAGTAAAACCTCAGTCTTATTGTTTTATGTGAGGAGAACGCTGTCCGCCTGTAGATCAGCAGAAACATCAGCCGGACCTGCAGGAGCCCAAAACCGAGAGGAGGAGGCCCAGTATATGACACCACAATGCAGGACACAGAAGAGAGGGGGCCATAGCGAAAGATGGGAATGGACCCCCAGTTATGGTGAAGGGTTTTACCACCGAGGGCAGAAGGGCTCAGCCTTCGTTCCGCCTCCTCATTCCCTTTCCATGACCCTTGGGCCAATTCTCCACCCCATTGTTTGCTAGTAATTCAGTTCCTCCGCAGAGGGGAGTACTGGACGGATTTGTATCCCTCGGTAGCAGTGAGGAGGGAGGAGGACCAAAAAGGGCTGGCGTCATTGCAGCTGCCTGGTCTGCCTCCATGGCATGTCCAGCCTTCATGTTGTGCTGGGTGGACATATAAAAGTTACAGCGGCCTCGTAACTTACCTTCCAGTGGCGACCGGCGTATTTTCCCAGTCTTCACAAGAAAACATAAATCCTGTTTTGCCACTAATTACATGTATCTAGCGCCATGTGCGTATAGGAACATATGGCATTACAGATGTAGCAGAGCCGACTGCTGAGGTTAATAACATGGCCGTGTCCCAGCCACCACCCAAAATGAAAAATGACAATACAAATAGTACTTATCTAAGTGTTGTAATCACATACAAAGGTGGGGTCCGGGTGATTATTCCACCCACCCCTACATGGAAAACATGGCTGGTTATATATGTCACCTCCTTGGTTTCCTATGCATTTTACTGTTCCGGGTCCTTCTGATGTTTGAGGACAATGGTCTCCAACCCGCAGCTCTGATGGTCCGGGGTACACTGGCCTTAAAGGGGTTTCTGGGATTGTACTACTGATGACCTATCCTCAGGATAGGTCATCAGTATCTGATCGGTGGGGGTCCTACACCCAGGACCCACGCCGATCAGCTGTTTGAGCAGGCACCGGCGCTCCCATGAGCGCTGTGGCCTTCTCTTAACTTTTCCTAGGCCAGTGACGTCATGTTCATCGGTCACGTGGCCTAGAAGCGGATCACGATACCAAGCAGAGCCGCAGTACAATGTATGGCGCTGTGCTTGGTGAGCGGGGAGAAGGTAGCGGCGCTCACAGGAAAGGCGGTACCTTCTCAAACAGCTGATCGGCGGAGGTCCCGGGTGTCGGACCTCCACCGATCAGATACTGATGACTTATCCTGAGGATAGGTCATCAGTAGTAAAATCCCGGAAAACCCCTTTAAACTCTACCCGATGACCAGGGGGCCGCCTGAGCCCTCCTCACCGCCACCAACCGCGGTAAATAATGATCTGGCGCTCCCCTCATGACCCCTGTATCATCATCTGAGGACAGAACGTGGCAGCTGGCCACCACAGGGGGGCAGTATTTTGTGACGCACTGTAGTATTAGGTTCTGCTGGGGTGGTATACTGTGCCGCAATATGGTATTGCAGGCCCCGCCTTCTAGTGCTGGCCATGCCTTTTGTCAATTTGGGCCCCACTTCAAAAATAGGGCCACTTTTAGGTTTTTTTTTTCCAGGGCCACTTTAAGTTCCCAGTCTGCCTCTGCTGAGAGTTATAGTTTTGCAAGAGTTGGAGAGCAACAGGAATCCAATGTGCCGCCATATGGTGCCTGCATATGGCACTGCTGTCTCCCCTAGAAGCAATGATTTTAGGGGAGAATAACTCTGTAAAACGTAGAGGGCAATTAGATCCTGCCCGACACCTCTAGCGATTAAGCAGAAGCCAATGCAGAAGCAGCAGAGCTGAATTTGTAATTCAGCTTGCAAAAACAAACATTCAACATGTTTATGCAGCGCAACGTAGTTGATTTCCCTGCAGATCAAAGTTAAACTAGACATAAGGCGGGCATTGTGATGGCGCAATGCTCTGCGCCAAATTAAAGACTCTGTCGCCACAGGGGTATTGTCACACCTCGAAATATAGTTTCTATTACCCCGGCGCTTGGGGCAAGCTTCATAGGGCCAACTGCAGGTGAAACGTGGTGCCAAATGGGCAACCGTATAATCAGGGTTGTGTGGAAGCTAGCGGGATTCAGTCAGTGTGCTCCTGCTCTGTAACATCCATATGGACATAAAGCGCACGTCGAAGGGGGGTGGGCAACCTCTTTAAGTTCATGCTCCATCTCATACTATTTGGAAAAAATTTTACACATACTGATGTAGCTTGGTAAATTTTTCAGATGTGGCAGAGATGACTTTGTCATGGTCGCACTTCATAAACAATTCAACAACAAAAAAAATGACATCACAAATTCGGCTCTGCTACATCTAATTAACACTAATCGAATTGTTTTCTAATTAGATTTCCCCTTTTACAGCGTCCAGCCAATACTGTTTATGTTTCTGGAGGCTCCAGCCTTAATCACTTCTATCAGGATCTCGTTCAGCTGGAACTGTCCCATCCGCGATGTCCAAGTTTTTATAAGGACGTTCATTAGTAACACGGTCATCGAGTATACTCCATTAAAATAGATCTTATATGGAGTAATGATACAAGGGGTGAATATCTCTTACCAGAATAATCCATAGTATAATAGTACAAAGCATAGTATAATACTACAATAGTACAGGGTATATAGTAGTACAATAGTACAGGGTATATAGTAGTACAATAGTACAGGGTATATAGTAGTACAATAGTACAGAGCATATATAGTAGTACAATAGTACAGAGTATATAGTAGTACAATAGTACAGAGCATAGTATAGTAGTACAATAGTACAGGGTATATAGTAGTACAATAGTACAGAGCATAGTATAGTAGTACAATAGTACAGAGTATATAGTAGTACAATAGTACAGAGCATAGTATAGTAGTACAATAGTACAGAGTATATAGTAGTACAATAGTACAGAGTATATAGTAGTACAATAGTACAGAGCATAGTTATAGTTAGTACAATAGTTACAGAGTATATAGTAGGTACAATAGTACAGGAGCATAGTATAGTAGTACAATAGTACAAGAGGATATAGTAGTACAATAGTACAGAGTATATATAGTACAATAGTACAGAGCATAGTATAGTAGTACAATAGTACAGGTATATAGTAGTCACAATTAGTAGTACAATAGTACAGGTATATAGTAGTACAATAGTACAGAGGATATAGTAGTACAATAGTACAGAGTATATAGTAGTACAATAGTACAGAGTATATAGTAGTACAATAGTACAGAGTATATAGTAGTACAATAGTACAGAGCATAGTATAGTAGTACAATAGTACAGAGTATATAGTAGTACAATAGTACAGAGGATATAGTAGTACAATAGTACAGAGTATATAGTAGTACAATAGTACAGAGTATATAGTAGTACAATAGTACAGAGGATATAGTAGTACAATAGTACAGAGCATAGTATAGTAGTACAATAGTACAGAGTATATAGTAGTACAATAGTACAGAGTATATAGTAGTACAATAGTACAGAGCATAGTATAGTAGTACAATAGTACAGAGGATATTGTAATACAATAGTACAGGGTAGATAGTAGTACAATAGTACAGAGTATATAGTAGTACAATAGTACAGAGTATATAGATGTACAATAGTACAAAGAATATAGCAGTACAATAGTACAGAGCATAGTATAATACTACAATAGTACAGACTAGTATATAGCGGTACAATAGTACAGAGGATATAGTAGTACAATAGTACAGAGTATATAGTAGTACAATAGTACAGAGGATATAGTAGTACAATAGTACAGAGGATATAGTAGTACAATAGTACAGTAAGTACTAGTAGTACAATAGTACAGAGGATATAGTAGTACAATAGTACAGAGTACATAGTAGTACAATGGTACAGAGTATATAGTAGTACAATAGTACAGAGGATATAGTAGTACAATAGTACAGAGTACATAGCAGTACAATAGTACAGAGTATATAGTAGTACAATAGTACAGAGGATATAGTAGTACAATAGTACAGAGTATATAGTAGTACAATAGTACAGAGTATATAGTAGTACAATAGCACAGAGTATATAGTAGTACAATAGTACAGAGGATATAGTAGTACAATAGTACAGAGTATATAGTAGTACAATAGCACAGAGTATATAGTAGTACACTAGTGCAGAGCATAGTATAGTAGTACAATAGTACAGAGTATATAGTAGTACAATAGTACAGAGCATAGTATAATACTATAATAGTACAGAGTATATAGTAGTAAAATAGTACAGAGCATAGTATAGTAGTACAATAGTATAGAGTACAGAGCAGTACAATAGTACAGAGGATATAGTAGTACAATAGTACAGAGTATATAGTAGTACAATAGTACAGAGTATATAGTAGTACAATAGTACAGAGGATATAGTAGTACAATAGTACAGAGGATATAGTAGTACAATAGTACAGAGCATAGTATAATACTATAATAGTACAGAGTATATAGTAGTAAAATAGTACAGAGCATAGTATAGTAGTACAATAGTATAGAGTATAGAGCAGTACAATAGTACAGAGGATATAGTAGTACAATAGTACAGAGTATATAGTAGTACAATAGTACAGAGGATATAGTAGTACAATAGCACAGAGTATATACAGATGTAGCACTGTTAATAATGACTTGCTAAACCCGTTAACCAGGCATGATAACTAAGTCTACAGTGTTAATCAATACAGGGAACCCCCTTTTGGTGGGATAACTAAAAGTGTTACCTCCCCTTAAGTCATGTTAACCAATGCTACATCTGTAGTAGTACAATAGTACAGAGTATATAGTAGTACAATAGTACAGAGTATAAAGTAGTACAATAGTACAGAGGATATAGTAGTAGAATAGTACAGAGCATAGTATAATACTATAATAGTACAGAGTATATAGCAGTACAATAGTACAGAGTACATAGTAGTACAATAGTACAGAGCATAGTATAGTAGTACAATAGTACAGAGCATAGTGTAATACTACAATAGTACAGAGTATAAAGTAGTACAATAGTACAGAGGATATAGTAGTAGAATAGTACAGAGCATAGTATAGTAGTAGAATAGTACAGAGCATAGTATAATACTATAATAGTACAGAGTATATAGCAGTACAATAGTACAGAGTATATAGTAGTAAAATAGTACAGAGCATAGTATAGTAGTACAATAGTACAGAGTATATAGTAGTAAAATAGTACAGAGTATAGTATAGCAGTACAATAGTACAGAGGATATAGTAGTACAATAGTACAAAGTATATAGTAGTACAATAGTACAGAGGATATAGTAGTACAATAGTACAGAGTATATAGTAGTACAATAGTACAGAGGATATAGTAGTACAATAGTACAGAGTATATAGTAGTACGATAGTACAGAGGATATAGTAGTACGATAGTACAGAGGATATAGTAGTACGATAGTACAGAGGATATAGCAGTACAATAGTACAAAGTATATAGTAGTACAATAGTACAGAGGATATAGCAGTACAATAGTACAGAGTATATAGTAGTACAATAGTACAGAGGATATAGTAGTACAATAGTACAGAGTATATAATAGTACAATAGCACAGAGTATATAGTAGTACAATAGTACAGAGGATATAGTAGTACAATAGCACAGAGTATATACAGATGTAGCACTGTTAATAGTGACTTGCTAAACCAGTTAACCAGGCATGATAACTAAGTCTACAGTGTTAATCAATACAGGGAACCCCCTTTTGGTGGGATAACTAAAAGTGTTACCTCCCCTTAAGTCATGTTAACCAATGCTACATCTGTAGTAGTACAATAGTAAAGAGTATAAAGTAGTACAATAGTACAGAGGATATAGTAGTACAATAGTGCAGAGTATATAGTAGTACAATAGTGCAGAGTATATAGTAGTACAATAGTGCAGAGTATATAGTAGTACAATAGTGCAGAGTATATAGTAGTACAATAGTACAGAGTATAAAGTAGTACAATAGTACAGAGGATATAGTAGTACAATAGTACAGAGTATAAAGTAGTACAATAGTACAGAGTATATAGTAGTACAATAGTACAGAGCATAGTATAGTAGTACAATAGTACAGAGCATGGTATAATACTATAATAGTACAGAGTACATAGTAGTACAATAGTACAGAGGATATAGTAGTACAATAGTATGGAGGATATAGTAGTACAATAGTACAGAGGATATAGTAGTACAATAGTACAGAGGATATAGTAGTACAATAGTGCAGAGTATATAGTAGTACAATAGTACAGAGTATATAGTAGTACAATAGTACAGAGGATATAGTAGTACAATAGTGCAGAGTATATAGTAGTACAATAGTACAGAGTATATAGTAGTACAATAGTACAGAGTATATAGTAGTACAATAGTACAGAGTATATAGTAGTACAATAGTACAGAGTATATAGTAGTACAATAGTACAGAGTATATAGTAGTACAATAGTACAGAGGATATAGTAGTACAATAGCACAGAGTATATAGTAGTAAAATAGTACAAAGTATATAGTAGTACTATAGCACAGAGTATATAGTAGTACAATAGTACAGAGTATAGTATAGTAGTACAATAGTACAGAGTAACAGTTTAATAGTATAATAAAACATAGTATATTGTAGTTGTAGTAATAGTACATACAGAATTGTAGGTAATAGCACTAGTGTGGTAGTATAATATTACATAGTATAGTGCATTGAAGTGATATAATAATACATAGTACGGTGTAGTGGTATAATAGCAACAGTACCTAGTAATAGTATTACAGTAGTACATAGTTTACGGTAGTGGTTCAATAGTACAAACTAAAGAGTAGTAGAAATATAATAGTGCATAGACTAGTGGTATAATAGCAACACTACAAAGTAGTAGTACCAGGGGCTTAGCTATAGGGGGTGCAAAGGTAGCAGTCGCTACTGGGCCCAGGAGCCTGAGGGGGCCCAAAGACCCTTGTGCCACATAAGAAGACACACAAAGCACTGTGGGAAGGGGGGCCCAAGCTGAACTCTTGCAACAGGGCCCATGAGCCTTTAGCTACGCCCCTGAGTAGTACATAGTATAGAATAGTAGTAGTTCAATAGTACATAATATAGAGTAGTATAATAGTACATAATACAGTGTAGTAGCGGTTCAACAGTACATAGAATAGAGTAGTAGTAGCAGTATAAAGGTACATAGTATAGTAGTTCAATAATACATTGTATAGAGTACTATAGAGTTGTAGTAGTATAATAGTACATCAAGCATAGTAGTTCAATAATCAGGTCTTTCGACCACCCTGCAATTCATCACTGGTGGTCATGCTTGCACACTATAGGAAAAAGCGCTGGGTTACACGTATTCCTATGGTCCCAGCCACCAGAGAGGCTGGCACTTTTTCCTATAGTGTGCAACCACCACCACCGTTGCTGGTTTACAGTGTGGTCGTAACCATGGAAACGAGCAGTGTATAATGTGATGGAAAAATGAATCCAGCCAGCAAAGGAAACAATATGGATAATCACAATACGTTAGTAAGTGCTTTGTATTAACTTTCTCTACATGATAAATGCCATTTGCTGAAGTGAGACAACCCCTTTAAGAACCAAAGAATGGAGCGTATCATGGCTCTGTAATGCTGAGTGTGGCCCTTGTAGGTGGGCCCTCGTTTATGGGACTGAGCAACGCAGCTGTTTACCAGAAATTGAGTGTAAATAACATTTCATCGAAATAAGGAACAAAAAGTGTACAGATGAGCAGTCATGATTGTCAATGTGTCCAGAATGCACGCTACCATCAGACAGAGGACATCACACCGCTACTGTCCTGCCGCAAAACTCAGACTCAGTGGCTACCAATGGACTTGATTTATAGGGCCCCACAGACACTACAAATGACTGGTGACCCGCTTAATATACTGTATTTATTGGCCCTTGTGTGTGGTCCTGACAGCTCTTTACAAGGCTAATAAATTAAATAAGTTCACATTTAGAATAAAAAAAAAACCCATAAAACACTAAAGTCAAATAACAGATCACACCTTATAAAAATGACTAATAAATTTAAAGGTGTTCTGCAGTTTTTTAAAACTGATGATCTATCCTCTGGATAGATCATCAACATCTGATCGGCGGTGGTCCGACACCCGGGGCCCCCTCCGATCAGCTGGTTGAGAAGGCAGCGGCGCTGCAGGAGCGCCGCGGCCTTCTCTGTGTTTACCACAGGCCCAGTGACGTCACGACTACTATCACTGGCCTGGGCGTGGCTAAGCTGCCTCCAGCGATTGCTGATGATCATCTGTGATTTCAAGCAACAATCTGATGATGCCCAGCAGGTTCTCATGTAGACTTGGGGTTGTCCATGTAGCAGAACCAAGCAAGTGTAAAGAGCATATAAAGATACAGTACCACCCTCTAGGCCAAAAGCTAGGGGCTAATGCATTTACATCCACCGAGCCTCCCCCCACCAGATCAGGGTGGAGGGAACGTTCATTCTGTGCTAATGCAAATGACATGAAAGCAGGTTTAGCAGAGAGCTGCCGGCTGCACTTTTACTTGGCAGGTCTGAATAGGAGGAAATAAGCCATTGGACGGCTCAGCTAAGTCTTCCTGCAGCCGACTTCAGTCTCTGTGAAAGAAACTGCCCCAAAGGAAAAAACTTCTAAAAGTCAGCTTCCTTTATTATGACTACAGGGGCGCGGGGTTCGCCCTGCATTTTGTTTTTAAGGCATTCATCAGAAAGCTATTCCAAAAAGACAAAAGTGACAATACTGATCTTCAGAGGTAGCAGAGTTGGATTTGTCATATAGTCTTTTTGAGGATAAATTATTTTTGGAGAGAGTAGGTATAGATAGGCAGTTCTAACGTTAAACCAGACCATGCCTTTCAATGTCAAAATCAGCTCTGCTACATCGTGCTAGAGTGTAAACCGTACGGGGAAATGCTGGGCCAGATATGCGCAGGTAAAAGCCACAAGGATTGCAGACATGTGAATGAGATTTTAACCAATCTCATCGACGTGCTTCCAAATTTTTTGGGAACTGACCAGCAGATTTGTAAATCCACAGCAGGGTAAATGGAGTGAAATCCATAGCAAAATCCATAGCAAAATCCATAGCAGTCTACAGGCCAGGGGCGGATTGGCCATAGACCTTACAGGGAAATTTCCCGGTGGGCCGATGCCCAGGAAGCCTCTTGGGCCCTCCTCACAGCCAACCAGTGGAAGTTTTTGGAGATGGACTGTGGTATTTGGCTCTGTTGGGGTGGTATAATGTGCCACAATATGGTATTGCCGGCCCTGCCTTCCATCAATTTGGTCACATCTACAAAACGGAGCCACTTTTAGTATTTTTCCAGGGCCACTTTAAGTTCCCAGTCCGCCCCTGCAGATTTTCACTACCCCGTATGGTCGTACAAATATGGTGACAGACATCCTTAAAGGGGGCATATTGCTAGGATATGCCCCCATTGTTTTTATAGGTGCGAGTCCTACCGCTGGGACCCACACCTATATCAAAAACAGAGCTCCGCAAAGTGGTGGCTGGAGGACTCCGGTCCAGCCACCACCAACCAGTCTCCCCAGAGAAGTGAATAGTAGGGCACCACACATGACCGGCCACTGCTCCCATTCACTTCTATGGGCCCGACGGAAATAGCCGAGCCAGTGCTCAGCTATTTTCAGCAGACCCATAGAAAATAAATGTAGAACGGCTGCGCATGTTCAGTGCGCTCTCCACCACTTTCGAGGATCCGTTCTTGATATAGGTACAGGGCCGAGTGGGACCCGCACCTATAAGACATTGGTGGCATATGCTAGCAATATGCCCCCATTGTCTGTGAGGAGGCAAACCCTTTAAAGGGGTTGTCTCACTTCAGCAAGTGGCTTTTATCATGTAGAGAAAGTTACTACAACACACTTACTAATGTATTGTGATTGTCCATGTTGCTTCCTTTGCTGCTGGATTCATTTTCCCATCACATCATATACTGCTCGTTTCCATGGTTACAGACCACCCTGTAATCCATCAGCGGTGGTCGTGCTTACACACTGTAGGAAAAAGCGCTGGCCTTTCTAGTGGCCGGGACCATGGGAGTGCACATAGGCTGGTGCTTTTTCCTACAGTGTGTAAGCACGACCACCACTGATGGATTACAGGGTGGTCGTAAACCCCTGGAAACCAGCAGTGTATAATGTGATGGAAAAATGAATCCAGCCAGCAAAGGAGGCAATATGGACAATCACGATATATTAGTAAGTGCCTTGTATTAACTTTCTTTACATGATAAATACCATTTGCTAGAGTGCGACATCCCCTTTAAGGCCTCATGCCGACAACTATATGTATTTTTTGGGTCTGCAAAATACAGGTACTGGCCTTGTGCATCCCACAATTTCCAAGGGCCCTATTGTCAAATTGCCTATTCTTGTCTGGAAAATGGACAAGAATACAAAATCTAAACTTCTGTAAAGCGCTGCGGAATATAGCAGTGCTATATCGGTGCATCAAATAAATAAAAAAATAAAAAACAGCACATGCTTTATTTTTTTACGGGACGGACATGCGGACATACGGATGCGGACAGTACACGGTGTGTGCGCCGTCCACATTTTTTGCAACCTCATTGAAATGAATAGGTGCGCATTTTTTGCGGATTTCATGGTCGTGTGAATGAGGCCTAAAAAAGGTCAATGCCTTCTTAAAGGCCTAGGCTTCAAACAAAACCTCTAGGAGCAGCAGACAGAAGCGAGGACCAGAATGCTAAAATGTCACATAAAGAAAAATCCACTACATCATAGAATGTACAGAGGTAGCAGAGCTGAATTTGTCATTTGTCACTGTAGGAATAATAGGAAAGCTTCTTTCTTTTTTTTTAACTTTGGCGACCGGTCTATATGCGACTATAGGTGAATGTAAAACAGAATCATAGCTCAAAGGTATCACACAACGCAGCCCGAAAAGACAAATGACAAATTCATCTCTGCTGTATCTGCAGGTTAAGATAATGTACTAACTTTAGTCGCAGTCCTGCGTGAAACCATAGATAACAACTGATGACAAACTCAGCCTGACTACCCTGCTATCTGTATGGAAGAGGATGGGAGTTATAGTAGGTGTCACTTAGACCTGCATAGACTATAATGAGAGTAAGTGATATTATTACTCCGGTCTCATCTCGCCCTCATGCTAGGAGAGTCTCCCACATATCAGTAAGTTGCCCTCATACACACACCATTTGCACCTTTTGTCAGGGTGTAATCAGCTCCATCAAGAAAGAACTTGTCCGTGGAGATAACAATCACCTCTGACAGAAACAAATGAGTGCGGTCACAGCAACAAAAGCAGCACCTTGTGAACGCCCGCTGATAACAGGGAGCAGGCACTCGCCCATCCATGTGTCATCTCCCTTCCAAAAACAGCAACTCTTCTCTCCAATTTCTTCTCCCCATCGCCCTTCAGCGCCGTACACATATTTTAGCATATGAGCCTTTCTCTGCACAGATGTAGCAGAGCTGAATTTGTTATTAATGTATCCGCTGGCGGCCTCCTCGAAGAAGTTGTGCCAGATGACAAACTTAGCTCGTCTACGCATACAAACGAAAAGATGAATGTTTGCTTGTGAACTATAATAAATGATGACGACGTAACGCAGACAGGCACGTTACACTGTTATACACCCTGCAACGTCCACAAAACCTCAAACACGCAAATTAAGAGATAAGAAACAAATGCATGAAAATTCACATTTTTGTGGCATGAAAAAAGACAAACGGTTATTTTGCAAGACAAACCAGCGGCGTAATGTCATCGCAGGGGGACGAGGGAGGCAGGTGGAGAGCTTAGGTCTAATGTAAGGACATAACACCGCCACTATACAGTGGTATATACCGCAGACGTAGGGATTATCCAGAGTGTGTTTTCTATAGGGCGCAACAATTAATATACCCTTATGTATACTTGTATATTCTCTCATACTGTACTGTATACAGTTATGTATAGATCTACAGTGCCGTATCGTGTATTATACTTCAATACAGTGTATTATACGTATAGTGCATTGAATATAGTACAGTATAGTGCATTATAAGCATGGTGCATAGTATGTTATACATAAAACAGCAGTGATTGGTTGTGCTTTATACATAGTGCAATATAGTGTATTCGATGCATAGTTCTCTATACAGTGTATTCTATGTGTATTGATTTATATATAGTGTTTATACTGCATGTATAGTGCATTATATACGGTATGGAGTATTTTATGTACAGTGCTTTATATATAGTGTATTATATACAGTATATGGTATTTTATATATCATGCTTAATACATAGTGCCTTATATATAGTGTATTATATGTATAATGCTTTATTTATAGTGTATATACTGTATATATAGTGCCTTATACATAGTGTATTATATAGAGTATAGAGTATTTTATGTACAGTGCTTTATATATAGTGTATTATATACAGTATGCTGTGTTTTATGTATAATGCTTAATACACAGTGCTTTATATACAGTGTATTATATGTGTAGTGCTTTATATACAGTGTATTATATGTGTAGTGCTTTATATATAGTGTATTATATACTGTATAGAGTATATATGTATAGTGCTTTATATACAGTGTATTATATGTGTAGTGCTTTATATATAGTGTATTATATACTGTATAGAGTATATATGTATAGTGCTTTATATACAGTGTATTATATGTGTAGTGCTTTATATACAGTGTATTATATGTGTAGTGCTTTATATATAGTGTATTATATGTGTAGTGCTTTATATATAGTGTATATATGTGTAGTGCTTTATATACAGTGTATTATATGTGTAGTGCTTTATATATAGTGTATTATATGTGTAGTGCTTTATATATAGTGTATTATATGTGTAGTGCTTTATATATAGTGTATTATATACAATATTCTGTATTTTATGTATAATGCTTAATACACAGTGCTTTAGATATAGTGTATTACATGTATAGTGCTTTACAGTATATATATATAGTGGTATTACATGTTATAGTGTGTGCTTTATACAGTATATATAGTGTATTACATGTATAGTGCTTTACAGTATATATAGTGTATTACATGTATAGTGCTTTACAGTATATATAGTGTATTACATGTACTGTTAGTGCTTTACAGTATATATAGTGTATTACATGTATAGTGCTTTACACTATATATAGTGTATTACATGTACAGTGCTTTACAGTATATATAGTGTATTACATGTATAGTGCTTTACAGTATATATAGTGTATTACATGTACAGTGCTTTACAGTATATATAGTGTATTACATGTATAGTGCTTTACAGTATATATAGTGTATTACATGTATAGTGCTTTACAGTATATATAGTGTATTACATGTATAGTGCTTTACAGTATATATAGTGTATTACATGTATAGTGCTTTACAGTATATATAGTGTATTACATGTACAGTGCTTTACAGTATATATAGTGTATTACATGTATAGTGCTTTACAGTATATATAGTGTATTACATGTATAGTGCTTTACAGTATATATAGTGTATTACATGTATAGTGCTTTACAGTATATATAGTGTATTACATACAGTATATTTCATGTCTAGTGCTTTATATGCAGTGTACTGCAGTGCAATCTACATTATATCTAGTGGATTACACTTATAATGCATTAGTACAGTGATTGAACACCATGATTTATACACTGCACATTATGTTACCTGCAGTGCATTCCTTATAGAGTGTTATAGACTGAGCATCCTCTACAGTATTATTCACAGAGGACTGTAGAGCGTTATACATCCATAGTATATTACACTCAGACCATCATGCATAGCGAAGGACACATATTTCATGTATTGTCCTTCATACCATACATGTTACACATCAACCAGAAACTTTTATTGATTCTTCTGCTGCTTCGCCTCCAAATCTAGCAGAGGTGAGTTTGTAATTTGCAGCACATTCCTGATGTCATCAGCACCGATTTTTACACAGGACTGTTAGGTATGCCCATCATGATAAATCATAATGACAAATTCAGCTCTGCTACATACGCTAAATTTAGCTTTATGTTTATGGCATGGGGCCTGTAAATGAACTACACATACAAGAATAACTATAGGCAGTCATACTCCATCAGCGATCAGGTTATCGAGGCGATATTTTTTCGATTTTGCAGCGTACATCCGACAATGCTATTACATGTACATCTGACAACCACAATCGTGTAGTCATATCCGACTACACGTCATTACCAATTTTCCCATGAAATCTGCATCACCCCACATTGGAAATTCTAGAAAATTAAAGAGGATCATTTCTACACCTATGATGTCACCATCGCCACATGCTTCACCTAAACACCCAAATGACACCCCTGGATGTGACACCCCACAGGACCTTCCTTACCTTTTCTTCTCCTTGTCAGCAGTCATGATGACTTGTCAGCTGCTCAGATAGTCTCAATGGTACAGATAGCTCCTGGAAGTGAAGTGGACAGCTAAAGCACCTGTGGTCTGGAGGGAGGAAGGTGTCCAGGGAGGGGAAGGGGTTAACGCAATGCAATAAAAAAAATGCAAATAATATAAAAAAAATAAAAAAAACAACAAAAATAGAAAATCAAAAGAGAGCAAAGTGAAGTGAAGTGTCACCCTGTGCTGGGGCTGGCTATACAGTCTCAGGTCACTGCTGAGGATTGTATAGCCGCCCGGGGGGGGGGCAGGGGGCTCACAGGGGGGAGCAGGAAGAGACCAATGCTCGGTGTATCCTGCCGGGCGACGGCAGCAGGCTGGGAGCTGAGCTTGGAGCTCCCCCTGGTCTTCGGGTGGGTGGAGGATCTCTGGGGCTCCACAGCTTGCCCTGTTCCAGGAGAAGCAGCAACTTCACATGAGAGTGCCCGCCCTGCCCACAGCCGCCACCCCCCCGTCCCTCCCTCTGCCGGCCGCCCGGCTTGTTGTCAGGGTCAAGCAAGTTGACAGCGGACGCGAGAGAAGCCTGGATATCGTCCCCCCGACCTCCCCGGTTCGTTCCTGGGCGCGGGTTTCGGAGTGAACTTGTGGCGGCAGAGGTCACAGTCCACACAATGCAGTCCGGAGAAGTCCTGTGTGACTGGTGCACACCGTGTAACTACCTGTCCAACAGGCTGCGGTACCGCGACTGTATCATACTGTGTGGTCACCTAATGTGACCGAAACTGATCTGCACCTGTCCATCTGTATATATGTATAGAGAGAGAGAGAGAGAGAGAGAGAGATCTATCATCTATCCATAGATCCATCTATCTCAGCCTACCCATCATTAATTTATGTATGTCATAATTATCTGTCCATCTGTCTATCTATCTCTAAATATTTATCGATCTACCAATCTATCTTTGTTATATATATCTGTCTATGTTATATATTTAGGGTGGCCATCCGTCCGGTTTTTGGCCGGACAGTCCGGTTTTTGGACTCCTGGTCCTCCGTCCGGCTAAAGGCCCGGACGGACGGCCAGAAGTCCTCCTTTTTAGGGACGCAGGAAGCAATGAGCGCTTCCATCAATACAGATGGAAGCGCTCATTGCAGGAGCTGGGTCTGTACTCACCGCTCAGCTCCTCCTGCGCTCCGGTGTCTTCCTGTCTGCGCTGCACACGCCTGACTGGTACAGCGTCAGGACGTAGTGCGCGCACTCTGACCTGACGCTGCACGCAGTCAGGTGACAGTGCAGCGCGGGCAGTGAAGAGACAAGATCGCTGGAGCGGAGCTGCAGCCCAGGAAAGGTAAGATTTTTTTTTTTTTTATGGGGCACAGTGGGCTGATCTGAGGTCTGAATGGGGCACTACAGGCTGGTCTGAAGGGGGCACTACAGGCTGGTCTGAAGGGGCACTACAGGCTGATCTGAGGTCTAAAGGGGGCACTACAGGCTAATCTGAGATCTAAAGGGGGCACTACAGGCTGATCTGAGGTCTAAAGGGGGCACTACAGGCTGATCTGAGGTCTGAAGGGGGCACTACAGGCTAATCTGAGGTCTGAAGGGGGCACTACAGGCTGATCTGAGGTCTAAAGGGGGCCACTACAGGCTGATCTGAGGTCTAAAGGGGGCACTACAGGCTGATCGGAGGTCTGAAGGGGGCACTACAGGCTGATCAGAGGTCTGAAGGGGGCACAGTGGGCTGATCTGAGGTCTGATGGGGGCACACTGGGCTGATCTGAGGTCTGATGATGGCACTACAGGCTGATCTGAGGTCTGATGATGGCACTACAGGCTGATCTGAGGTCTGATGGTGGCACTGTGGTCTGATGTGAGGTCTGATGGGGGCACTGTGGGCTGATGTGAGGTCTGATGGGGGCACTGTGGGCTGATGTGAGGTCTGATGGGGGCACTGTGGGCTGATGTGAGGTCTGATGGGGGCACAGTGGGCTGATCTGAGGTCTGATGGGGGCACAGTGGGCTGATGTGAGGTCTGATGGGGGCACTGTGGGCTGATGTGAGGTCTGATGGGGGCACTGTGGGCTGATGTGAGGTCTGATGGGGGCACTGTGGGCTGATGTGAGGTCTGATGGGGGCACAGTGGGCTGATGTGAGGTCTGATGGGGGCACTGTGGGCTGATCTGAGGTCTGATGGGGGCACTGTGGGCTGATGTGAGTTCTGATGGGGGCACAGTGGGCTGATGTGAGGTCTGATGGGGGCACAGTGGGCTGATGTGAGGTCTGATGGGGGCACTGTGGGCTGATCTGAGGTCTGATGGGGGCACTGTGGGCTGATGTGAGGTCTGATGGGGGCACAGTGGGCTGATGTGAGGTCTGATGGGGGCACTGTGGGCTGATCTGAGGTCTGATGGGGGCACTGTGGGCTGATGTGAGGTCTGATGGGGGCACTGTGGGCTGATGTGAGGTCTGATGGGGGCAACAGTGGGCTGATGTGAGGTCTGATGGGGGCACTGTGGGCTGATCTGAGGTCTGATGGGGGCACTGTGGGCTGATGTGAGTTCTGATGGGGGATGTGAGGTCTGATGGGGGCACAGTGGGCTGATCTGAGGTCTGAAGGGGGCACTACAGGCTGATCTGAGGTCTGAAGGGGGCACTACAGGCTGATCTGAGGTCTGAAGGGGGCACTACAGGCTGATCTGAGGTCTGAAGGGGGCACTACAGGCTGATCTGAGGTCTGAAGGGGGCACTACAGGCTGATCTGCAGGTCTGAAGGGGGCACTACAGGCTGATCTGAGGTCTGATGATGGCACTACAGGCTGATGTGAGGTCTGATGGGGGCACAGTGGGCTGATCTGAGGTCTGATGGGGGAACTGTGGGCTGATGTGAGGTCTGATGGGGGCACAGTGGGCTGATGTGAGGTCTGATGGGGGCACAGTGGGATGATTTGAGGACCATTACAGCAGGTCCTTATTATTTCTGGGAGCACTACTGGAGGCACTATGGAAAATGGTTTCTATTATGGGGAATTATTACTACTACCAGGGGGTACTATTGGGGGTGTTACTATTATTAGTACAAATATGGAGGGCACTACTGCTAAAAAGGGATACTGGTGGAGCATTATCACTATTGGGGCACTATTACTAATGGGACTATTTTAGGCAGTATTTTAGGCAGCAGCAGGATACAGTAAAAGTGGGTAATCTATGATGTCTTTGTGGCAGAGAGAAGATGGAGCTGAAAGAAGTGTCATGGCGGTGTGGGCCAAATAGAGAAGATGAGAAAGAGAAGATCTACATCAGGAAGACGTCACTGGATGTAAGAGGTAAGTGGTGCTGTATCATCTGGTATGTCTGGTGCTGGTGAATGTAATGTCCATCCAGATATGTGTCACCTGCCGGTATATGGTATGTTACTGCTGCAGCCAATCAGTGCTCTAATGCTGAGAACTGGCTGCAGTGGTCACATGCCATACACCTGCCCATCAGTGTGCACATCACCAGCACTATGACAGAGGTGCACACTCGCCCATTACATGCCTGTCAGTCTTTGTTTACGTGGCAGCAGCAATGATGCCAGAAAGTCCAGCGTGTCACAGGCGTCACCACTGCAGCCATATAACCCAAAGCAATTCAATGGCAGGGAGGGAACAGCTGAGAATTGTGGATTTCTTTTCCATCTGCCATATTTTATTTTTAATTACTGAACAATCCTCTTTATTCTAACCACACTAGAGCGGTATTTTTATAGTTAGGCTTGCTGGCTTGAATTTTCACGTGGTGGGGGTGGGGGTGTATGTGTGGTAAGAGCCAGGGGAGGTGTGATAGGTGACGGTGTACGAGCCGATTGGGGGCGTGGTTTAGCAGATTGGGGGCGTGGTTTAGCAGATTGGGGTGTGGTTTAACATATTGGGGGTGTGGTCAAAATGTCCTCCTTTTTGAGATGAAGCCGGTGGCCACCCTATATATATTTCATATCTATCATCTATCGATCAATCAATCCATGTATCTTATCTGTCTATCTCATATCTATCTATCTTTATTTGTCTGTGCAATTGTCTGTCCATATATGTATCTACCATCTGTCTGTATATCCACCTATCTGTTCATCCATCCATATATCAATCATTTGTCTCTCTGTCCAACTTCCTGTTCATCTATCTATGTATCTGTCTGTCTGTCCATAAATATCTGTCACATAACTGTCTGTCTGTACATTATTCCACCTGTCCAGTTGTTCATTCGTCTATCTATTATCTATCTATCTATCTATCTATCTATCTATCTATCTATCTATCTATCTATCTCTATCTTCAGTCTGTCTATCTATCTATCTATCTATCTATCTACAGTCTATCTATCTATCTATCTATCTATCTACAGTCTATCTATCTATCTATCTATCTATCTATCTATCTATCTTCAGTCTATCTGTCTGTCTATCTACAGTCAGGGATGCACCACCAATGAGGCGAGGTGAGGCGATTGCCTCAGGCAGCACCAGGTAGGGGCAAGAGGGGGGCAGCAGAAGGGGGGTTATCTGTTTTTACAGTACAGTATTGGGAAGCACAATGGGCACAGTATGTGGTGCTGCATTACCCTGTATGTTTCGTAGCTCTGTATGTAATGTTTTCCAAGTAGAGCTGAAGGGAAGTGGTTACGTTAAGATAATTGGCATTGGGTGGTTGGGGCGCCGTTCCGGTTTTGCCTCAGGCAGCAGAAAGGCTGGGTGCACCTCTGTCTACAGTCTATCTATCTATGTATCTATCGCTCTACAGTCTATCTACTATCATCTATCTATTATCAATCTATCTAAGTCTATCTTTCTACGACTATCTATCTATCTATCTATCTATCACATATCTATCTATCGATCTATCTATCCATCTCATCAGGACATCATAGGATTTTCTGTCTTTGTGCCTTGTAGAGTTGGCTACAGTGCATAGAACAACTAGTAAAAGTTGCCCCTGGCTTCCCCTGACACCTCCTGTGTCTACCAAAAGACATGATAATTTACATTTATCTTTCTATAACTTTTTTATCTATTTAGCGATTACATATGAAAATTCAAAAAGAAAGCGGCTGTGTATGAACAGTCGTCTGGTACAAGCCATAGTCTTTACCATAGACTTAAGACAAAATGACTCCAAGGGTCTGTTCACATGGCATATTTTTCTTCTCCGCGTATTCCTCAACATAAGGGCTCATGCTCACGACCGTATTTATTTTGTGGTCTGCAAAAAAACAGATCCGCAAAAAATACGGATGACGTCCATGTGCATTCTGTATTTGCGGAACGGAACAGCTGGCCCCTAATAGAACAGTCCCACCCTTGTCTGTAATGCGGACAATAATAGGACATGTTCTATTTTTTTGAGGAAAGGAAATACGGACATATGGAAACAGAATACACACAGAGTACCTTCCGTTTTTTTTTTTTGCAGACCTGTTGAAATGAATGATTCCGCATATGGTTCGCAAAAAAAAAAAAAAAACGGAACGGATATGGGAAAAAAATACGTTTGTGTGCATGAGCCCTAAACCGTCACAGTTTCCGCCACGGTTTTTCACATTAAATGCTGCAGATCCGTTCAGGGTTTATCCTCATCGAATGGATTTGAACTGCGAGCAGACACCTGCTGTGGTTTGCAATGGCGTCCTTCTGGACAGCGCCAAGAAGAGACATGTCCCTTCTTGGCATGGTCACAATTTTAAACCGCGCCAAATCTGCGCATTAATCCCAGGGGTGTTATCCATGTGAACGGGCCCTAAGGGACTAAGTGACAAAAGCACTGAATAGTTTATTCTCTCATAGGTACAATGTTTCATCCTTAAGGGCTTATGGACACGAACGTATTTTCTTTCCGCGTCCGTGTGCGTTTCGCTTTTGTTTTTTTTTGCGGAGCCACAGACTGTAAAGTACATATGGTCATGTGCATGAGCCCTAACCCCCAGGGCCTTTCAGTTTATAGTTATATGTAATTGTATGAGGTCCCTAATTCAGGGTCCCATCTATTATTATTATTATTATTTATTATTAAAGCGCCATTCATTCCACAGCGCTGTACATGTTAAAAGGGGTTTACATACATAGTCTAGACAATTGCTCTAGGACAAACAAGTTACAGACTGGTACAGAAGGAGAGAGGGCCCTGCCCGCGAAGGCTTACAATCTACATCGTATGGGAGAAGGACACAGTAGGTGAGGGTAAAGCTGGTCATGGCAGTGTAGCAGCAGCAGGGTCACAGGTTGTAGGCTTGTCTGAAGAGGTGGGTTTTCAGATTTCTTTTGAAGGATTCCACTGTAGGTGAGGGTCTGATATGTTGGGGTACAGAGTTCCAGAGTATGGGGGCTGCACGGGAGAAATCCTGGAGGCGATTGTGTGACGAGTTGATAAGAGGAGAGAAGGAGGTCTTGTGAGGATCGGAGATTACATGTGGGGATGTATCGGGAGAGTAGTTCTGAGATGTAGGGAGGGGACAGGTTGTGGACGGCCTTGTATGTATTTGTTAGTATTTTAAACTGAATTCTCTGGGGAATGGGGAGCCAGTGAAGGGATTGGCAAAGGGGAGAGGCAGAGGAGTAACCGGGTGAGAGGTGGATTAGTCGGGCAGCAGAGTTGAGGATAGATTGGATGGGGGCTAGGGTGCTAGATGGAAGGCCACAGAGGAGAATGTTGCAGTAGTCTAGGCGGGAGATGATGAGGGCATGTATTAGTACTTTGGCAGACTCATAGTTGAGGAACGCACGGATACGGGAGATATTTTTGAGTTGGAGGCGGCAGGTGGTGGAAAGGGCTTGGATGTGTGGTCTGAAGGAGAGTGCAGAATCCAAGGTCACTCCAAGGCAGCGGACCTGTTTAACGGGGGAGAGTGTGCAGTCGTTGATGGTGATAGATAGGTCTGTTCGGAGGGCTGTGCAAGATGGTGGATCTATAACCCCTTATTTATTTATTTATTTATTTATTTATTTATTTAATGTCTTTGTTACATGTTTTTTCCGGAACCTTTCACACCAGCGTTAATATTTTCTGGTATTGAGATCCATCATAGGGTTTCAATACCGGAATAAAATGCTTCCGTTTTGTCCCCATTCATTGTCAATGGGGACAAAACGTAACTGAATAGAACGGAATGCTCCAGAATGCATTCCGTTCTTATACCGGAGAGCAAACCGCAACATGTTGTAGTTTTCTTTCTGTCCTTGGATGCGGAGCAAGACGGATCTGTCATGCAATGCAAGTCAATGGGGACGGATCAGTTTTCTCTGACACAATAGAAAACGGATCCGTCCCCCATTGACTTTCAATGGAGTTCATGATGGATCCGTCTTGGGTATGTTAAAAATAATACAACCGGATCCGTTCATAACGGATGCAGACGGTTGTATTATCAGTAACAAGCGTTTTTGCTGAACCCTGCCCGATCCAGCAAAAACGCTGGTGTGAAAGTAGCCTTATTTCAATAGTTCCCCCACTAATACACATACAGTTGAAATGGGGGGGGACACATTTCTCTCATGCATTGTTTCCTCTGCATAGGGTCATGGTCGGCAGCAGAATCTTCATGGCAGCCTGTATTCTGTGAATAGACAGAGAAGAGCAGGTAGAAGAGCGGGTAGAAGAGCTCAGATCAGCACTTGTGTACTCCATTCACAGCAGCCGGAGCCTGGGTGGAGACCTTAACCTATGGTTGTAAAGGTTGTGCATAAATCAGCCCTACATGTGAATACATGAAACTGTGCCATAGATCTTATTACAGGAGAACTGCAATTTCCTCATCTCCACAATAACATAATTAGGAAATTGCTTATAGTGCGTTCTGTAAAATATTTAATGTGAAGCCAAACCGGAACTTTACTTTAAACAGTAGCTTTTGTGTCAGAAGTACAGTCCCTTCTGTGTAGGTGCTGGATATATCGGGTCTAGGGCAGCCAGAATATTGTATATAACATGTAGATTTCGGTATGTGTACCTTCCCTCTGCTGATGTCTGAGCTTTCTTATATTGCTCCTAATTTGTTGCTAGGACTGTGCACTGACCCTGTCCAGTATCTCCGCCATAGCAGCTGTTATGACACGTAGGCTGAAGCTATCTGTAGGCTTGGGTGTATGTAGATCATAGGGATACCTGGAGGTAGCAGTGTCAATATTACATAGATATAGCTCTATATGTCTGTATATATAGCATTGGTATATCCAAAGGTAGCAGTGCATATATAACAGGTATACCTATATATCTCTGAAGGTAGCAGTGTATGTATGAAATAGGTATATCTGTAGATATCCATGTATATAGAACATGGGTATATCCCTATATGGGTGTCAGTGTATCTGTAGGTAGCAGTGCATATATAACATAGGTATACCTGCATATATCTAGGTAGCAGTGTATATATAACATATATATCTGTACATTTGTATATATAGGACTCATTGTATATATAATGTAGGTATACCTGTATATATTTGTAGGTAGCAGTGTGCATACTGTATAACATAGATATATCTGTATATATAGGGCTCAGTGTATATGTAAATATATATATATATATACAGATACACCAATATTATATATACCCTGCTATATACAGATGTATACAGGTATACATATGTTATATATATACTGCTACCTACAGATATATACAGGTATACTTACATTATATATACACTGAGCCCTATATATACAGGTATATCTATGTTATACAGTATGCACACTGCTACCTACAGATATATACATTATATTGTATACTTACAATATATATATATATATATATATATATATATATATATATATATATATATATGGCTCAGTGTATATATAATGTAAGTATACCTGTATATATTTGTAGGTAGCAGTGTATATATAACACAGGTATATCTGTAGGTATCGCTGGTTATAGAACATAGTTATACCTGTAGGTAGCAGTGCTTATATAACATACGGTAGGTAATACCTGTATACAGTATATCTATAGATATCAGTGTATATATATCACATAGTTATACCTGTATATATCTGTAGGTATCAGTATACATCTATTAATAGGTATATTTGAATATATCTGTAGGTGCCAATGTATATAGAACATAGGTATATCTATATAACTCTTAGGTCCCACCCATGTGCAGAAACATTTTGCTCATTAAATTATATCTTTTTCTGCCTGTAATTTTCTGTAATGGATTTTAGACAAAGGCTGATTGAATGGGTTTACGTTTGCTCCCTCTAGTGGTGGCTGCAGGCATGCAGAATTCTATAATGTATAGCTGCGTGATGGAAAGCAGGGGTATTAGAGATCTTTAACAGAAATATAGAGCTTCAACCGTTATAAAGAATTATTTATAAATTAACCTGCACATCATTTTTTACCTCTTTAGATTAAATTAAAGGAAATGATAAGTACTGTACACTTTAGCGTTTTACTACCAAAGACCACCACAGATAATATCATGTGCTATCTCAGGAATATCAGTGATGACCTAAATCCATCCCTGGACCTCCAAGCTATTAGATGTAAACTTCTGGGTTTGCCCTTGTATGTCGATCCTTTTTGGTAAAAAAAAACCATGATGGCGGATTTATATTGTCTTCCGCTATGTGCGTCCTGCTTTATTACCGTATTTTCCGGCGTATAAGACGACTTTTTAACCCCTAAAAATACTGGCAGAAATTGGGGGGTCGTCTTATACGCCGGTAGTCGTCTTATACGCCGGGCTACAGAGCTGCAATCAATCACCGCAGAGCGCTGTGTGCCCTCCAGTGTGCGCTGCGGTGTATAAGCGCGTCCATTATGATGTCCCCTAGCCTGCACATACCCCACCATACAGCCGAGAGAAGCCGGTCTGTGCAGCCACGCCATCCTGTGTCCCTGTAGCGAACGGAGCGTTCCTGTGGCCCGCCCTTCTCTCCTTCTCTGCCTCTCAGATCTCGCGCGGGGAGCAGCACAGGTGCGCATGTGCGAGATCCATGTGAGAGGCAGAGATCTCGCCTGCGCTGGGTCCTGCCGCCGCCTTCCTCCTCCAGTACGCGCATCCCATTCACTTTTATGGGAAGCGCAATCCGCCCTCAGAATCCGGATTCTGAGGGCGGATCCCATGTCCCATGAAAGTCAATGGGACGCACATACCCAGTACCCTGCAGTACCTACAAGGACGTGCAAATTCTATATTTTTAGGGCAAAAGTTGTGGGTCGTCTTATACGCCGGGTCGTCTTATACGCCGGAAAATACGTACCTTCCCTCTGCTGATTATTATTTTATGTCTTTGCAGTAATTAACCCCTTCAACCCCGGGCCTGTTTTCACCTTCCTGCCCAGGCCATTTTTTGCAAATCTGACATGTGTCACTTTATGTGGTAATAACTTTGGAACACTTTTACGTATCCAAGCCTTTCTGAGATTGTTTTCTTGTCACATATTGTGCTTCACGACAGTAGTAAATTTGTGGCAAAATATTTCATTTTCAAAAAAATTCCAAATTTACCAATTGTGAAAAATTTGCAAATTTCCAAATTTCAATTTCTCTACTTTCAAAATACATAGTAATATTTCCAAAAATAGTTATTATTTTACATTCCCCATATGTCTCCTTTATGTTGGCATCATTTTATAAATGTCATTTTACTTTTTTAGGACGTTAGAAGGCTTAAAAGTTTAGAAGCCATTTTTCAAATTTCCAACAAAATTTCCAAAACCATTTTTTTAAGCACCAATTCAGATATAAAGTGATTTTGAGGGGCTTACGTAATGGAAACCACCCATAAATGACCCCATTTTAGAAACTACACCCCTCAAATTATAAAAAACTGCTGTTACAAACTTTGTTAACCCTTGAGGTGTTCCACAAGAATTAAAGGAAAATGGAGGTGAAATTTCAAAATTTCACTTTTTTGCTAGATTATTCATGTTAATAATTTTTTTCTTGCAACACAGCAAGGGTTAACAGCAAACTAAACCTCAATATACATTACTCTGATTCTGCAGTTTACAGAAATACCCCATATGTGGTGGTAAACGTCTCTATGGGTTCGTGGCAGTGGTCAGAAGGAAAGGAGGCAGATTTTGCTAGAATGGTTTTTAGGCACCATTTTGTAATTAAGAGACCCTGACGTACCCCTACAGTGGAAACCCTCAAAAAGTGACCCCATTTTGGAAACTACACCCTTCAAAGAATATATTAAGGGGGGTACTGGCCACTTTGACCCCCTAAGTGTTTTATGGAATTTGGAAACACTTGGCTGTGAAAATGAAAAGTTTCATTTCTTCCAATAAAATGTTGCTTTAGCCCCAAATTTTTCATTTTCACAAGGGGTAACAGGAGAAAAGCACCCCATAATTTGTTTCCCATTTTCTCCTGAATACGGTAACACCCCATATGTGGTGGTAAACTGCTGTGGGGGCACATGGCAGGACTCAGAACAGAAGGAGCGCCATATGGATTTTGCAGCACAGATTTTGATGGATTGGTTTGCGGGAGCCATTGATTTTTATTTTTTTGAGTTATTGTATTATGTGGGGGCTCATTTTTTGCGGGATGAGGTGACGTTTTGGGGTACATAAGACTTTTTGATTGCTTGGTATTACACTTTTTGTGAGGTAAGGTGAAAAAAAATGGTTGTTATGGCATAGTTTTTTTTTTTTTTACAGCATTCGCCTGGGGGGCCATCTCATGTAATATTTTTATAGAGCAAGTTGTTACCAGGGCTGTGGAGTCGGAGTCGGAGTCGTGGAGTCGGAGTCGGAGTCGGTCACCATTTTGGTGGAGTCGGAGTCGGAGTCGGTATAAAATGGACCGACTCCGACTCCTAAAATATATAATGAATTTAGTTCAGTGCTGAATATATTTTATAAGAATTTGTGAAATGATGAAATGTCCTATAAATGTCTGTTCTATTCCTGATCTAAGGATTTAGGCTTTTATTTGAGATGACTGTGTACTGCCCTTTATGTCCAGTGCATGTTCTCTCTGCTTTATGTTTCCTCTGAGCTCATGTGTGGAGAGGTTAGCTGCTCTCATGGCTTCTATCTGCTGATGTAAAACACCTAGAGCCTTATGTATGAAAACTGTCTAGGTGTAGAAGTTTCTTTGTTGTCCATAGCAACCAATCAGAGCTCCCCTTTCATTTCATATAGTGCTCTGGAGAAATGAAAGGGGAGCTCTGATTGGTTGCTATGGGCAACAAAAAAGTTTTAGACCTAGACAGTTTTCATACATCAGGCCCAGAGGCGTAGCTACTGGGGGGGGGGGTCAGGGGAGGCGATGCTCCGGGGCCAATACTTCTGGGGGGCCCAGCAGGGATGGCCTTAGTACAATCAGGCGAATACAAGTGAGCGCTTCCATTATGGAGTCTGATGGGGGCACATTAAGCCGATCTGAGGTCTGATGGGGGCACATTCTGCTGATCTGAGGTCTGATGGGGGTACATTCTGCTGATCTGAGGTCTGATGGGGGTACATTCTGCTGATCTGAGGTCTGATGGGGGTACATTCTGCTGATCTGAGGTCTGATGGGGGCACATTACGCTGATCTGAGGTCTGATGGGGGCACATTCAGCTGATCTGAGGTCTGATGGGGCACATTCTGCTGATCTGAGGTCTGATGGGGGCACAGTACGCTGATCTGAGGTCTGATGGGGGCACAATACACTAATCTGAGGTCTGATGGGCGCACATTCTGCTGATCTGAGGTCTGATGGGGGCACAGTACGCTGATCTGAGGTCTGATGGGGGCACATTAAGCCGATCTGAGGTCTGATGGGGGCTCATTAAGCCGATCTGTGGTCTGATGGGGGCAAGGGACTGTTAGTTTAGTGATGTAAAAGCTGGGGACAGATTTCCTTTAACATAGGAGTCCCCTTGTTTTTTACTCCTATATTTTACTGCATTATGTGGTAGAGTATTTAGAGTAGGGTATGTAGAAAGTCTATTGTACTGTACTTAACAGCATAGATGATCTAGCCAGGGGCGTAGCTAAAGGCTCATGGGCCCTGGTGCAAGAGTTCAGCTTGGGCCCCCTTTCCCTCAGTGCTCTGTGTGTCTTCTTATGTGGTCCAAGGGTCTTTGGGCCCCCTCAGGCTCCTGGGCCCGGTAGCGACTGCTACCTCTGCACCCCCTATAGCTACGCCCCTGGATCTAGCAGTTTATATAGTCATCTTGCTAATACAGTATTATAACCACAACTAGTAGTATGTGCCTGTGAAGTTGGAAACGTGCGTTTGGGAAGCCAATAAGTGGGGGCCCACTCAAATATGTTTCGCCCCCCCATGTGCTGAACCTCTAGCTACACCTCTGATCAGGCCCTTAGTGAGCTGTACCCAGAGAAGCCTGATAGATTACAAACTGTTTTTGTCATGACTTATCTGTACTATTGATTTTATGCAAATTTGTTTAAAGTTATCACTTAAACATGCTCCATGTATGAGGGAGTAGGAGTCGGAGTCGGGAGTCGGAGTCGGAGTCGGAGTCGGGCTGAGGGGAAATTAAGGAGTCGGAGTCGGAGTTGGAGTCGGGGCTTTGGCTTACCGACTCCACAGCCCTGGTTGTTACGGACGCGGCGATACCCAATATGTCTAACATTTTTATTTTTGGAAAGTTTTACACATTAGATGCACTTTTGAACAGAATAAAATCTTTTTTGTGTTGTTATTTTCTGAGAGCCATATTTTTTTTATTTTTTGGGCGATTGTCTCAGGTAGGGTCTAAATTTCTGCGGGACGAGATGACGGTTTGATTGGCACCATTTTGGGGTAAATACGTCTTTTTGATCGTCTGCTATTACACTTTTTGTGAGGGAAGGTGACCAAAAAATGGCTGTTTTGGCACAGTTTTTTGGTTTTTTTTTTTTACTGCGTTCACCTGGCGGGGTGAATGATGTGATATTTTTATAGAGCCGGTCAATACTGATGCGACAATACCTAATATGTCTACTTTTCTCTTTTCCCTTTTTTTACAATTTTTTTTAAACTTTATTTTGGGAAAAGTGCGCTTTTTTTTACTTGAAACTTTTATTTTTTTTCTTAAACTTTATTTTTTCACTTTTTTTACAATTTTTTTTCACTTTTAGGGGTCTGATCCCCTTTACAATGCATTACAATACTTCTGTATTGTAATGCATTGGCTGTAAGTGTATTACCAGTGTAATACACTTACAGCCTGCTTCCTGTGAGATCCAGGGGCCTGGATCTCACCGGATCGCAGGGACGGCAGCCACGATGCCTAAGGAAGGCATCGGGCTGCCATCCAAGCCATCAGGTCCCCGACACCCCGCACGCCATCCTGACATGCCGCACACCTCATGTGCCGCGGTCAGCGCTGGCACATCGAGGGTTAATACGCCCGCACCGGTGTCTTCACCGATGCGGGCGTATGCAGCAGGGGTCCGGCTACTGGGAACAGCCGGCCCCCCGCAGCTGATTGGGCGGACCTACAGCGCGCCGTACATGTACAGAGCTGGGCAGCAAGTCCCTTCCCGCAGCGCCGTACATGTACGGCGCTGGTCGGGAAGGGGTTAAAGAGGACCTGTCCCCTCTCCTGACATGCCAGTTTTAATAGCTTCATGCATTCCCCATGTAATAACAATTCTGGAGCTTCTAGTCTTATGTCTCTATGTTGTACCATTCCTTTATTATTTCTACTAGAAGTTATGAATGAATTGCTAGCAGTCTGCAGTAAGGGTACAGAGGGGTGGTAACCAGTTGGGGGTGTGTACCTGCACAGACTCACTCTATCCAATCAGTGCTGCCATTTTCAGACTGTGCAGGTACACATCCCCAACTGGTTACCACCCCTCTGTACCCTTAGTGCAGACTGCTAGTAATTCATTCATAACTTCTAGTAGAAATAATAAAGGAATGGTACAACATAGAGACATAAGAATACAGAGCAAAATTGTAAAATCCTACTTAGGTGGTATTTAACCCCAGCATGTATAGCTTACATTAACCCCACATACAGCCTATATTGCTGGCGGGGCTGTGGAGAGAGAGGAACTCCTTCACATATGTGGTGGAGATGTCCCATTGTATCTTCCTTTTGGAAGGAGGTCTTCGACCTTTTATCTGCAGTAGCTGGTTTTCCCATAACCCCAACCCCTGCACTAGCTATTCTATCTATCGGCTTTGGTACTCTTTCTTACACACATAAGTGGGTGGTAGCGGGAACATTAACTGCAGCACGAAAATTAATCGCTACTTATTGGAAACTACCTATCACACCGAACCTTGCGGAACTGAAAGCCTTAATTAAAGAATAACTCCCGCAAAAATTTTTATTCTCTGACCTGTTAGAAAGGTGCATGATATAATCTATAGTGAATGTCATCTTCTTATCAGATAATGTAATTGTGAGTAATAACCTCTCTTCTTATTGTAGCTGGGTCATGTGACCAACTCCCTGACCTCCAACTGACCCAGGACAGGAAGCCAATTACTGCTCTATTCATTCCATAGGCAGAGCCTCTAACCCTGAGTCTGTGCTGCTGATGGCAGAAGGAGTTGAACTGTGCTGAAGAAGCCAGTGGGAGGGGAGACACAGGTAGCTCAGCCAGCAATCGGGCAGTGCAGCGGGCATGGCCAGCGATCGAGCAGTGCAGCGGGCATGGCAAGCGATCGAGCAGTGCAGGGGGTATGGCCAGAAAATCGGGTAGTGCAGGGGGCGTGGCTTGTTGCTCCAACCAGCACAGCCTTCACAATGACACAGAGGCAGACCTTCTCCCTCCTGCTCCCTCAGGCTTTTGTACGGAACGTCATCAGATCAGGGAAAGAAGATGGTATCACAGGTCATGAGAACAGGGCCACTGTAGATGGGGAATTAAAAACCCCTTACATTTGCTTAGAAACATACAAAAAAACAAAAAAAATTACCTGGACAACCCATTTAATATTAAAGGATTCACCAGTGGACAGGTGCACAAAGAGCTGTTTTAGCACCCAAATGATTGGCTAGAGGAGGTAGATGCTGTAATTGGGTTTGCTCTGAGGGTGCTGGGTGCCAAAAATCCTTTCTGATTCTGAACCCTTCTAAAGGTAACACCTGGTGAAGTGGGTAACACCTTCTTGAGGATGGGGTCATTTAATACAATAGGCCAATGTTTGTGCAATATGCACTACACCAATTCATGGGAGGAATTGTATGTGGTGTGGAACATACACTGAAAATCTTTAGTGGAAGTAGAAGGATTGGTAGGTGATGAACACATGGTTTGAGAGTGAGTACTAGTTTTTTGAAGAGCAGAGGTGCAAATACTCGTCTGGTACCCCTTTGCTACAAAGTGGTTCTTGATAATATTGGACTGTATCTTAAAATCAGAGTCCATTGTACAGTTCCGCCGAACCCTCAGAAATTAGCTATAAGGCACATTACTTAGCCATGACTTATGGTGACCACTAGCAGTGGCGTAGCTAGAAATGACTGGGCCCCACAGGAAATTTTTGAATGGGGCCTCCGCCCCCCCCCCCCCCAACAACTTCTTCGCAACCCCCTCTTCTTGTGCAACTATCACTCCTGTGGCAAGTCAAGATCGCTCTCTCTGATGAGGTTCGGCAACTTCCCCGCGCGTTTCCTACAGTGTCTCTCTATATAATGTCATTTTATAATACTATTGAGGGGGCCCTGACAATAAAATCTTTCAGTCTTCATCCTGGGTGGGCCCCTTCTAACTTCGGGCCCCAAAGCAGCAGCTTTCCCTGCTTCCCTTATAGCTAAGCCCCTGACTGCTAGTTTACTGGATGTAACTGTTCACATCTAAGACCCCTGGTGTTATCATTCAAATACTGCACAAACTCCATGGCCTCTGATTCAGTCCCCAAACATAAGAAGAAAAGGTGTAGAATCCCAGAGATGAGAAAGGAGTTGTGTAACATACTCTTGTAAATATAAATCCAAAAAGTGGACTGAACATGAAGTAATGGACCCAACCCCCGAGATTACAGGCCTACCTGTGGGGTTGGTGACCAATTAACGGAGTTTTGGTAGGAAATAAAATATAGGGATTCTACACTCTTTGCCCATCGAATAAGAGAGTTATATTCCTCAAAAATAGTGTCAGAACGACCCTTAACTGTGTCCCCCTTTATCAGCCGGTTTTATAACAATATCGCCTTATTGTCGCCTTAAAGGCTATGTACACCTTCAGAGGCACATTTTTTTTTTATGATTGCATTTTGGACTAAAAATCATTTTTTCAAATGGTCTTTATTAAAAAAAAATTGAGCTGTCCTGTCACAAAGGGTTAGCTGCCTAGCTGTGTGAATCATACTTGTTACTTTCATTTTGTGTTACCCTTATCTCTAATTTAGGTCATAAACACTTATTTAAGCCACATTGTTATCAGTAAGATAAGAACTGAGCTATAATGAGTGTTTATAAGGGCAGCGAGCAGAGATAAGGAGCCTGTCAGCTCCCAGGGCAGAGAGAAAACTCAGATCCCTCTATTAGAGCATCTCAGCTCTGTACAGAGAAAAGGCCTCCATACTTGTAATAGTGACCAATTTAAAAAATGATCTTTAGCTCTAAATGAGTGCAGTGCAATAATAAAAATGCCCCCAAAGGTGTACATAGCCTTTAAGGACGGTATTGCTTGTCTTTACTTAAAAGTCAGATTCAGTTTGGTCAGAGGATCAGATTTTAATGTTCTGAATTCATTATAAATGAGCGAAAAAATGTCTCCAAGAAACTACTACTAAGTTGTAAGGGGTAGAAATTGTACATGAGGATCATTAATAGATATAGGTACAGATGGGTTAGGGAGTCTTCCCTGTTTTTCCAGAATAGAGTGGTTAATTTGCATATGAATTCATTTGAATCTAAATATAATTGAAAAGAATCAGGGTGTGGAGTTGGACAATATGAAAGGCCTTTTTGTAAAACAGTCTCATTTAATGTATATGCGGACAGGTTGAATATCTTGACCTTAGTGCTGGTAGAGACAATCAAGGGGATATTAATATGAGTATTTTTTGGAGAATGAACAATGCATTTATCAATGTGGACCAGAATTTAAGCTCTGTGTAAAAAGAATCAGAAACTTGAGCATGTCAAATATTGTAACATTACGGTTCATACAGATGATGCAATGAAGTAACTATAGGGGGGGGGGGTTAAGAAAAAGCAGTCACCTCCAAGCTCCCCAACCCCATAACACGACACCGGCACTAAAAATAACACATGGGGCCAATTGAGGGACAATGATTTTGCTTTGGAGCTTCAAATTAAAGGTTTTTTTTCAGGTTTTTAATATTGATGTCCTATCCTCAGGATCAATATCAGATTGGTGGGGGTCTGACACCTGGCATCCCCGCTGATCAGCCGTGCGCACGTGTCGTCTCCTATCTCTCTTCCGGCTCGCTGTTGACATAGTAGCGGCAAGCAGGAAGAGAGACAGGAGACAGTACGTGCACATGGCATGTGACTTCTCCTCATACAGCTGATTGGTGGGATGGCGGGTGGCGGACCCCCACCGATCTGATATTGATGATCTATCCTGAGGAAAATCCTGGGAAACCCCTTTAACATATTCTTAATCCTAGTTGTCTACCCAAATAGGTAATGGCCATCTCTAATACTGAGAAATATTTATCCTAAACCTCCATTACACAGAAGCACAGCCAAGCACACGTATGCTGTGAATAGGATGGATGGAGAACACCATTGAAAGACTCCTCTGCAAACAAACTTGTTGGGCATGTTGAAATCCAACAGCCGGATTCTTCTCTTCTAGGAGGCCCCATACACATTAGATGGTTGACCGGTCCTCCTGATATTGGCAGGCTTGACTGACAGTTTTGTAATCCATATGGCCAGCTTTAGCACTGGGGATCCAAACAATGCCTCCATAAATACCGAATTAAAGGGGTTGTCCAAGTTTTTTTTTAAAAAAATAGCACTGTAAATCTGATGGGTAGCAATATATAACTAAATTAAGCAAGTTTTAGGCAAAAAAAATATATATTTCCTCATTTCCCTGGTTCTCTTCTGGCTCTTTGTTTACCTGCAGTAACAACAATCTCTGCCCCTCCCCCTGCTCTCCAAAAGGAGTGAATACAAGTGCTGAGTGACATGTCTGCCTGCTGGGATACTCAGCAGCATGTTGTATGTGTAGGACTAGTCCCAACTGTACAATGACACTGCTGATGCACACAGGAACTTCCCCCTACCTTTCTTGCGCAATACTCTGCAGATCTCCTCCAGTGTCAGCTTTGTGTCTATAGGATGAGGAGGGCAGATCCTGTGTGTCTTCTTTGCCTATATTGCTACTGTTGTAAAGCCTTGAGCCCTGTGTGTGTCCTGGCTGAAGGGTTTCATATTTTATCTGAAAGAATCCAGGGAGAGAGCAGAAGCCAGCAGAGCAGGAGGGCGTTGCCAGCACAGTGGCGTCTCATGTACAGACTCTTATCTGCTTGTGCATGAACTTTAGCAGAGCAGGGAGGAAAGCTGACATCACCGGTCATGTGACTCTGAGTGAAATCTGAGAAACCAGCACGTTTAGAAGCAGAAAGTGTATGGAAAAGATGTTGTATTTGATTAGTTATAAACATACAAAGGACAAAATAATAACTCAGACAACCCCTTTAAGGAAGAGTTCACATCACCGTTATTTTTCCATTCTTCTGATCCATCAATAGAACTGAAAACAAAAAAAAAGGATTCTGTAAAAAAATAAATAAAATTGGCATTTGTCCTGCTTGCAGTACTTTTTTTCCGTCTAAAAAAAAATGGATCTCTGATGGAAATGGCTCAAACGGATGCAAAATGTGCATTACTAATGCACAGGACCCTTTTTTTTTTTTTTACAGCATCCGTTTTTTTTCTCTATTTTTCTGTTCTTCTGATGGTTCAAAAGAAAGGAAAAATAACGGTGATGTGAACTTCCCCTAAGGGTGAATGCACACGATCAGGATTACGTGCGGATTTTACGTGCAGATTTGCGTGCGGAAAATCCGGTCCGTAGGTCATGTACATTATATTCTATTACAATTTGAAATTCTCAATGCACACGATTTGGATTTTTTTAGTGCGGATTTTGACCTGCGGTGCGGATTTTACAATCCGCAGCATGTCAATTTATTTTATTTTTCCTGTCCGGATTTCATGAGGATTTTCTCCATTCACTTGAAAAAAAATCCGCACGCAAATCCGCACCAATTGGTGCGGATTTACCGCACGAATTTCACTGAGAACACCTGCGGATTTTAGTGCGGATTGTCCGCAGATAAATCCTGATCGTGTGCATTTACCCTTAAGAAGATTTAGATGTAGTCCTATGGACATGCACCAATATTACATCATCATATCAGACAAACTTAGCATTGCTGCATCGGGTACCAAGTTATATGCACTTCTTACATATACAGCTGTCAAAGTAAACCAGGCAGAGGCCTATTACACATTATATGTATCACTTGTTATATTCTCCAGGACTGAAGCTTGAGTGACTCATTCATCTATTCCACCTTGTCCTACAATCTTCTCACAATACAAACTTTTCCTATCTTTCTTACAATGAACCATTTCTTTGTAATCTATATAAAGTTTGATTTCCTCCATCTATTTCCTGTTTTACTATAATGATAAAAGTTCAAATCTCTTTCACATGCGAGAACCATTTTCCTCCCCTATTATATTTGGCATAGACTGAAATCCTGACCTTCCTGTCCGTCAAACACTGCCTTGACTTCGTCCATTTGGATCATGGACTTTTAGGTCTTCACCTGAAATGGCCCCAGGCAGAGCCAAATTCTGACAGACAAATTTCCTTAAAGGGATTGTCTGGGATTTTGATATTGATGGCCAGTGGCGTACATAGAGAAGTAAGGGCCCCATAGCAAGGATCAAACCAGGCCCCCACACAGGACAGAAGGGTTTCTGCCTAAACCCCTTTCAATGACCCTTGTGCCATTATACTACTGCCTCATTTGCTAAAATTTGTTCCTTTAGAGGGTAGAGTCCTGACCAAGTTTTCACCACCAGTAGAAGAGGATATAATCCCAACTAAGACTGGGCCCCCTCTTGCCCTGGGTCCCATAGCAGTCGCATGGTCTGCCGCTATGTTGGTTACACCCCTGTTGATGGCCTATCCTCAGGATAGGTCATCAATGTCATCTACAGGGGTCTGAGGCCCAGCACCCCCCACCGATCAGCTGTTTGAAGAAGCCACATCGCTTTGTTAGTGCCGCAGCATCTTCCTAGGCCATGGTGTCACGTTCATTGTCACGTGGCCTAAGCACAGCTCAGTCCGACTGAAGTGAATGGAGCTGAGTTGCAATACCGAAGACACAATGGATAGCTCTGTGCTTGGTAAGCTGCAAGGATGTCATGGCCTCCTCAAACAGGTGATGATGATTCGATTGATGATCTATCCTGAGGATAGGTTTGGTTTCTCATGACAGAGAGTGGATAGGTATAGGTTACTTTGTTCCACTGAGCAGATTGGTGACCTATGAGAAGAAGAGGTGGCAGGTATGTAGGTACCTGGTATACAGTGGGGCAAGAGAACAGAAGGTAGGTGACCAGGTTTCTAGTTGGGAGGAAACTGTTGTCCTGTTCAAGTTCAGTATGGCTGGTGTCTAGTGAAATGAGGTGGACAGAAACTTGTTTTCTTGCAGGGTGTAAGTGGGTCTAGTGTCTCAGTAGGGCCCTGGTGTTTAGTGGTTGATGGTAGATAGCCCTGATAACCACTATGAAGAGCAGGTAGCCAAGATGACTTGTAGGCACAGAGTCAGGCTAGTCTGTATCCTCTTTACCCAGGGAACTGCCTTCTCGAAGTCACTCCATGGACCCCATAATCAGTCACTGCTCTTTCTCCCGCCACTGTGTGGGCTGTTAGTATTAGCAGGTATCTTTACAGTGGGCTCCCACAATGAATTTTACTGGTGGGCCCTAGGCACCCCAGTCTGAAACTCTCTACATAAAAACTCAAGAGTTGCCACTCTGTTTTTTTTCAGATCTGTAACGCCTGCTCATCTTACATATTGTATGTGTGCTGACATGTACATAAGAAAGGATAATGAAGGCCTTTGCTTTCCAAGGTACTAATTTGCTAATCACCTGTGCAGTTCATTAGAGGGCCTGAGCCTGTGTCCAAAACCTGTATATCCTGAAAGACCACCAAGGTGGAGAGGATAATAAGACCTATGTTCTGTAGCAACCAACCTATGTCATGTAGCAAATATGTCAGTTCTAAATATACAATATACACAGACGCCACTTCTATTACCAATGTCCTAGTGAAAAACTCAAAAAAACTTAAACTGGCATTAGCTTCACTGTTGATTGGCGGGCTGCACCAGGGGTTGCCATTGTTTCAAGTTGCAAGTCCAGGAGCAACCTTAAAAATTAGAGGAAAAGTCCATACATGTCTAGATGTTTCCATCGTTCATATTATGTTTCCCATTTTAAAGTTTTTGACTTTTTATTGGTCCCACAAGGCGCCAAAAACTTGAAGCTAAGCTTCTGAGAAAAGTGTTGATAATACAGAAGCCATGGTATTGTATGACTCATTCTACCGCTACTGTTTGTCTATGGAGATTACATGGTTGTATATGTGACTGTGCTCCCATTAGCCATGGGTGTATCCAAATTAGCCGAGTCCACAGAACACTCATATATTATGGGCTATACATTCCACAAATGAGTGACTTCCACACGTCCATGACCTCATTCCAACACAGGATATTTAGCATAATGGTTTACGGTCTATCAACAATTTGCTCTTTTTGGTTCTTTCACTTTTAACTATCTTATTAATTTTTGTATTGCCTCTAAAAAGATGGTTTCATACAAAACTACTAGTTTGTAGCGTGAAAACTAATGTAGACAAGAACCAGATGGTTGGCATCAGCAGCATCGCCCTCTTTCAACACCCGACTTGTCGTATATTTGACTGTATTAATCTCCTTGGCCTAAAGGTGACATCTGTTCTTCCAGGAACCAATAAAACCATTCACTGCATTTCTAAATTTAGACCCATTCCAAGGGATAGACGGACATGCAGTTTGCTAACATAAGTAAGTATCAACTTCAAGGTGAATTTAGGGACCAAGATGCTTATGTGTCTTTCCAGGAAGAAATGTTTGGGGTGAATCCTTAGGATGGCTCATAAATGCGTGATTTGGGGTGATCTGACACATGACACCCCACCAGTCAGCAGTACAAAGGGGCTGGGCTGCAGTATTATACAAAAGTCTATGTACCAACAAGCCATAACAATGAAAGGGTCACACCTCCAACGACATTGATGGCCTAAACTAAAGATAGGCCATCAAGGTTTTCCTCGAAAAAAGAGTGACTGTTAAAAAAATGTTTTAACATATCACATATGAAAAGTTTTGATTGACGGAGGTGCAGGTGCTGAGATAACCCCACCAGTTCAGAAAACAAGGTGGCATGGAAGCACTCGAGCACCGTCACAACTTGCGAGGCCATAGAAAGTTTGGGCACATCTTCAGCTAGCAAAAAAATACTAATTTTCCAGAAACACATCTCCTACCCATGGGTTGTTGGGGGGGGGGAGGGATCGGTATTAAGCACAATGGCCCACCCATCAAGGCCCACCCATTGCATTGTTCCATATGCCTTATAATAATTATAGAATGATTACAGATTTATGAGGATTATGCAAATAGTCTGATGCTAAACCTGTCATTTATTGCCTTTATATAATCCGAGGCGTCAAACAATCAAGTTGCTGATGTTATGACACTAATCTCTTGGATCATTTCGTTGTACACAGTCATCAGATGTAGAATAAAATTTAAAATATAATCAGTTTGAAAATGAGATTTCAGGGCCAGGCATTGGGATGAGCGATAATGCTTCGCCCTGAAATATGGATATATGAAATATGGGGGCATATCGCTAGGATATGCCCCCATTGTCTTATAGTTGCAGATCCCACTGCTGGGACCCGTACCTATATCGAGAACGGAGCCTCAAAAGTGAAGGAGAGCGCACTGCGCATGCGCAGCCGCCCTCCTTTAATTTCTATGAAGCCTCTGAAAATATCCGAGCACTGGCTCAGCTATTTCCATTGGCTACATAGAAAGGAATGAGAGCGGTGATCGTGCATGCTCGGTGCTCTCCCATTCATTTCTATGGGAGCAGTGGGGAGCTGCACCTGGTGGTGGCCGGACCAAAGAAAACCCGGTGTCCTCCAGGCTCAGAGCTCCCCGCTCCGTTCTCGATATAGGTGTGGGTTCCAGCAGTGGGACCCGCACCTATAAGACAATGGGGGCATATCCTAGCGATATACCCCCATAGTCTGAGATGGGACAACCTCTTTAAGAGTGCGGACAGCCGAATCAGGTCTACTGCACATGCGCCAATTGAACTCTTGCAGATCCATGAGCGAGAATTCAGGGACAGGCATTGGAACCAGTGTCGGACTGGCCCACCAGAGTACCAGAGGATCCTCCGGTGGGCCCAGGCCCTGATGCAATGGTGGGCCCCAGAGGTCCAGGAGAAAACAACACTTGGAGTCAGTAAATTTCCACTAGAGACTGTATTGATGATATGGGGGTTGGGCTCCGAAAATAGTTATCTCTGGTGGGCCCCTGGAACCACAGTCCGGCCCTGATTGGAACAGTGATGATGCCAGGTCCTGAAGCTGAAAAGCGGATGTTAAGTGGTGCTCCGAGGGATTAGGCCCATCCCTTGGTCCTCCAAGGACCTCATTAGCATAGAAATAAAAGTAGTATTTCTTCCAAAATGACAGATCGGATTGCTACAATTTGCCTAATTTACTAGGTTTGAGCATAAGATCCACTTTCATTTCCCCTGTGGCGATACACTTACAAATGGTATGACAGGTTGGCTTACCATGAGATCTTCTAACAAAAGGATTACCTAGAGAGGACATCCCCCTTTGTCTGGTGTCAGATTCCTTTTAACCGGTTGTGTGTCTCAGCCAAGTGTTGGTCTATACCAGGGATGCTCAACCTGTGGCCCTCCAGCTGTTGCAAAACTACAACTCCCGGCATGCCCGGACAGTCTACAGCTATCAACCTACAGCAGGGCATGGTGGGAGTTGTAGTTTTACAACAGCTGGAGAGCTGCAGGTTGAGCAATCCTGGTCTATACCATAAAGAACTTAGACACCTTGCGCATACTTCCCAACTTTTTGGACGGTCAAATGGGGTCTCTTATGGTTCATTATGTGAAAGATCCACTTTCTCTGCATATTTATATACTTAGATGTTTTTGTTTTTTTTTACACAATAGCACAAAAATTATCTGAATATAAAAATTTCTAAAATCGCATCAAATAATTAAATAATATGCAAGGCGGGCTTTAATATATATATAGGAACCAGGGAAACACATTCTGGATCAATATTGTAAATGTAGTAATACAAATCTATACCTCAGACCTAAAAGAGGGATATTTAAGGAGCAAAAAGGGACTTGCGTCAAAAAGAGGAACTGTCCCTCCAAAAGAGGGACACTTGGGAGGTATGCTTTTGCGTATTAACAGAATAGTTTTAATTTACTTCTCCATACAAAAGAGAGCAGTTCCCAGGAGTTGATTTACCGTCTGGTAACGTGACCCTGAAAGATCTTTTGTGAACACCCTTGGAGGTGCCAAGATCTGAGTGTTGGTCCATCGCTCTGTAATACAGCGCAGGCTGCTCCTTCATGATTTAGTTTCATAGGCTGGTGGTGATGACACCAATAGATTAACAGAGGATCCTTTGTCAGAAATACTTTACATATCGTTGTAATTTATGACTCTTCTATCCACGTGAGGACTGGCTGAGCCTCCAACTGTCAGCTGAAGTTATTATATAACATTATCTAGTGATGTGTCAGGTTATTACAGTACAAAAACGATTTTGAGTGAATCCCCTCTGCTAAAATATTCGGACAGGTTTTTCCAGTTTGCATTTCCAGCCTTTATAATAACGGTTTATGAAGATAGCTGTAATGTACTTCTCTTATCTCCTGTTCTGGGCTGTGGTCACATGACCATGTCCATGAAGCTCTTTATTATGTCCATGGGCGGGGCGGTGTCTATGTAACTAGCTGGGTGGGAGGAGCTATAAACTAGCTGAGTGTTAGAGGCGGTGCTGGAGCTGTGGTAGAGGATGCAGAAGTGTATTATGGGTTTAGTTGGATGCAGCAACAGGAAGTGCTACATACAGGATGGAAACAAGACAGAGAGATTGGTTTACATGGTGTGAATGGGCCAGGAGAATTCAAACTGAGAAAAAAGCATGGGGAAGATGCACATGAGCTAAGTAACTAGATAAGCAAATGTTAAAAACCGCAGTAATCCTAGAAAATCCCTTTAAGGAATACACTCACAATATTGGCAGATCTCCAGATTATTGTCATTCAGGGATGTCCACAAACCTAGGCATATTTTGCCAGTGTACTCATAAGTGGAGGGCAAAAGGGACATCAACTTCCAGTTGGCACTTGTGCTTCGCAGGCATTCCCTTAAGACCCGTGGCAGCAGAGGAGAATATTTTAAAGGGCATCTGTCAGCAGTTTTGTACCTATGACACTGGCTGACTTGTTACATGTGCGCTGTGCTGAAGACATCTGTGTTGATCCCATATTCATATGTGCCCGCATTGCTGAGAAAAATGAAGTTTTCATATATGCAAATGAGCCTCTAGGAACAACGGGGGCATTGCTACTCCTAGAGGCTCTGCTGTCTCACTTCTGCATTTTGATTGACTTTAAGAAAAGTCGGGGCCAGGTGTTATGAGGGACATTACACAGGGGAGCCGAGCACTACAGTGCTCGTAACGAGCACGTTCGCTCATCTCTAGTTATGATCTTTTCACTGCCTGGTCATGTCAATCAGTGTGCAGAGGGCGCAGCAGTTGCAGAGAGAGCAGAGCCTCTAGGAGTAACGGCAACCCCCCCCTTCCCCCATGTAACAGGTCAGCCAATGTCATAGGTACAAATCTATATTTATTGGTACCATTTTTGGATACATATGATTTTTGTAGACCAGAGCATTACGGTCGCAGCAATATCTAATATGTCTATTTTTTTATTGCGGTTTTATACAATACAATTTTTGAAAACAAAAATCATGTTTTTTGTGTCTCCATTTTCTGAAAGCTATATTTCTTTTAATTTTCTGTCGATTGTGTAGGGGTTTGTTTTTTGCAGGAAGAGCTGACATTTTTATTGGTACCATTTTTATCTGATCGTTCAATATTACACTTTTTTGGGGCAAGATGACCAAAAAATGGCCATTTTGGCATAGTTTTTATTTATTTATATTAACAGTGTTCACCTGACAGGGTGGAAAATGGGAGATTTTTATAGAGCTGGTTGTAACAGACGCAGCAATACCTCCTATGTGTATTTTTGTTTTTTGTCAAGTTTTACACAGTAAGGCTCCATTCACACGACCATATTTTGTTTCCATGTCCGTTCCGTTTTTTTTTAAAGACCATATGCGGAACCATTCATTTCAATGGGTCCGTTTCCATATGTCCGTATTTCCTTTCCGCAAAAAAGAGAGAACATGTCCTATTCTTGTCCGTTTTGTTGACAAGGATAGGCATTGTTACAATGGATCAAGCGAATACCATACGGAACGTCATCCTTTTTTTTTTTTTTCGGCTCCGCAATTTGCGGACCGCAAAACACATCCGGACGTGTGAATGAAGCCTAAAAGAAAAAAATCTTGTTTTTGTGTTGCCTTTTTTTATTTTATGGCGATTGTCTTATGTGGGGGCTCTTTTGTTGCAGGATGTGGTGATGGTTTCACTGGTAACATTTTGGGGTTGCATGCGACTTTTTGATCACTTGCTAATACAATTTTCTTGAATAAAGGTGACAAAAAATGGTTATTGTGGCACAGTTTTTTTTTGTAAACCAAAACCATTCACCAAACGAGGTAGATTATATGACATATGACTCGAAAACTAATATGTCTGTTTTTAGTTTTAGTTTTTTATTGTACAGGATTTTATGAGGTGAAAGGGTTTTGTTTTGTTTTTTACTTGAAACTTAAATTTTTTTTTCTTTTTTAAAACTTTTTATTTTTGTCCCACTATGGGACTTCAAATTTTAAAGGTTTGGTTTGATCCCTGTTTCAATGCAGTACAATACATGCTGTATTGTACTGCATTGACTGTTCGCATAATACAGTGTAAGACACTGACAGTTTCCTAGGAGACCCAGTCTGGGGGCTAGATCTCCTAGGCTTCCGTAGATGGCAGGCTCCAATGCCTGTGTAAGGCATCAGAGCTGCCATAGCAACCATCGGCCCCCTGTCACCACAGCGTGGGGGGTGGGGGCGATGGGGTCAGAGAGGGAGCCCTCTCTATAAACCCCGCATGTGCCATGGCCAACATTGAAAATGCAGGTGCCGGCGGATACAGCACAGTCAGTAACAGCCGTGCTGGTGCCGCTGATCGAAGCGGGCGCAACTCCTGCACCTGCCTGACCAGATCACGTACATGATCTGATGCATGCAAGAGACCATATTCCCCCACGTACATGTACGTGGAAATGCAGGAAGGGGTTAAAGGGGTTACTATGTAATAAATAGAGCATTCCCAATATAGTATTATTGTCATATACATCCAATAAAATGTTGCTTTGTTTTGTTTTAATGTACATAACATTTTCCTATTTTTTTTTTTTAATGCGCCCCTGCTGTTTAACCTTCTGGTCCACCTTCTCCTGCATTCAGAGGTGGACCAACATGTTCAGTAGCTTCCTTGCATCATTCATCTCCCCTCAGTGATGGTTTTAGTGATCTCACAGAGAAGCAAGTGAAGTGGTCCTTACTTCAAAGCCCATATCTCTCTCTAGACAGTGGAGAAGGAAGTTGTGGGAGGGCATAACATACCATAGGTATCTCTGGGACTATATGTGATGGACCATTTTCTATGCAGGGGAGGAAGGGGTTAAGAGCTAATTTCAGTTAATCATAGGAGATGCAGGTGCTTGATGAGCTGCTGCCCACCCACAGAAAGAGAAGAAAGTCCTCCAGATATGTGAGTAGAAAAGGTTTTCAATTGGTGGGATAACCCCATAACTTCCAGTAAATGAAATGGTTGGTAAAAGGTTGGCAGAAACAGGGCTAACCACCCACTTTCTAGGAGTAGGCTGGTCCTTCTTCTTGCAAGGAGGGAGGTGATTCCCTGTGCAGAGGGGGGAGAGGAAGCACACTGTAGAGCTCCTTCTCCAGTTAAAGGTTCTCCAGAGAGGCCAGTTTGATTCAACCTTGAGAACATACTAGGCAACAGAACTAACAGCTGAAAACTTGCATAACAGACACTGTTTTAAGGTGAGGTACTACTGCTGAGACACCCATCACCCACGACTGTTACTAGGGTAGTTATAATTCAAGTGGAGATTCCATAGTGGAAACCTATAACCACAAGTGCTAAGTTGCAGCCATCGAACCTGCCTCCATACCTCCTTTACTGATGCACTTTAAAGCCGCTGCTATTAAATTCTATTCCTAAAGTTATATGACGAATTTAGTAATAAGAGACTGTTATAAGTTCACTTCTGGCCTCATTCTTCAAACTACACTTCCACTGCACTGACCCCTAGGGATCAATGACCTGAGGGAGTAGAGGGGTGGGCAACCTGCGGCGCTCCAGCTGTTCTGAAACTACAATTTCCAGCATACTCCATTTATTTCTATGAGAGTTCTGAGAAGAGTTTAGCAAGTATGCATGCTGGGACAGGGTTGCCAACCGTCCATAGATTCACGGACAGTCCGTAAAAACACGTCCGTAGCGTCTGGCAGAAAAAAAGCCTGTCCGTGAATCTACTACAGTATTCACTGCACATTTGCCGTGAACACTGTGGATCCCAGGGCCGGCGACAGCACCCGGCAAACCCGCGCAAGTGCCGGGGGGCCCACTCAGCCGCAGGGTTTTTCTTTCATTCTTTTTTTTTTTTTTTTTGCCGTAATCCTCACTCACCCCCCGGCGGCCCGGCCCTTTAAAATTGGCGTGCCCACAGTCTTCTCCGCGGCTCAGCGGGTGCCGGCGCCGCCTACCTCCTTGATTGCCGCGCTTCAGCTGTCTCCTCCTCCTTCCCACCGCCACCAGCAGAGGAGGACGCAGCAGAAGCGCAAGGGCGAGATGAGAACTGAGGCGGCGCCATCTTAGAGTGGCAGGCGCAGCGACACCAGCCCAGCAACTCGGTCCAGTAAGTAAGTAAGCCCATCTTGCCCCAGCCAGCCCAGCCCAGTCTGAAATGTCTTTTGCTACAATGAAAGGATTGGGGGGGGGGGGCAGGTGGCACTTCTAGGGGCACTACAGGAGGGCATTAGTACTACTGGACGCTGGAGCAACTGTAAGGTGATCTTTTTCCAACTTGGGCACATCATGAGGGGCTCTGTTACTACTGCAGGATAACAGGTTGAACAGAATTTACAGATGTCCCTATGTTACTGAGGGGCAATATGTTGGGCGTTATTACTTCTGGAGTGACTATAGGGGGCGTGTTAGATGAACATTACTACTTATGGGGGCCTACTATGGGGGCTTTATTTCTACTGGGTCACTATGGTGGGCTATATTACTACTGGGGGACACTGTTGAGAACATTTGTAGTGCTGGGGCCAGGTAAGTATGTTTTTTAAAAGTGGCTGGGTGGGCTAATCTGAGGTCTGAGGGGGGGTACAAAACACTGGTCTGAGGGGGGCACAAGACGCTGATCTGAGGTCTGATGGGGGCACAAGATGTTGATCTGAGGTCTTGGGGGGGCACAAGACGCTGACCTGAGGTCTGATGGGGGCACAAGACGCTGATCTGAGGTCTGATGGGGGCACAAGACGCTGACCTGAGGTCTGATGGGGGCACAAGATGCTGACTTGAGGTCTGATGGGGGCACAAGACGCTGACCTGAGGTCTGATGGGGGCACAAGACGCTGATCTGAGGTCTGATGGGGGCACGAGACGCTGACCTGAGGTCTGATGGGGGCACATTGTGTTGATCTGAGGTCTGAAGGAGGACACAAGATGTTGATCTGAGGTCTGATGGGGCACAAGACGCTGACCTGAGGTCTGATGGGGGCACATTGTGTTGATCTGAGGTCTGATGGGGCACAAGATGCTGATCTGAGGTCTGATGGGGGCACATTGTGTTGATCTGAGGTCTGATGGGGGCACAAGATGCTGATCTGAGGTCTGATGGGGGCAGAAGACGCTGATCTGAGGTCTGATGGGGGCACAAGATGTTGATCTGAGGTCTGAGGGGGGGCACAAGACGCTGGTCTGAGGGGGGCACAAGACCCTGATCTGCGGTCTGAGGGGGGCACAAGACCCTGATCTGCGGTCTGAGGGGGGCACAAGACCCTGATCTGAGGGGGGCACAAGATGTTGATCTGAGGTCTGATGGGGCACAAAACGCTGATCTGAGGTCTGATGGGGGCACAAGACGCTGACCTGAGGTCTGATGGGGACACAAGACGCTGACCTGAGGTCTGATGGGGCACAAGACGCTGATCTGAGGTCTGATGGGGGCACATTGTGTTGATCTGAGGTCTGATGGGGGCACAAGATGCTGATCTGAGGTCTGATGGGGGCAGAAGACGCTGATCTGAGGTCTGATGGGGGCACAAGATGTTGATCTGAGGTCTGGGGGGGCACAAGACGCTGGTCTGAGGGGGGCACAAGACCCTGATCTGAGGTCTGATGGGGCACAACACGCTGATCTGAGGTCTGATGGGGCGCAAGACGCTGATCTGAGGTCTGATGGGGGCACAAGACGCTGATCTGAGGTCTGAAGGGGGACACAAGATGTTGATCTGAGGTCTGATGGGGCACAAGACGCTGATCTGAGGTCTGATGGGGGCACATTGTGTTGATCTGAGGTTTGATGGGGGCACAAGACGCTGATCTGAGGTCTGATGGGGGCACAAGACGCTGATCTGAGGTCTGATGGGGGCACATTGTGTTGATCTGAGGTCTGATGGGGGCACAAGACACTGATCTGAGGTCTGATGGGGGCACAAGACGCTGATCTGTGGTAGTACCACATTATCAGTACTAGTGTTATCTGTGATTTTACACAGGACTGCAGGTAACACTACTACATTTTCTATACTCAGATAGCCATCACTGTGTTACCTCTACAGTTACAAAGGACTGCAGGGGACATCTACTATATTATCTATACACAGATAGTTATCACTCTGTAAGGGGGCCCTCTGAGACTTTATCGCCCAAGGGCCCACCTGAACCTGGAGCCGGCCCTGCATGCAGGCTCCGCCTGCAATGTACAATAGGCCGCAGGCAGGTCAGCCTGCAGCCTAATGTTACAGTACCTCTTTCCTGGGCCCAGCGCAGGCATCTCGCTCTGTGATGACGTCACCACGAACGTACAGACGTGATGACATAAACATGCTGCGCGACGCCCGCGCTGGGACGGAGTTACAGTGTGGCATTGAGAACTGTCTTAAGGAATCAGGTAAGTATATCATTTTTGTTTTTATTTCACTGCTGGGGCACTATATGGGGGCTATCTGTACTAAAGGGGGCTATCTAATGTCTGGGGGCACTATGGGGACTACCTGAACTACAGGGGCTATCTAAACTACTGGGGGCACTCAATGGGGCTATCTAAACTACTGGGTCACTACATGGAGCTATCTAATCTACTTAGGGCACTATCTGAAGTAAAGTGGGCTATCTAACTTCTGGAGGCACTATGGGGGCTAAATGAACTACAGGGGGATGTCTAAACTACCGTGGCACTACAAGGATTATCTGATCTACAGGGGACTATCTAAACTACTGGGGCACTACATGGAGCTATCTAAACTACTGGGGGTAGTCTAGGAGGCTACCTAAACTACTGGAGGCACTAGAGGGAACCATTTAAGCTCCTGGGGGCACTAGAGTGGACCGTTTAAGCTACTGGGGGCACTATAAGAGGTATTATAATTACTGGGACCATTACAGCGGTTCCTTATTATTTATGGTAGCACTACTGGAGGCACTATGGGAAAAATGATTTCTATTATGGGAAATTATTATTACTCCCAGTGGTACTATTGCGGGTGTTACTATTATTAGTACAATATAGAGGGCACTACTGCTAAAAGGGCTACTCGTGGAGCATTATCACTATTGGGGCACTATTACTAATGAGGGCACTCTGGGAGAGAATTATTAATATCAGTGGGACTTTGGGGAGCCATGTAACTATATGGGGTCCTACCTATATGGCACTGTTATATCTACAGTATAGTATTTGGGGACATTGGGGAGCACAGTGGGCACAGTATTTTAGGTAGCAGCAGGATAACAGAAAAGTGGGTAATCTAAGGTGTCTTTGTGGCAAACTCTGCAGAGAGAAGATGTGGCTGAAAGAACTCGTCATGGCGGTGTGGGCCAAATAGAGAAGATGAGAAAAGAGAACATCTACATCAGGGAGACGTCACTGGATTTAAGAGGTATGTGGTGATGTGTCATCTTGTATGTTTGGTAATGGCGAATGTAATGTCCATCCAAATATGTGTCACCTATTTCTTCAGCAAAGACTTGCCGGTATATGGTATGTTACTGCTGCAGCCAATCAGTGATCTAATGCTGAGAACTGGCTGCAGTGGACATATACCATACACCTGTACATCAGTGTGCACATCACCAACATCGTGACAGAGGTGCACACTTGCCCGTTACATCCCTGTCAGTCTTTGTTTACATGGCAGCAGCAATGATACCAGAAAGTCCAGTGTGTCCAGGCATCATCACTGCAGCCAGGGTCGGACTGGAGTACCTAGGGTCCACCAGAGGAAATAATTCTTGGGGCCCACCATAAAGAAATATCTGTGTTTGTTATCTCCGTACTGTGACATCACTGTGTTTATTATCCCTGTACAGTGACATCGCTGTGTGTATTATCCCAGTGCAGGAAGAGGTAAGTGGTCTGTGTTTGTGTGTTTGTTTTCTATTTTTCAGGGTCGTGAATGCAGAGGACTACGTCGGATTCGGTGGACTACGTCGGACCAGCTTTTTTTTTTTTTTTTTTTTAATAAAATGGTCAAACAGGGGTCTGGGGGAGTGTTTATTTCAATAAAATGTTTTATACTTGTGTGTGTGTATTTTTTTTTACAATACTACAGTTTTAGTAATTACGGCTATCTACAGACGGCCCTGATTACTAGTACTGGGCTTAGTGCTTGCCGGTATTGCAGGCAGGCAGACCTTCAAAATTGAGGGTCTGGCTCTGGGGCGGCTGCAGGCTGGTACCATTAGGCTGGGAAGGGCCAATAACCGTGTCCCTTCCCACCCTGGTAGTGCCAGGCTGCTGCTGGTGGTTGTATCTGGCTGGCGAAGGAAAAAAGGGGGGGACCCCACGCCATTTTTTTACAAAAATAATTAAATAATTTAAAAAAATGACGTGGGGTCCCCCCCTTTTTTCCTTCGCCAGCCAGATACAACCAGCAGCAGCAGCCTGGCACTACCAGGGTGGGAAGGGACACGGTTATTGGCCCTTCCCAGCCTAATGGTACCAGCCTGCAGCCGCCCCAGAGCCAGACCCTCAATTTAGAAGGTCCGGTCCTGCGGGTACCCGGCTCTTCCCGGCACCCCTGGTGGCAGTGGGTGCCGAGGTAATAGATGTTGGGGTTAGTGCTGGCCTGCCATACCGGCAAGCACTAAGCCCAGTATTAGTAATCAGGGCCGTCTGTAGATAGCCGTAATTACTAAACTGTAGTTTGTAAAAAAAAAATACACACACACAAGTATAAAACATTTTATTGAAATAAACACTCCCCCAGACCCCTGTTTGACCATTTTATAAAAAAAAAAAAAAAAGCTGGTCCGACGTAGTCCACCGAATCCGACGTAGTCCTCTGCATTCACGACCCTGAAAAATAGAAAAACAAACAAACAAACAAACACAAACCACTTACCTCTTCCTGCACTGGGATAATACACACAGCGATGTCACTGTACAGGGATAATAAACACAGTGATGTCACTGTACAGGGATAATAAACACTGTGATGTCACAGTACAGAGATAATAAACACAGTGATGTCACAGTACAGAGATAATAAACACAGTGATGTCACTGTACAGGGATAATAAACACAGTGATGTCACAGTACAGAGATAATAAACACAGTGATGTCACCGTACAGGGATAATAAACACAGTGATGTCACAGTACAGGGATCGGCGTCTTGTGCCCCCATCAGACCTCAGGTTGGCGTCTCGTGCCCCCATCAGACCTTAGGTCGGCGTCTCGTGCCCCCATCAGACCTCAGGTCGGCGTCTCGTGCCCCCATCAGACCTCAGGTCGGCGTCTCGTGCCCCCATCAGACCTCAGGTTGGTGTCTTGTGCCCCCATCAGACCTCAGGTCGGCGTCTTGTGCCCCATCAGACCTCAGGTCGGTGTCTTGTGCCCCCATCAGACCTCAGGTCGGCGTCTTGTGCCCCCATCAGACCTCAGGTTAGTGTCTTGTGCCCCCATCAGACCTCAGGTCGGCGTCTTGTGCCCCATCAGACCTCAGGTCGGTGTCTTGTGCCCCCATCAGACCTCAGGTCAGCGTCTTGTGCCCCCATCAGACCTCAGGTCAGCGTCTTGTGCCCCATCAGACCTCAGATCAGGGTCTCTCCCCCCCCCTCAGACCTCAGATCAGCCCACCCAGCCACTTAAAAAAAGCATACTTACCTGCCCTGCCGCGCTGCCGCTGCCATCAGGTTCCGCGCTCCACTGTCTTCCCTGCCGGCGCGCACTATGACCTGACGCTGCGTCAGGTCAAGTGCGGGCCGAAGGGAGACAGGAGCGGGGACGAGGACAGCGGCAGCGCGGCAGGACAGGTAAGTATGCTTTTTTTAAGTGGCTGGGTGGCTTGGGGCCTACCGGAGGATCCTCCGGTCCTCTGGTGGGCCAGTCCGACACTGACTGCAGCCATATAAACAAAGCACTCAGACTAGAATGGCAGGGATGTAACAGCTGAAAATTGTTGATTTATTTTCCATATGCCATATTTTATTTTCAAATATTGAACAATCCTCTTTATTCTGGGGTGTGGAAGGGGGCGTGTTCTCTAAAAAAGGGGTGTGGTTTATTATGTCTGTAAAAATTTTGGGCCGTCCGTAAATTTTGGTTCAGTTGTCCAGAAAAATTTGAAAGGAAGGTTGGCAACCCTGTGCTGGGAGTTGTAGTTTTACAACAGTTGCAGTGTCGCAGGTTGTCCAGACCGTGACACAACACTTCATCAGGGCCACTATCACTTACTTCAATCAGTGAATTGTAAAGGTTGAAAGCCATGGCCCGGGCAAAACCTCCAGCATAAAGTGACATGCTGCTGGTTGGAACGGACACAGAAAGAAAATACGTTTGTGAGCCCTTAATCTGAGAGTTTTTGACCTTCATTTTTTTTAGAATTGTTCCTCTGTCAGTCCCTGATAATCTCATTATAACACAAATCCATTTGACCCACACGTCCACATTTTATCCAGAACCCAAAGTCCAGCTGTGAAGCAAACCTTGGCCAGATGCCAAATGTCAGTATCCCACATGAAGGAATGATCTGCTATTTCCTGCAGAGTTTGCTGGGAGCAGACCACATACGTACATGGAAGTGAGGAATCTTCTTGTTACATATACAACGTGGGCTTCAGTTTATATTTTATCATAAGGGTCGCCTCGAATTCTCTCATCGGTTACAGTTTCTTTTCTTTTTTCTGCTAACATTTATTGAAAACTTATTGTTCCAAAAACATTCACTTTCAGCGTCTTCACTGTGTTTGACCGAGGATTTACAGCATCATGAGCTGGTTCCCCTCCAATGCCGAGTTTTACATTTGTTTGGAAAGGAAAATGCACAGTCATACTCCAAATATTGGAGAGTCATGCGTGGCTGCAGTGAAGCCTGAAGAGCAGGCCCTACATGCTGATGGCAATTCTCAGCTTTCACTGAGCATATTGCCCTCGGCGTTACCATTGGATTATACCATGCTATTGATTATTAATGGTACCGCCTGGTGAAAAGTCAGCACTTACTGATTATCTTACTTCAGCATATGGAGCCTACAGGCAAGGCGGCCCATTCAAGAGACCACGGTGTTAGTTTAGCTTAACTCCCAACCGCTATCCCGGTATGGGGGAGGTATGTCCTGCTCTCTGTCAGCTGTCCCTGCGTCCATAGGATGCAGAGACAGTTGCCATAATGAAGCAGAGAGCCATTGCGGGCATCGGCTCTCTACTTCATCATTCTCCATACTTCTGGTCTGTACGGGGGGCAGGCCAGCAGTCAGCTTAGGCTCTGCCCCCTCCATAGACTAGAGCAACCGATGTCCTGCTACTGTTAGGAAGAAGGTGAGTATGTGGTGTTTATTTTTTTTACTTTCTGTAAGGGGCAAAATGTGGACATATTACTGGAGACACAATGTAGGCATATTACTGGAGGCACAATGTGGGCATATTACTGGGGGCACAATGTGAGCATATTACTGAGGGGCCCAATGTGGGCATATTACTGAGGGGCACAATGTGGGCATATTACAGGGGGCACAATGTGGGCATATTACTAGGGGCACAATGTGGGCATATTACTGGGGGCACAATATGGGCATATTACTGGGGGCACAGCTGGGCATAATTCTGTGAACACACAATGTGGGCATAAATACTGTGCGGTGGCATGAAGGGGGAATAATTACTATGTGGGGGCATTAAGGGGACTGGGTAGGATTAGGTGTATAGTTAGGTTTTGGACGGAGTTAGAGGCGTGGCCTAGTGCGGAATAAAATTGCCACGCGGCACGAAGTGCACCGCACAATGTGTCCCTCTTTGGTGGTTTACAAAGTTGGGAGGTATGGTTTAGTGCTATGCCCTCTTCAGAGTGTTCCCTATTGTGCAGTGAACTGTAGTATGATTCCATTTACTCGCCCCAGTGGTAGAAGGTCCGTCCCTGTATTCACTAATGTGGTTTGGGATACACTGAACAGTTTTTCAATTTTATTTTTTTAAAAAATCTTCACACAACAAACAAAGAGACAGAAATAAACTTTAATAAAAGTGAGGAAACAGACATGAAAAACAGGTATTGGGAGTATAAATATGCAGTGTTTGGAGCAGATTTAAAAAGTTGTTTTTGGGACTGGAGAACTGCCCCTTTTAGCAGATGACGCCATTTTTATAACACGTTGCTGTCAGTTTTTATGTATTTTCTTTTCTGAAATTTGACAAGTTTGCTACTGGGGTCCATGCAGAAATTTGAGGACTGTCTGTCATATATGCACAGGTCCCCTTTTATTTGACCTTAGTCCAAGTCCACTGTCTTTTAAACGTTTTTCCTGACCCCATGTGAGCAGTGACATCCACAGTTAATAGGCTTAGCCGTAGAGATAGGATAGTTATGTATGTACATTCTTGATGAAGCAGAAACTCTCCCCTATTGATGACGTAGAAACTCTCCCCCTTGCAGTTGTATTGTATCCTCCAACACACTTTGCATATCCTACTGGACTAATCTGGCCGGTTTCAGTAGTACTTGCTTTTCCATATCATAAGGTCAGCCATGATGTCCAGCAGGGGCAGAGGCGTGACAAGGAAAGGCTGTGCCTCATAGCAAACTTTTGAATAGACCCCCCTCCATTGAGCATTAACATTACACACCAAAATGCATAGTACCATATGCATGAGGCCTAAGGCCCCATTCACACGACCGTATGAATGAGGCCGTATCTATCTGCAAAAATGCGGGAATAGATGCGGCCCCATTCACCTCTATGTGAATAGCTCCGTGCCACGGCTCTTTTGAAGCATGTCCATGCCGGGCGGCCCCCGTATATTTGCGGGTCCGCAGTAATGCGGGCCCGCAAATATACGGTCGTGTGAATGGGGCCTAAATCTGTCAAAGGAGTTTTAAAAAGTAGCACTGTCTGACCTGACAGCTTAGGAAGAGGACTGTGGAGAGTGTCCTGCATACACTGTAAATAAGGCTACATGGATGCACATTACACTTATAATGATACCTAAACCATACATTTAACCTAATAAATAAAAACATAACACTTGAATTTTGGTGAACTGCCCGCAATGCTTTATTATGAGTTACCCAAATAAATAACCATATAATAAATTAATAATTTAAAGGGAACCTGTCATCAACTTTATGCTGACCTCACTGATGGCAGCATAAAATAGTGACAGGAATGCTGATTTCTGCGGTGTGTCACTCATGAGCTAAAAGTAAGTGGTTGCGGAGAACCAGCATCATAATCATTGCAGCTCAGGCCTGGAAAAGAGTCAAATCTACCTGAGAAGAGTCATGGTTATTCTAATCTCCTGCTGCCTCCGCCCATCTGATAATGATTGGCAGTTCTCTCCTAGAGAGAAAGGGAGAAAACTAGGTAGAAGACTGTCAGTCATCAGCAGGTGGGCAGGGAGAGCAGGAATTCATGAATAACCAGGACTCTTCTCAGGTGTCAGTGACTCTTTTCCAGGCCTAGTCTGCAATAATTGTGATGTTGATTCTCGGCAACCACTTACTTTTAACTTATAAATGACAGACCGCTGAAATCAACTCACCTGTCTCTACTTTATTCTGCCGTTAGTATGGGCAGTATAAAGTTGATGACAGGTTCCCTTTAAATAAATTAGCATAAATAATGAATAAATTAACCCTTAAATTACCAAGTTCAAAACCATTAGACCACAATCCACTCAGCAATAGCTGAGTGATAAATCCCACTAATAAGGTCCTCTTCAGACTGGCACCTCAGCTTCTCAGATGACACCTTTTTAAACAGTTCATTTTCCCGCCGCCAGGAGCAACAACAAATCAGGAACCTGGATTTCTCCCCCAGCAACCAAGCCAGCGAATCAGGACGGACCCAGCTCTTCAGCAACGCAGCTCCAAACCAGCTGAAACCAGTTCTTCTACACTCAGGTAAAGATTACAAACCTGAGGTAATTTTTACCTGTCAAGTAAAATATAAGAAAAAAGGGGGGGTAGGGAGATAACCAAAAAACACTAGAGAAAATGCCCTAAAACCATTAAAAACTAAAAAGTGTATGTGCACCCATGTGTCCCCCAAGCTAATCGCTCTGGGGGGGCCTATACATTCACACATTAAAAATGGACACACTGTCAGTTTTTCATACCCATTTTGCATCCATGTGTGCATCCACTTTCTGGCCGTGTATCCATTTTTAGTGGCTGTTTTGCATGCATTTTGCATGAGTTTTTAAAGACCATTTAGGCTTTTAGATCAGGATTGTATTTTGTATTCTATGAGAATTTGAAATTGTCATGAACACCATGCAGATTTTTTCTGTGCGCATTTTGACCTATGGTGCGGATTTTAAAATCCGCAGCACATGAATTTATTTTATTTTTCCTGTCCGGGTTTTCTCTATTCACTTCACCAAATTGATGCTGATTGACCGCATGGATTTCCCTGCGAACACCTGCAGATTTCAGTGCGGATTGTCCACATATAAATCTTGAACGATTTAGGCTACTTTCACACTTGCGTTGTGGTTTTCCGGTATTGAGATCAGGCAGAGGATCTCAATACCGGAAAAAAACTGATCAGTTTTGTCCCCATGCATTCTGAATGGAAAGAGATCCGTTCAGGATGCATCAGGATGTCTTCAGTTCAGGCAGCTTTCAGTTTTGTGACCGGACACAAAACCGCAGCAAGCTGTAATTTTGTGTCCGGTCATAAAAACTGAAAGAAACTGATCAGGTACTGAAACCAATGTAAGTCAATGGTGACGGATCAGTTTTTTTAGGAGACTAAAAAAACGGATCCGTCACCCATTGACTTTTAATGTATTTAGTGACGGATCCGTTTTCTTCAGTTTGGATTTCACACAACTGCATCCTAACTGAGCGGATGCATCCTGATGTGCAAAATCAAAACGGATCAGTTTAATTCAGGTATAGAGATCCTTTGCCGGATCTCAATACCTGAATTAACAACGCAAGTGTGAAAGTAGCCTAAGGCTACAGTCACACAACAGTGGTTTTTGCGTGCTCCGAGCTGAGAGAATTCTCAGATCTGGACCCATTCATTTCTATGGGGCCGCAAAAGATGTGCACAGCACACCGTGTGCTGTCCGCATCCGTTGCTCTGTGCTGCGGCCCGCAAAAGAAGACTTAGTATATTGTATGGCTCCCACAGTGGCCGTTAGACATGAAATGGCTCCATAGTGCCCCCAGGATGAATAATGGTCTCATGGTATTCCCTCAGTATGAATAATAGCCCAATAGTGTCGACCCAGTATGAATAATGGCCCACGTTGTGTCCCCTGCAGTGTAAATAATGGCCCCTTGTGCCCCTCATTATATATATTTGTGCCCCATTGTGTCATAGCCCCCCCCAGGATATATATAGTGCCCCCAAACCTCACCAAATACTCACCTCATCCACTTCCATGTGTGGGGACACTTGCTAATATAGCAATATAGCAAGACCCTGAGGAGGCGGTGCAGAGGAAGTAGTAGTGCCCCTGAAGAGAGGTTGTATCACGGTGCACTCCCTCAGGCCAGAGAAAAAGTGATGTGAAAGGACCAGGCAGACGTGGAAGAACAACAAACATTTTCTCTTTACTGAGAGCAAAGGATGAATTACAGTACATCAAGCTGTCATCTGTACAGGGTGCAATGTCTCTATCACCAGCTGATGAGGTATGGTGGCAGGCAAGATGGCAGACAATAGCATAGAGTAGTCCTTCTCTGTCTCCTGATTTCCCTTTGCTAACGGAAATAAGCTGACACTTGTGGCTATAGGTGTCCACTTGTGCAGTGCAGGCTATTGAGTGTGCCTGTCCTGAACTGTAGTGCTGGTGTTTTAACTTGTTATCCCTCACCCTGCAGTGGAGTCTGTATAGCTGTAGTGCTGATCACTCTGCTGACTGTAAACGCTGTAGCTTGCACATCTCCTGGTGTCCTGCAGTCTTCCTAGAGTAGTGGCCCTCACAGATGAGCTGTATAACTGGCACCAAAGGCAGCAGCATGCTCCTTCATGCCAGACTTGCTAAGTTAAAGGGGTTCTGCAGTTTTTTAAAACTGATGATCTATCCTCTGGATAGATCATCAGTATCTGATCGGCGGCGGTCTGACACCCGGGACCCCCGCCGATCAGCTGTTTGAGAAGGCAGCCGCACTCCAGGAGCGCCGCGGCCTTCTCTGTGTGTTCCTCAGGCCCAGTGACGTCACGACTAGTGTCACTGGCCTGGGTGGGGCTAAGCTCTGTTCACATGAATGGAGCTTAGCGCCCGGGCCAGTGATACTAGTCATGACGTCACTGGGCCTGCGGTAAACACAGAGAAGGCCGCGGCGCTCCTGGAGCGCCGCTGCCTTCTCAAACAGCTGATCGGCGGGGGCCCCGGGTGTAGGAACCCCGCCAATCAGATGCTGATGATCTATCCAGAGGATAGATCATCAGTTTTTAAAAACTGTAGAAACCCTTTAATTCTCTCTAGAACTCCCCCTCCTTGCACCAAGGGGGGAATGGAATGGTAAGGTCCTAAAATCTGCAGTGAGGAGCAAGTGTCCCCACTTATGCAAGCGGATCAGGTGAGTATTTTTTCATTATTCTTTTAATCACTGAATTGCTTTTGATGTACCCATTTTTGACGGCTGTTAGACGAGCACACTCCTGTCTAGAAAGGTGTTAAAAATTGTCCCATTGGTATCAAAACGGCCAAAAATAGAGCATGTCCTATTTGTTGACAGCTGTTAATGAGTGGCCATTAAAAAAGGCCATATGAACAGCCCCATTCATTTCAATGGATTCTAAAAATGGCCGTGTGATCGGCGTTACAAAAGTGGCAGTTACACGGCCTTGTCATGTGGTGTGCATCCTCCACTCATGATTGATTGTTTGCCAGGTGAGACCCTCCTAACAATGTGGACCCTGTAGCACCCGCTCTGGCTGCTATAGAGGTATTTATAGCCGTAAGCAGTGGAAGACCACGTCTGAAGACAGCTTTGGAGAAGATCATTTACCATTTGGGTCGATCAGTTTATTTAGATTCGCTATACTCGTGTTCTGTACAGCAGGAGGGATGCCAGAAAGTATCCCGATCTTAGGGTCCATTCACACGTCCTGTTTTTCTTTTCTGATCTGATCCGCATCCGATCCGCAAATCATGCGGATAGGATGCGGATCCATTCATTTCAATGGGTCCTGAAAAAATGCGGACAGCACTCCGTATACTGTCCGCATCCGGACAGCTTGTCCTACTTTTGCCCGCATTGTAGTCAATGGGTCTGCAAAAAATGCGAATGATATGCAGAATGCATCAATATGTCATCCGCATGTCATCCGCAATTCGAATCCGTTTCCAGTATATAGAAATAAATACCCTACCAACATATATTCCTCCTTCCGTTTTTTTTTTTGCGGTAAAAACTGAAGGTTTTTGCGGAAACACGGATCCGCAAAAAACAGAACGAAAATCTGTAAAAGAAAAATACGGACGAGTGAATGAAGCCTTACTGTGATATCGTCAGCAGGGGCGGATTGGTCATAGACCTTACAGGGAAATTTTCCGGTGGGCCGATGCCCAGGGAGGCCTGAGCCCTCCTCACAGCCGGCCAGTGGAAGTTTTTGGGGATGTATTTTGTGCTGCTGGCAGTATTTGTGATGGACTGTGGTATTTGGCTCTGTTGGGTGGTATAATGTGCCACAATATAGTATTGCTGGCCCTGCCTTTCATCCATTTGGACCCAATTACAAAATGGGGCCACTTTTAGTATTTTTTCCAGGGCCACTTTAGGTTCCCAGTCCGCCCCGATTGACAGCTATGTAGGTGTATGGCGTACCTTCAGTGGAGGCAGACCACACACCTGCTCCGGGGCCTTAGGGGTTTTGTAAAGCATTATGTCAAGTGAAGTTGTGGTCTTGAGCTGTATAGAGGAGATTTCTCAGTTCATTTATGCCACTTATCTGGTGTAAATACATTGAGAAAGTCCAGTTTTGCAGTCCAGACTGAGCACCATATTTATGAAGGTCCTGTTTCAGGGCCTTCAATTAAAAAAAAAACACATAAATTGGTCAGAAATCTGAGGAGTTGCGCTTTGCATTCTGCATTGCCTGGGAGTGTCTGATGCACGCATACTGGCAAAACGGGTGAGGTAGGAGAGAAATTTTGCTATGGGGGCCGTATGAGATTTGTGTACATCCCTGCCTTTTTTATTATGTTACTAATAATATTTTATGGCTTTATGCTATTGTTTAGTACTTTACAATGTGTTTTGTATTTTTACTGGGTTAATAATACACAGTACAGTACTATATATTTACTATTATTCATTATATATTATGGAATATTGTCTATTGTTTAATTGCATCTCATTATTGGATAAATGCACTTTGTATGTATATGAGACTTAGGAGTCACTTATTGCATTATGCTGCTTAAAGGGGTTCTCCGGGCTGAAGACATAACAGCTGTAAATGCTTGTAATACTCTACTGGCAGCAATTAAGTCTTTTCCACTTTCTTTTACCTGAGTCATTGTTTTTCTGACATTTCATAATTTTTTCCATCATCCTTGGAGACACCAAGAATTTCCCAGAGGCTGAAAATCACGTTTGTGATGCGTGCACCTTAACAATAACCTGATCATCCACTGCTTCTAGGTGAGATAAAGATCTTCTTCAACCAACAGACATAGTTCACTTGTTCCTTCATACATAGTGTACAGGCTGACTAAAAAAAAGTATGAAGTTATAATAAATAATGGTTCTGCTTTCATATTTTGGAGGTTCAGATGTCAAGATCTATATTATCTCATATCTCTTTAATGTTTCTCTATTTTTCTATGCTTGTCTATCTATCTATCTATCTATCTATCTATCTATCTATCTATCTATCTATCTATCTATCTATCTATCTGACATTAAAGGGAACCTGTCATCTCCGAAACACCCCCTGAACTAGAGTAAGCGTTGTATAGTGTAAGTGATGCTGAATCCGAATATGTAATTTTTATCTTCATACTCACTTCCATTCTGACGCTGTGCTCCCACAAGCCAGCAGTAAAATGCATTTAGATGACTCTTCTTTGAGTCCTCTCCATTATGTGAGTGAGCACCGGAGTCCACTGAGTGCATTTTACTGCAGGTTTGTGGGAGCACAGCGTCAGAATGGAAGTGAGTATGAAGATAAAACTTACATATTCGGATTCAGGATTGCTTACACTATACACCGCTTACTCTAGTTCAGGGGGTGTTTCGGAGATGACAGGTTCCCTTTAAGGCTAGGGCTACACGACGACAGTTGTCGCGCGACATTGTGTCGCACTGAGACATGCGACATGTTGCGACTGCGACACGACAGTCGCAGAAAAGTCCATCCAGGATGGGTTTTTCTGCGACTGTCGTGTTGCAGTCGCGCGACTGTCGTGTTGCAGTCGCACGACACATATTGTCGTGTAGCCCTAGCCTAATACTTATGAAAAAGGGCGGCTCCTTCTGCCTTCCGTTCAGAGCGCATGCAGTGAAATCGCGGGGATCTGATCACTTACCAAAACATGCTTCTGAAGCTTATCAGGCTGCCATGGTAAGCTCCCTGCTAAGCTGTGCACAAAGCACAGTGCAGCAGGGACAGTGTTGAAATCCTATTCACCCTAATAGACCTCTATTATTAGGGCTCATGCACACGAACATATTCTCTTTCCGTGTCTGTTCCTTTTTTTTGCAGACCGTATGCGCAACCATTCGTTTCAATGGGGTGGCAAAGAAAAACGGAAAGTACTCTGTGTGCATTTCGTTTCCGTATGTCCGTATTTCCGTTCCACAAAAAAATAGAACATGTCCTATTATTGTCCGCATTACGGACAAGGACAGGACTGTTCTATTAAGGGTCAGCTGTTCTGTTCCGCAGAATACGGAACGCACATGGACGTCATCTCCGTATTTTTTGCTGATCCGTTTTATGCAGACCGCAAAATACATACGGTCTTGTGCATGAGCCCTTAGGGTAAATAGGTCAAGGGATGAAAAGATCTCAGGGTCTAGCCCCCTAAGGAGGTTAAAAATTATTTAAAAAGTTTAAAAAAAATTAAGCATTTAAATCACTCCCTTTCCCAATTTTACATATAAAAATATATTAACAATTAAAAAAAAAACATATCAGGTATCACAGGTAAAACATCAGGTATCCTGTGCGGTGAACGCCGTAACCACATGATTCACCATTTTTTAGTCACTTTTCCCCCCAAAAAAAATGAATAACAGTGATCAAATGTACGTACGTACCACAAAAATGGTACCAATAAAAACAACAGCTTGTTCCGCAAAAAATAAGCCCTCATACAGCTCTCTATACCGAAATATAAAAAAGTTATGGGTGTCAGAAAACGGCAATGCAAAGAAAATTTTTATCTTTTCAAAAGTTTTTGTTTTTTTAGTAGTAAAAGAAAAAAAAAGAAAAAAAAAAAAAGCTACTACAAGTTTGGTATCACTGTTTTCATATTGAGCTTCAGAATAAGGACATCGTGTTGTTTTTTGCGCACAGTGAATGCCATGATGTGAAAAAAAAATTCCTCTGAATTGTGGGGTTTTTTCAATTTAACCCTACATAGAATTTTTTTCCCATTTTTCAATAACAGACATGGTAAATTAAATGTTGCCCTGAAAAATACAACAAAAAAAGCCCTCATATGGCTACATGAATGGAAAATTAAAAAATGTTATGGCTACTCGAACATGGGGAGGAAAAAACTAAAGTGCAAAACCAAAAATGAGCCTGGTACTTAAGAGGTTAAAATTCTCTATGTATCTTATGTATGTATCTAAATATCTTAATTTTATGTATCCATCCACCTATCTAATTATCTATGTATCTATATAATTATCTATCTAAGTATCTAATTTTAGTGAATTTTTTTTTTTACAGAACATTAGTCAGTTTTTTCCATAACAGAGAAAAAATGCCAACAACTAGAAAAGAACACCTCTAGGGGAAAAAAAACCACTTTCATATTTCCCCACAGACCTTCCGCTAACATTTGAGGTTGGAAGTTTTTACCACAAAAACGACACCAAATACCACATGTGCAAAAGCGGCACTAAGACTACAAAGGTGCACAAAATGCAGCAAAAATAGCCTAAAAGTGTTTTTTGTATGTCTTGCATTTTTAATATAAAAAAAATGCACTCCCCCCTTTTATTGTCACATCTGTACAGCGGTATGGGGAAAAAGCAATGGTACAAAAAACACCATTTAAACATGAACACACATTGCACGTTCCATTTTTTTCTAAGCTACAAAAAACAATAGCGGTCTATGGGAGACAAATGTCAGGAGGGTAAAATCGCCAGAGCCAAAGCATGTTGTGTTCTTAAAAAAATGCTATTGACCCCCCCCAAAAAAAAAAAACAGGTCAAGGGTGAAAAAAACACCAATTAAAAAATGCCTGTTTATCTGGTATTTAAATGGGTTTTCCAAGAATTTTTTTACTGATGACATCATCTGTATCTGATTAGTGGGGGCGAGCTGTTTTAAGAAGGCAGCGGCACTCCTGTGAGCGTCTCTGCCTTCTCGCAGCTCAGCCCCATTCCCAGGAGTACAGTGCCTTCTCAAACAGCTGACCAGTGGGGGTCCCAGGTGTCTGACCCCCACCGATCAGATACTGATGCCTTTTTTTTAACAAAAAATACTGGGGGGAAAAAACGCCAGCCAAAGAAAATAAGACACCAAAAATCACAAAATCCCTCAAAAATGCCAGAAAAAACCCTCTGTGACACCAGTCTGAGTAGAATAGGCCCTGTAGTCTATAGCAACCAATCACAGTGCAGCTTTCATTTTTCCAGAGCAGTTGATGAACGGAAAGCTGAGCCATGATTGGTTGCTAGGGGCAACAGGGCAATTTTTACTTTTAATTTTGATAAATGTGGCCCAGTAGGATTGAAACAACTTCCATACATCCAAAATATCCTCCCTATGTAAATCCAAAAGGTCCGAAATAAATCTTAACAATAAATTTAGGTTTAGTGGACATTCCTTTTCCTTTCAGCTTATAAACTGAGCCCGCGATGTGAATTTCTAGCCGCGGACAGGAAGCAGCCCCTTCTGAAAGTTCCTCTTGGCATATTTTCTAATATTGTATGCAATGACTTATAGAGAATAATAAGAGCAACACTAAATATAAAGCTTAATTACGTTGTCGCTCGGAGACGGCAGGAAACCTGGATATAAAAATAAGACGTCTGGATATTGACGTGAGGAAGCCATGCTGTATTATTTATAGCTATGGACTAGTCAATAGAGATTAGAGAATCACATTTTTTGTTTAAAAAATTTGAGTTGTGTATCTGAATCCAAATTTTTGGTGATTCAATTCAAGTGAACTTTATATATATATATATATATATATATATATATAATAAATATATATATTTTTTATGAGAGTCTAGACAGTCCTAGAGTGGCATACACAAATTGTTTAGGTCAGCTGGAGGACTTTCAATTCGGGTAGACCCAAACCCAAATCAAATCGGTTGACCAATTCAGCCAAATTGAATTCAGAGCAGTTTGTTCATCTCTACTAGCCAATATCTGGGACTCTTCTGAGCCCTGGATCAATGGAAATAGAACACGTAACACTCGGATGAACTTATCCTCCGCAGCAGAGGTGACTCTTGGTCTTCCATTCCTGGGGCGGTCCTCATGTGAGCCAGTTTCTTTGTAGCGCTTGATGGTTTTTACGACTGCACTTGAGGACACTTTCAAAGTTTTCTGACTGACCTTCATTTCTTTAAGTAATGATGGCCACTCGTTTTTCTTTACTTAGCTGCTTTTTTCTTGCCATAGTACAAATTCTAACAGTCTATTCAGTAGGACTATCAGCTGTGTATCCACCTGACTTCTGCCCATCACAACTCATGGTCCCAACCCCATTAATAAGGCAAGAGATCCCACTTATTAAACCTGACAGGGCACACCTGTGAAGTGAAAACCATTTCAGGTGACTACCTCTTGAAGCTCATCAAGAGAATGCCAAGAGTGTGCAAAGCAGTAATCAAAGCAAAAGGTGGCTACTTTGAAGAACCTAGAATATAAGACATATTTTCAGTTGTTTCACACTTTTTTGTTAAGTATATAATTTCACATGTGTTAATTCATAGTTTTGATGCCTTCAGTGTGAATCTACAATTTTCATAGTCATGAAAATACAGAAAACTCTTTGAATGAGAAGGTGTGTCCAAACTTTTGGTCTGTACTGTATTTATGGCAGTTGTCTGGCGTGAATACATTGAGAAACATACTTTTGAGGCACCTGTTCCAATTTACTGACACTGAAGTCGGATAAAGCAGCTGAGGCCAGGTGCAGTTTTTTTTATTATAATTTTTCTACTTAAAGGGCATGTGTCATGAAACATATTCTAAATTATTCATACCAGCAACTGGATCTGAATACTTTTGTACCTGCATTTAATTAAAAATGTCATTAAGTCAGTGATCTGTACAGCGCCACCTGCTGTTTGTAATTTTCCTTATTTTTTTGTCTGTCTCACTGAGCTGGTCGCACATGCTCAGTTGAAATCTTCAGCTGCCACCAGCCATATGTTCTGTTAGAAGCTGTGGCAGTTACAGGGAGAGAGCTGCAGCAGAAAGGCCACTCCCCTTAAACTGTCAGCTTGATATAAATCTAGCAGAGCAATAAATGGGGAGATCTATGGATCCATGTGAGGTACAGGGCTGGTTCTAGCTTTGTTAGAAAGAGATTGTCCTGATGTCTGATTTTCACTTTTACATCAATCATGGAATAACCCCTTTAATTAAAATAAAAACATAAAATCTGGGGCATTGAGCTTTGCATTCTACATTTTCTGGGAGTAATTGACGCGTGTTTACTGGAAAACTAGGTGGGACCCAGGAGCCCATACAAAGTTCTGCCAGGGGCCCTATGAGATTTGTACGCCCCTGGTACCACTGCCCTAGACATGTAACATTTGAAGGGAATTTGTATAAGGTTATGTTTGCGTCTCACTTGTATTGTTCACTGCCTACTGGGGGTTATACTACTGGGGGTTATTTATCAAATAGTGTAAAGTAGAACTGGCTTAGTTACAGATTCCACCTTTCATTTTTCACAGCTCCTTTTCAAAATGAAAGGTGGAATCTGATTAGTTGCTATGGGCAACTAAACCAGTTCTACTTTACACCAGTTTAATAAATGACTCCATTTATTTCTTATTCTGATTAAAATTCTGTCAGGGCTGCCCTTTAAGTACCAAAGGCAGACAACCTCTGTCTAGGACTCTGTGATGGCTAACCTCCGGCACTCCAGCTGTGGTAAAACTATGACTCCCAAGTTGTACACTTGCTTGGCTGTTCTCAGAACTCCATAGAAATGAATGGAGCATGCTGGGAGTTGTAGTTGCTGGAGTGTAGCTGGAGTGCCGGAGGTTAGCCATCACTGGTAGGTCAATTAACCAATATAGGATCTAGGAACTAGCAATTGTGACTAAAGCCTCAACAAAAATACAGGGTGTTTAGGCTGACAGAAGGTCTAATTGTACCCTACTGCATACCCTTATAGAGCACATGGCAACCAATCAGATTCACCCGTTCATTTTCAAAAGGAGCTGTCAAAAATGAAAGGAGGAATCTGATTGGTTGCTATGGGCAACTAAGCCAGTTCTAACTTTACACCAGTTTGATAAATTAACTCATTAGTCCCTAGACCTGTCAGTTGCACCTATAGGCTGCGTTATGGTATCTAGGCTAAATATATTAAATATATTAATTCCTATATATCTACCAGTACAGCCTGGAGTGACTACATGGACTGTTTCGCCTCCCCTCACGTGAATGGCTACAGCGGAGGGTTCGGCCTGGCTTGAGGGATGGGGTTTAGGGTTTTTAACAGCCCACGTCAGTGCACATGTCATGGCCGTATCAGAAGAAATGAATGGAGGGTGGCTGCGCATGCGCGGTCCCCTCGCCTTCACTCCATTCCAGAGATAGGTGCAGGTCCCAGAGGTGGGTGCCATCTATCAGACACTGGTGGCATATCCTAGCGATATGCCCCCTTCTCATTATATGAGATCACTCAACCCCTTTAACTTCCATGTGTAAATTTGGTCTTAATCTGAACATTGCGCCTTATATTATTTTGTATGTACAGTATTTTTCTATTTCTTCTTAATATGTATTTTTTTAAAAAACACTCTTCATTCCTGCATGTCAGGATTACGCCACCATTTTTCTGGTGAAGCACACATTGTGAGTATTCGAACTTGTGACATGTCATCAAGGGTGACCGAAGGAAAGTCCTTTGTAGATGAGATTTCTTTGCATTTACCTGGGTCCAATGAAATATTGTGCTAGTAAAAGTGTTTGGAATAGTCTCACTGTCAAAGACTCACTTTAAGGGCTCATGTACACGGCCATAGTTTGCATTTTTGTGGATCAGATGCGGACCCAATAATTTTAATGGGGCTGCAAAAGATGCGGACAGCACATGGCGATCCACGGCCTCTAAAAAAAAAAAAAAAAAAAAATGCCCTAGTCTTGTCCATTATGTGAACAAGGATAGGGCATTTCTACAGATGTTTTAAACTAAATAATGGCATTCACTCGGCTGGGATTTTCCTCATAGAAAACCTCTTTGAACCAAACCTGTCCCAATGAACATGATATCTGATCTGCAGGCAGCATGTTACAAAGCAGGAGGAGCTTAGCAGATTAATATATAGTTTAGGGGAGAAAATGTAGTATAAGGCCCCATACAGACGACCATGTTTCACTGTACGGCGGCGGCCTCAGGAAGCGCACGTCTGGGGCAGCACAGGCCGGGCTTTCACGGCCCGTATACGGCCGTGAAACACGGTCGTCTGAATGGGGCCTTAATTGAATATTATTCATTATAATCTCTGCTATTGCTATGCTTAAAGGGTTTTGTCACTTTGGCAAATGGCATTTATCATGTAGAGAAAGTTAATACAAGGCACTTACTAATGTATTATGATTGTCCATATTGCTACCTTTGCTGGCTGGATTCCTTTTTCCATCACATTATACACTACTCGTTTCCATGTTTACGACCACCCTGTAATCCAGTAGCGGTGGTTGTGCTTGCACACTGTAGGAAAATGTGTCAGCCTCTCTAGTGGCCAGGACCGTGGAAGCGAAAATAGTCTAGTGCTTTTTCCTATAGTGAACAAGCACGACCACCAATGATGGATTGCAGGCTGGTCTGTTACCATGGAAACGAACAGTGTATAATGTGATGGAAAAAGGAATCCAGCCAGCAAAGGAGGCAATATGGACAATCACAATACATTAGTAAGTGCCTGGTATTAACTTTCTCTACATGATAAATGCCATTTGCTGAAGTGAGACTACCCCTTTGGGCAGTCTTACTCAGTGATTGACAGCTGTCTTTCTACGCACTGTTAAACAAGGAAGGCTGTCACGGATTGGACCTCCCACTGGACTCCTAACTCAGAATGAGAAGAGATGAAAATGTATAAATTACAAAGGCTGATACAGAGATCTTCCCATGATCTATTTATCCCCAGGACTGTGACGAGGGGACATCTTCTGGAGGAAAGGTTTCTACACAAACATAGAAGAGGATTCTTTACAGTAAGAGCAGTAAAACTATGGAACTCTCTGCCTGAGGAGGATGGTGATGGTAAGTTCACTAAGAGAGTTCAAGAAGGGCCTGGATGTATTTCTGGAGGGTAATAATATTACAGGTTATAGTTACTAGAGAGGGGTCGTTGATCCAGGGAGTTATTCTGATTGCCTGATTGGAGTCAGGAAGGGAATTTGTTTCCCCCTAAATGAGGAAAATTGGCTTCTACCTTAGGGTTCATGCATACAAACATATTTTCTTTCCATGTCCGTTCAGTTTTTTTTGCCGACCGTATGTGGAACCATTCATTTCAATGGGTCCGCAAAAAAAAACGATTTCTCCGTGTGCATTCAGTTTCTGTATGTCAGTTCCACAAAAAAATAGAACATGTCCTATTCTTGTCCGCATTATGGACAAGGATAGGGCTCTTCTATTAAGTAGCAAAATACGGAACGCACACGGATGGATGGGTTTTTTTTGTCTTCCTTTGGATCACCTTTGCAGTATAACAGGCTGAACTAGATGGACAATGTCTTTTTTCAGCCTAAAAAACCATGATGGAGATTTATCAAACTGGTGTAAAGTAGAACTGGTTTAGTTGCCCATAGCAACCAATCAGATTTCACCTTTCATTTCTCAGAGCTCCTATGGAGCCAGTTCTTTTCGCACAGAACAGTACAGCTACAGTATATAATCTGCTCAGCAACTCCTGCTCTATAACCTGCCGACTGCAGATTGCACTACAAGTTCCAACACGACAGGTTCCCTTTCATAGGTGAAACTGGTTTTAGTATAAGTAGGATGTGGGTGCAGAGGTCACCTTACTACACGCACACGTTACAAAACAAAATCCAATGACTGGTATACATGAGGTCAAGCCGTAGCTGAGTGGCCACATTCTAGTACTTATTGGTTTCTTCCTTGGGATCTCTGAAATGTCTTTAACATCTCATGCTCATGACCGTATGTATTTTGAGGACCTGCAAAATACGGACACCAGCTGTGTGCATGCTGGATTTTTTGCCCAACAGTAGAAATGCCTATTCTTCTCTGCAAAATAGACAAGAGTAGGACATGATCTAGAATTTTCTGTGGCATCTCATGGATGTAGATATAGCACATGGAGGACATCAGTGCGCTGTCTGCATTTTTTTGTGGCCCTATAAAAAGTGGATGGGTCCACAACCGAACTGAGGATCGGACGCTAACCAAAACTATGGTTGTGTGCATGAGGCCTAAAAGTTAGAGGAACATTTGAAAAAATGGTTAACAAACACTCTTCAATGTATTCTGTCAAATCTTAAGGGCCTCTCGAGTCCTAAAACCAGTTTTATTCCGGACCATGTTGTCTAATGTCTCATCGGGTCTGAAGCCTCATTTAAATTCCAGACACTTTTAAACCAGAAAACAGCAGAGAAGGTGGATGAGCTGTAATTACCCAGCTTGTTCCTTTGTGTAACTTTGTTCTTCAGGGCATGCTTTGAGCGGTGGACACGTCATGATTCTACCCTTTCTACTTTGCTGCCTTTAAGGTGTTGTCCCATCATAACTTTTCATGGCCGAGATGGGAATAACTGCAGTAAAGGTCTTCCGAAAACACGTAGAAACAAGCAGATGCTCCGCTGTTTCCGTATCTTCCATAGAAGTCAGTGGGAGCTACTCACCCAACATAGCGCAGCAAGCCATGGTTCTTCTCTAACTCCCGAGTCACGGAAACAGTGTAACCTCCTGTTCTGTGCTGTGTGAATATCTCCCATTCACTGTAATGAGAGTTACCGAAACAGCGAAGCACCAGCCGCTTGGCCATTTACGTAACTCCACCATCCCGACCATGAAAGGCCAAGATGGTACACTTGTTATTCTGGTGGTTGCATCTTTTATGTGACACATAAAATCATCAAACAATAAAAATGTATGGGGATGAGCGATCGCAGTGGAGATTGTCCCCATACAGAGGAGCTGATTGCCCCCCTCCCATATACTGTGCCCCCCTCCCTGTGGCACATTAGTATATGGGAGGTTTCCCCCCTCCCATATACTAATGTGCCACAAACAGGAAGTTAATATCACCAACCATTCCCATTTTATTTAGGTGTATCCATATAAATGGCCCACCGTGTATATTATAGTAAATCCTGCTAAGGAGGCTCTATATACGGTAATATGGTGGCGGACTGGCCTACCAGATTGTCGCACTTACCTACCAGAGTGCTGCACTGGTCTACCAGAGTACCGGGCTTGCCTAAAAGGGTGCTGGACTGGTAAGTAACATAGTAACATAGTAACATAGTTTGTAAGGCCGAAAAAAGACATCTGTCCATCCAGTTCAGCCTGTTTTCCTACAAGTTGATCCAGAGGAAGGCAAAAAAAACCCTGTGAGGTAGAAGCCAATTTTCCTCACTTTAGGGGGAAAAATTCCTTCCTGACTCCAATCAGACATCAGAATAACTTCCTGGATCAACGACCCCTCTCTAGTAACTATAACCTGTAATATTATTACCCTCCAAAAATACATCCAGGCCCTTCTTGAACTCTTTTAGTGAACTTACCATCACCACCTCCTCAGGCAGAGAGTTCCATAGTCTCACTGCTCTTACCGTAAAGAATCCTCTTCTATGTTTATGTACAAACCTTCTTTCCTCCAGACGCACAGGATGTCCCCTCGTCACAGTCACAGTCCTGGGGATAAATAGCTCGTGGGAGAGATCTCTGTACTGACCTCTGATATATTTATACATAGTTATTAGATCTCCCCTCAGTCGTCTTTTTTCTAAAGTGAATAACCCTAATTTTGATAATCTTTCTGGGTACTGTAGTCCACCCATTCCAGTTATTACTTTAGTTGCCCTCCTCTGAACCCTCTCCAGCTCTGCTATGTCTGCCTTGTTCACAGGAGCCCAGAACTGTACACAGTACTCCATGTGTGGTCTGACTAGTGATTTGTAAAGTGGCAGGACTATGTTCTCATCACGGGCATCTATGCCTCTTTTGATGCAACCCATTATCTTATTGGCCTTGGCAGCAGCTGTCTGACACTGGTTTCTACAGCTTAGTTTGCTGTTCACTTAAATTCCTAGGTCCTTTTCCATGTCAGAGTTACCCAGTGCTTTACCATTTAGTATGTACTGGTGACTTGCATTATTCCTTCCCATATGCATAACCTTACATTTGTCAGTGTTAAACCTCATCTGCCACTTTTCTGACCAAGCCTCCAGTCTATCCAGATCCTGCTGTAGCAGTGCACTGTCCTCCTCTGTGTTAATTACTTTACACAGTTTAGTGCAGTGATGGCTAACCTCGGCACTCCAGCTGTGGTGAAACTACGACTCCCAGCATGCTCCATTTATTTCTGTTGAGTTCTGAGAGCAGTCAAGCAAGGGGGGCATCTTGGGAGTTGTAGTTTTACCACAGCTGGAGTGCCAAGGTTAGCCATCACTGGTTTAGTGTCATCTGCAAAAATTGATATTTTACTGTGCAAACCTTCTACAATATCATTAATAAATATATTGAAGAGAATAGGACCCAATACAGACCCCTGTGGTACCCCACTAGTGACAGTGACCCAATCTGAGTATCTACCGTTAATAACCACCCTCTGTTTTCTATCACTGAGCCAGTTACTTACCCACATACAGACATTTTCTCCCAGGCCAGGCATTCTCATTTTGTATACTAACCTTTTATGTGGTACCGTGTCAAACGCTTTGGAGAAGTCCAAATATACGACATCCATTGAGTCGCCGCGTTCAAGTCTAGAACTTACCTCCTCATAGAAACTGATTAAATTGGTTTGACATGACCGATCCCTCATGAAGCCATGCTGATACGGAGTTATTTGCTTATTTTCATTGAGGTACTCCAAGATAGCATCTCTCAGAAAACCTTCAAACAGTTTACCCACAACAGAAGTTAAACTTACCGGCCTATAGTTTCCGGCCTCTGTTTTTGGACCCTTTTTGAATATTGGCACCACATTTGCTATGCGCCAATTCTGTGGAACACTCCCCGTCAGTATAGAGTCCTTAAATATCAGAAATAAGGGTCTGTCGATGACATTACTTAATTCTCTTAGGATACGGGGGTGTATGCCATCCGGTCCTGGTGATTTGTCTATTTTAATATTTTTAAGACGTTGCTGTACCTCTTCCTGGGTCAGAGAGGACACTTTTAAAGGGGAATTTACTTTTATACTCTGCATTTCATCTGACAGTCCTCATCGCTCTCTGCAACTCCCCCCTCATTACTCTGTAAGGGGCCGACACCTTCAGGTTTATACTTTTTAGTATTTATATAATTGTATAACATTTTAGGGTTAGTTTTACTCTCTTTGGCGATTAATCTCTCGGTCTCTAGTTTGGCTGCTTTTATTTGTCTTTTACATATTCTATTTTTTTCCTTATAGTTTTTCGATGCTTCCTCGCTCCCCTCCTGTTTTAGTGATTTAAATGCTTTCTGTTTGTCATTTATTGCTTTCTTTACAGCTCTATTTATCCACATTGGTTTTTTCTTGTTTCTTAACCTTTTATTCCCATAAGGTATGTACCTCTCACAATTAGATATTAGGATGCTTTTAAAAATCTCCCATTTTGTGGCTGTATTTTTATTTTTGAGGACTTTGTCCCAGTTAGTTAGACCTATGGCCTCTCTTAGTTGGCTAAATTTAGCTTTTTTGAAGTTTGGTATTTTTGTTCCTCCCTGAAGAAACGCTCTTTTGAATGACAGTTGGAAGGTTATTATATTATGGTCACTATTTCCCAGGTGTCCCCCAACCTGCACATCTGTTATTCTGTCAGGTCTATTGGTTAATACTAAGTCCAGTATGGCCGTCCCTCTAGTCGGGTCCTGAACCAGTTGGGAAAGGTAATTGTCTTTGGTTATTGCCAAGAACCTGTTTCCTTTATGAGATATACAGGTTTCAGTTTCCCAGTCTATATCTGGGTAGCTGAAGTCCCCCATAATAACAACCTCATCTAGCCCTCTTCTATTTCGTTTAGAAGTAGATTTTCTGTGGTCTCTGATATATTGGGTGGTTTATAATAAACCCCTATTAGTATTTTATTATTGTTTTTGGCTCCATTTATTTCTACCCACAGTGACTCCACATCTTCATGTCCCTCACTTATATCTTCCCACAGTGTGGGCTTTAGACAGGACTTTACATAAATGCAAACTCCTCCCCCTCTCCGGTTTTGACGATCCTTTCTAAAAAGATTGTAACCCTGTACGTTAACTGCCCAGTCATAGCTATCATCCAGCCATGTCTCAGTTACTCCCACTATGTCATAGTCCTCCTCACACATCACTAATTCCAGTTCACCAGTTTTATTAGCTAGGCTTCTGGCATTAGTGTACATACAATTAAGAGGTTGATGTATATTTCTTAGGCCTCTTTCACACTAGCGTTAGCACGGATCCAGCACCTAAAGGGTGCCAACGGATCCGTGCTAATGCTATACATGTGTGGAGCTGGAGCAGCGCTCCGGCCCCACACATGACACACATTGAAACAAGACACAGACATACATACAAACAAACATACAGACATACATACAAACATACAGACATACATACATACTCACATACTTCAGGGACGCCGGCAGAACGTCTTCACGCGCCTCCTGCGCGCAGTGATGACGATTCCCCACAGCGCCCTCTGCTGGGCGCAGTGGGGAAACGTCATAGCTGCGCGCAGGAGGCGCGTGAAGACATGCTGCCGGCGTCCCTGGAGTATGTGAGTATGTATGTATGTCTGTATGTTTGTATGTATGTCTGTATGTATGTAGCCGGATCCGGAATGACCCCCCATTGCAAATCAATGGAGGACAGATCCGGATTACTGGTGTGTCCACACCAAACGGATCCGTCCCCATTGACTTGCATTGGGGGTCATTCCGGATCTGTCTTGGTGCGGATGCCTGGACCGGAGAGCAAACCGCAGCATGCTTTCAGGAGCATTCCGTTGTCTTCAGTTCAGTTTTGTCCCCATTGACAATGAATGGGGACAAAACTGAAGCGGTTTTTTCCGGTATTGAGCCCCTATAACGGAACTCAATACCGGAATTTAAAAACGCTAATGTGAAAGTAGCCTTACCCTACACCTTTCCTTCTGATCTGTTCTAGTTCCTCCTTCCATTCCTCCCCCAGTTCTATTACCTTGCCCCAGGTCTCTATCTGCACTATCTTCCCCATCTATAATGTAGTTACCCTCCCCCCAGTCCCTAGTTTAAACACTCCTCCAGCCTTCTAGCCATCTTCTCCCCCAAAACAGCTGCCCCTTCCCCATTGAGGTGCAGCCCATCCCTACGGTAGAGCCTGTAGCCGACAGAGAAGTCGGCCCAGTTCTCCAAGAACCCAAATCCCTCCTGCCTACAACAGTTCTTGAGCCACTTGTTTACCTCCCTAATCTCCCGCTGCCACACTTACCTACCAGAGTGCCGTTCTGGCCTACCAGAGTACTGGACTTACCTAACAGGGTGCCGAACTGGCCTACCAGAGTAGCGGACTTGCCTTACAGGGTGCTGAACTGGCCTACCAGAGTATCAGACTGGCATACCAGAGTGCTAGACTTGCCTAACAGGGTTCCCGACTGGCCTACCAGACTACAAGGGGATTATGCAATGGGCCAAAGCTCTGATACCATAAGGGGCTCCAAATGTCCATGAGAAAAAAAGACATTTGGTATTACGTGGGGAATGTAAGTAGCTGTTAAAACAGGCATGTCAGGAGAGGTGAAAGATCCACTTTAAAGTCCGCACTGCAGGTCAATCTGTGACTGGATTCCACATGAATCTTTTCTACAAAGTGCAGATGACATATTGTAATTAGGTGCACCTCTGGCCCTCCGCGCAACAGAAACTGAAATCTGTCAGCTAGAGGCCGACATAGATTTACACCAGTTTCTAACATATAATATAGTAAATCCTGCTAAGGAGGATCTATCTATCTATCTATATATCCATCTAATATTGATCGATCTTATATCTATCTAATAACTATCTTTTTAAATATCTATCTTCTATCTATCTTACATCAATCTCTCTATCTAATTATCTAATCTATCATATCTATAGATATCTATAATTATCGAATCTATATAAAGTCTATCCAATATCTATTCATCTTCTAATGTATCTATTAATCTATCATCATTCTATTATCTATCTATCTATCTATCTATCTATCTATCTATCTATCATCTATCTAATTCTAACCTCAGGTATTTAATATTCTTCATGAAGAGCAGTCACACAGGTATCCATTTAATATTGTTGTATTTATTGGGTTCTGAAACAAATACACATTCACATCCTCTTGAGTACAGTACATTTGGCACAGTAATAATGTTTACAATGAAGTAACACAAATGAATGGCAATAGATTTAAAACACATCCATAAGAAAAAAAAAGTGTCCTGTACAAATAAAGCATCACAATACAAAAACGGAATACCTTTTCTATTTATATATTTATATATAGCCAGAACTATTTGCACATAGTTTATTAGAGGTAATCTTCAGCTCTGTTTGGAATGGTCCTGGATTTTTCTCATGACACGGGATTCCATTATAAATCTCTAGTAACACGTGTGACAGGCGTCAGCTCTGTATTCTTTTTATTTTTTGGCAGTTTAATTAAAATGCATCTATACATGGCAGGTAAAAGAAATGAAGGAAATTGAGATTAGGTGTAACAGCACATCCATCAAAAGCCACATACCCACATATACATGGGTATAAACAATTCCTTTAATCTGGCATTCAGAAGTCCATCAACTTTGATAATTTGACACTTAACAAGGTTATGTTAGAACTGCTTGAGAGTCCGCAATGTCATGTAGAAGAGTGAGACATGTATGGTCTTTGTTCATGTTGAACAGCTTTATAACTACATTGTATTCCATAATACTGGTCCTGACTGAGTTACATCCTGTGGTTAAATTCTGCTGATTGTGATAGGAAACTGTCGACAAGCTTGTTGACAGACACACCCCAACATCTTAGCTGAGCTCTTGTAACTCAGGGGGGGGGGGGGCACTTTCTTCTTCATCAGATTACTGTACAGGTCCTGGGGTGGAGATGACACCTCCTTGAATGCTCAGCTCATGTATCAAGCCAGCAAAGAAAGATGGAAGATTTCAGCTCTGAAGCCTGAAAAATTATGAATACTGTAACAAACAATCAGTACCAGACATCTTCTTTTTTTTTTTGCAGACCAAAAATGGGCATAAGCTCCGTCATGGCAGAAGGACAACTTTATCTGTTAACATGAAGTAAAAGTGAGTGTCCATGTGTTGATTGGCTCCAAACATAGGCGGATTGGCCATAGACCTTACAGAGAAATTACCTGGTAGGCCGATGCCCAGGGGGCCGGCCAGTGGAAGTTTTTAGGGATGTATTTTGTCCTGCTGGCAGTATATAGTGATGGACTGTGGTATTTGGCTCTGTTGGGGTGGTATAAGGTGCCACAATATGGTATTGTTGGCTCTGCCTTCCATCAATTTGGACCCAACTAAACGGGGCCACTTTTAGTATTTTTTTCCAGGGCCACTTTATGTTCCCAGTCCACCCCGCCTCCAAACCCTTATCTACAAAAGGAGCAATGCCTTGTAAGAAATTGGTCATTTGTTTCTATAGGTCATCAATATCAGAATCTTGGGAAACCTATTAAATCTTATCTTGCATCTTTCTATAGAGATCTGAAAAGTTTGATAATATGATAGGTACTCTGAATGCCGGATTAAAGGAACAGTATGTATAGTTCATATTTTATAATGGCGTTACCTACAATATGTTTTTATTTATTTATTTATGTATTTATTTATTTTGGCAAATCCAATAGTATAAAAACCTTGTATAAACCTGAAAGGAGGATGGCATGAATCCCTGTCAGGCTTGACCTGTAGAATATACCAATCCTATAGAAATGAACGTTACAGTATACGCAGGCAGGAGCGCTCAGCACACCCAGTGAGTTCACGTTATCTGTAGGGAATGAATCACTAATTACATTTGATCTCAATTCCAGGACTGTCCTCTAATATATACAATATAAGTGCACCATGTCAATATCTGCTTGTAGCTCTACTATGGGAAGGGGCACTTAGCATCGTTATCAGCTGGTGGCCACCTCAAAGCCCAGCAATGAAAGTCCGAAAACTAATGCAGCTAGTAGAGACAAATTGGTATCTCCATTTTTTAAAGGGGACTTCCAATTTCAACAACCCCTGTTCAGATAGGATATCCCTTAGGGCAGGGATGCTCAACCTGCGGCCCTCCAGCTGTTGTTAAACTGCAATTCCCTCCATGCGCTGCTGTAGGCTGATGGCTGTCTTGGAATGCTGGGAGTTGTAGTTTTGCAACAGCTGGAGGGCCGCAGGTTGAGCATGCCTGCCCATAGGGTGACCGACTGCTGGGAACCATTGAGATCAGCTGTGACTACTGGGGGGAACTGCCATGTATATGGTCACTTTCCATGTCACCCACTGAATTGCCCAATGGGCATCCACTGATTTCAGCGAATATCGACGGCCTACGCAGCAGACAGCCACGTGGCTCTGAGCTGATAGAGGGGAGACCATCCATGACCACTTCTTTCCCTCTTAATGAGATGATACAATTTAATTGATGTTTCTGAGATGACCCTCATCGCAGAAACAAGTCGTAAATTAAATATTTCTTGATGAATCATAACTCACCCCCCCAACCCATCTACCAACTCAATGAATTCATAAACTGAGTAAAATATTCAAGATTTAAAACCATAACAACATATAATTACACCTGAGTTTCTAAAAAAATTAAAAAAAAAAAAAAAGTATATGAAACGGAATGGTTTATCACTGCTCCCCTCAAACTATGGTCCATGTGGGTATTTACCCTTGTAACATGCCTCCACTTAGTAACACACCGGCCTGATAATCGCCCCTTGGATAGATACCAGTTAGGGCCCATTTACACAACCATATCTGTTTTGCATTCCGCAAATTGCGTATCCGCAAAACACGGATACCGGCCATGTGCACCCAGCATTTTGCAGTGCCTATTCTTGTCCTCAAAAAATGCGGATCGGATGCAGATCAAATATGCAGTCATGTGAAAAGGCCCTTAGTTTGTACCTACACAATGTAGTTGAGGCTCACTGGTTGCTGCTCCTTCCATTGAAAAGCGTAGAGGATGGCGAAGAACGGAGAAGAGTATAAACTTTTGTTTACCTCTGTTCTTCCCTAGAGGAAGAGGGAAATAGCGTAATGCAGCAAAGTCAGAGCATATAACGGGTAGACGGTCATTAGATAGGAGGGATACTCTGGTCCAATCAATTTCCCATGTTTGAGATTCCACCGACTGGTGAAGTGATCTAGTGCTAATACTAAAAGTGCCAAAGAACTACCAACCTACTGCAGGCCGTGACATAAGCGGGCCACTGTACCATTTATGTGCAATAATAAAACTTCCCTATTAATACATCTTAAAGGACATCTGTCAGCAGTTTTGTCCCTATGACACTGGCTGACCTGTTACATGTGCACTTGGCAGCTGAAGGTATCTGTGTTGGTCCCATCTTCATATATGCCCGTATTACTGAGAAAAATGATGTTTTAATATATGCAAATGAGCCTCTAGGAGCAACGGGGGTGTTGCCATTACACCTAGAGACTCTGCTCTCTCTGCAACTGCCGCGACCTCTGCACTTTGATTGACAGGTCCAGGCAGGGTAATTGTCATCACACCTGGTCCTGTCAATCAAAGTAGAGAGGGCACAGCAGTTGTAAGAGAGAGCAGAGCCTCTAGGTGTAACGGCAACAACCCCGTTGCTCCTAGAGGCTCATTTGCATATATTAAAACATCATTTTTCTCATCAATGCGGGCACATATGAACATGGGACCAACACTGATACCTTCAGCTGCCAAGTGTACATGTATCAGGTCAGCCAGTTTCATAGGTACAAAACTGCTGACAGATGCCCTTTAAAGCGACCGTCCAGGCGCCACCATATCAAGACTAATTCCCCTCAGTATATGTGGCAGTTTCCTGATTGCTGTCTTTTTCTCATCTGTAATTTATAATCATTCTGCCCTTGCTTTAACAGAAATCAGCTCTCCATGCACTGACTTCCTGGTGAAGTAATAGTTTGTACTCAGCAGCTAATCAGAAAAGGAAGAGCTGCAGGGGGAGGAGAGAGCTGCAGCCAGAACCAATGATGAGACAGGGGGTGTGTCTCAGACTACCTCAGACTTCCTGTAGGCACTGTAGCTAAGATGTAGTCACAGATCACTGCTCTGCTCTAATGGAGATGCACTAAAAAAGCGGTAATGTCTAAAGAAAATAAATCTCAGGTAATCATCCATTGTAGCTACTGACTGGACAGTCGCTTTAACCAGTACTTTGGGTTTTCGTCTAGATTGACTCCTGCTTCCTTGGCAGGCATTACTTGTAGGCTCAGGGTACTACGGCACAGTTATGGTGACATCTCAAGAGGAGACTCAAGGGAAAGCTCATTAGAGAAAACACACATGATGATGCCTAGATATTCACGCTAATGGGAAACTCATTTCAGTAGTATCATCTGTATTACTGACATAAGTCCTGCTATATATATTACAAGGGTTGTATTGCAAAAAAAAAAAAAAAAAATGCCTGTTTTGTTCTAGCAACAGCGCCACTCTTGTCCATAGGTTGCATCTGGTACTGCAGCACCACACACAACCATTGGAAAAGTAAAGCTATTTCTGGACGAAAACAGCCATAATTTTTTTTTTACTTTAATTTCCAACAACCCCACCACAGTGGTTGGACTTGGCTCTGTATGTCTGTACTGCTCTCCTAATTTGAGTGGAAGACTGTAACTCCTTGTCGCAAAGTAGCATGATCCTGAAGTTCTTTGGAGTGGTAGCAAATACTGGAGCATCACATCCAGAGAACATGCTAGACAGGCGATTTGTGACTTTTTGAATTTTTTTGCAGTTTGGTTGATATTTATCACATGGAGATTATGTTATTATTTCAGGGAATTTTTAAAAGATAGGCTCATACTGCCACTGCAAAAAATCACAAGTTTGTCTGCCGGGTAGCAGAACATTGAGAGGACACCCTTACTGCCCCACCTGCCATGGTTCTGCTAGACTGGACAGCACTCTGTATTTTGCCTGCCATAGCCTCAGTACTGTCAGCAAATTACAGCCAACTTCCACTGGCCGAGGTGTTGTTGTGGCATTGCCCGAGGTTATAGATCGGTAGTACTCATTAAGAATTTGCAGTTTGTGATGTTGTATACAGCTATATACAGCTATACGTCAACATCACATGCCAATAGCCCCAGCCCAATCTCATCATCTGTTGGGATGTGATACTGTAGCCAAGTTTAGGTTGATGGTGGCACTACAAGGTCGCATAGAAGACACAATTCGGGTTCATAGGTGCCATTGTATGAAAATTTGTATGAAAATTTAAATTGTACGAAATAAAAAAAATTATCTTTTTTACCCCAGCCCCTCTTGTAGATGAGCGGTGTTGATAATGCAGTTCAGTTCCATTAAAGTTGAATTGCGCTTTTAGTCTCATAAAATTGAATTAAAAGTGAATTCTTTGCTCATTAATTTATATAATATTAATATATAATAATTATAAAATATTTTCTATGAATATATCATAAAGCATTTTAAATGAATAATTATATATATTAATATTAATAATTATAATTGATTATAATTATATATAAATTTCTGATACAGTGTTCCATATCCATAACTCAAATATAGAAATTTCTGGCTACCTGCAGCCTCCACTAGGAGGAGCTGATGAGCTTACTGCATGCTGTTTATACAGTACATTAAAGTGAATTACAAAGCAGTATGCAGTTAGCTCCTAAGCTCCCTCTAGTGGCGACTGTGGGCAGCCAGAATATTATCATTCACATTCAATTCTATGGATATTCAAGGGATTTGGATATTTGTATCTGAAAAACTGAGCTCCAAGTGCTCTAACGTAAAAAAATAAGCAATTAATCAACACATAATGGACATGACATGAAGATTAAAGGCACATATATTTACTTTAAGGCTATAACATCACATCCCAACAGGTGACTGATGCCGCCCCCCCCCCCCCAATGTAGCTGAGTGTGGGCCTGACCCGTTGTGATAAAATGGAAGATATTGAATGATATTGGGATTCCTACAACTACGTAACAATAAACCCAACCGTTCATGGAGGAGCAATAGAAAGATGGGAATTTCTGGCCTAGTACATTAAAATACTTTGTAGAAATAGCCCACCAGGGAGCATAGAATGTAATAGAAATAAAAAAAAAGGCCTAAACACAAAGAAACGAAACCGATGCTGTGTGTGCTAGCACTGTTGCTTCAAGCCAATATTCCTTCCTATTTCTTTAGTTACAAAGTTCTGAAATACTATACAGTCGATCGAGTAGAGCGTAATATCTGTGTACATCTCTTTAAAACAAAACCAATAATATTAATAATAATAATTATAAAAAAAATAATAATCTCTCACAGAAACTTGAACCAATACACATACAGAGTATTGCACATTGACCTTATTATAATAAATTCTTTATGGACTAGCATTTTATAATTTTTTTTCCGGTACATGCAGCAGTTGATACCTTTATAATGAATAAGACTCCACAGGCTTTTGCCGCAAACACTATTTACAAAAATCTCACCTGTACAAAAGGCAAATAAAGCTTCCTTAGTGCCACTTTGTCACTCACAAGTATTTTTGACTTTTTTTTTTTTTTTTCCTCCAAGAAGCAGCGGATTCACATCTGTCACTTCAAATGAATCCCGGTCGCCGCTTTAAAAAATAAAAATCAGTCCAGTAAAATACCTCAGAAATGGCAATACAGGTCTACACAAATACACAGGGTACTTCTGCAAATGAAAACGTAAGTAACACTGTCAGCACGTCTACAACAAGGTAACTGAACTATGGCGGTTACGGTTTTGCCTCAGCTGGCGTAATTTTTTTTTCTTTTTTTTGTTTCCAAATGAATACACAAACTTAAATGTACAGTTCTCGTGAATGTCAGTCATCAATGTTTGATCATCCACACGCTCCCCCCCCCCCCAAAGTGTGATCCGTCAGATTTCATTCTGCGTGTCACATTGTGATAGTAGACAAATCGAAGAAAAAACAGGACAGTAGTGCTCTGGGTTCATAAACGTGCGCAAAGGGCGACGTGGGTGCAGGAGAAAGGTTCCAAGCTTAGGGAGCCGGTTCATACAAAAAAAAAATCCATTTGAGTGAATTATAATTATAACACTGCTAAGGGTTGTCTCAGACGGGGAAGGGTGGTAACTGCTGCTGCTTGATAGTTAAAGGGGAACTCCTACAAATACTAAAAGGCCCCATTATATGGGTATATCATATGGCTCCCATGGAAGCCTATGATTTCATACAGGTTCTTACAGATTTCAAGAGAAAATATGGCGCCAAGCTCTACTTGTCGACAAAATACAGAGATAGTCACCCCTATAAGGATTGTTCTAGATGAAAATAATTCCGTAATATGGTGCCGTATGGATGCACCATACAGTATGCAGGCATGCAGTTCCATAGTATGTACCACACGGGAGAGAGGCTTAAGGTAACCTGCAACATTTCACATCTGTGGGCAGCATGTTATAGAGCAGGAGGAGCAGAGCAGAGTGATATATAGATTTATGGGAAAGATCCAAAATAACTTGTATTTCATTCAATTAAGGCCCCATTCAGACGAACGTATGGCCTCCGTGCCCGTGTTGCGGACTGCAGTGGCTGCACTATCTGCAACATACAGCAAAAGATAGCCCTTCTGTAGGTTTTCTGGGCCATGCATCTGCACCGCAAAAGATAGCACATGTCCTATCTTTTGCCTTATGTTGTGGATCATAGACCCATGGTCTATGCAGGTCATGGTCGGATGCAGCACGAAGTTCAAGCAGCCGGTGCCTGTGTATTGCGGACCTGCTGTTTGCAGTCCGCAACATGGGCATGGAGGCCACGCGCTCGTCTGAATGGGGCCTTAATCCATGGTCTATCTAAGCTTAGGAGTCCAGATCTAGAGTTGATCAGTCACTGCACAGACCTACAATGAAGACAGTCAATCACTGAGTAGAGCCGCCCACTGGACTCCTAATGTACTGAGTAGGACCGCCCACTGGACGCCTAATGTACTGAGTAGGACCGCCCACTGGACTCCTAATGTACTGAGTAGGACTGCCCACTGGACCCCTAAGCTCAGAAAGTACAGGAACTTAAAGGGGTTGTCTCACGAAAAATATTCTACAGTTTTCAAACCAGCACCTGGATCTGAATACTTTTGTAATTGCATGTCATTAAAAATTTTGTATAGCTACTGAGTTATTCAGTAACATGTATCTGTATAGGACCACTTAATTTCTTATTTCTTTGACCTATTCACTGAGCAGGCCGCACATGCTCAGTTTCAACTTTTAACTGCCTACTGAGCTGTGATAGGCAGAGCTGAGACACGCCTCCTTAGCTGCAGCAGAAAAGACACTCCCCTTGAGCTGTCAGCTTGATATAAATCTAGCAGATCAATGAATGGGGAGATCTCTGGGTCCATGTGAGGTACATGGCTGGTTCCTGCTTTGTTAGAAAGGTATTGTCATGGACTATATGATGTCTGATTTTCATTTTTTACATTATTCGTGGGATAACCCCTTTAAATTAAAAAAAAAAAAAAAGTTACTAATCTTCTCCCACAAAACTATACATCAATCTGCTCAGCTCCTCCTGCTCTATAAGAGGATGCTGGCAGATCAGAGATCATGTTCAGCATGCCAGATTCCCTTTAAGTGTATTTTTATTTTTAAAAATGAATATCTTATTTCTCTGTTGAGATTGAAATCCCGGACAGTTTGTTTCCTCCTGACAACACTTCTTCCCCTGTTCCACTGCACATCAGAGTTGTCAGAGGAACCTCTGACAATGTAGATTTGTACCCAGGTTCCCTAAGTAGCACTGAACAATACAAGACAGGAAGTGTTGCCATGGGGACACAGAAATTTACAGCCTGTCCTAAAATACAGGACTTTTTGTATCATATTTGTAGGAGTAAAGATATCAGTAAACACCACTGATGGGGCATGCTGGGGCCTATGGCTTCACTACACTACAGCCTTGTAATACATTCCTTTAAGCTTTGATCTTGGGTTCGAGGGATGTTCCATTTTTACAATGATATAATTTTAGATGCTATTGTATAGTTCAGTTCTAGAAGATTCGAGGTGTGGAATAAATCTGACCACAAATGATCTAATGGGGAAGATTCATAAGTTGTCACTAAACCTTAGCTAACTGCTAATATAAATTAGCCCTTAAATAGCTGGTGACTACCACACAAGTGCCACATCGGAAACACATGGCACCGACATTCACACCTTTATATGTGTCCTCTTCAAAAATACAGCCCCCTTCTTCTATTCTGCATTGTGGGGCGTTCTCTTCCATTGGAACACCCTAAAGAGGAGCCGAAGACTCAATGGAGGACCTAACATTCAGGGCAAAACACACTTAAAGGGGCTGTCCAGAATTATGAACAGATGTTTTCTCCCAAAACGGCGCCAAACCTGTCCTTTTTGGTATTACCGCTAAGCCCTCTTCACTTCAATGAAACTCAGCTGCAATACCAGACACAACCTATAGACAGGCGTGGCGCTGTTTCTGAAAGAAAGCTAAACTGTTCTTCTAATTTTAGACAATCCCTTTAAAGGGGTTGTATAAAGTAAGAAATGCATGACTGCCATCTTCCAGAAACTTCAACATTTTTCTTTTTTTTTTTTTTTTTTGCTATGGGCTATATGTGGCATTGCAGCTGATCTGATCACCAGTACCAGACATTGCCCATGGACAAGAACGGCACTATTTCTGGAAAAAAAGCAGCCATGTTTTTTTAAATTTTATACATGCCCTATGTTCTCAAAGGAAGACGCATAAAGACAGGCGCTCTGTAAGAAAACATGTCCATTGTGGTGCATTAAAAGTGTTCTCTAGAATTTAACAGTTGATGGCCTATTCCTATGTGATATCGGTTGGAGTTCAATGGTCTGCACCCCCACAATCCGCTGTTCTGGAGTAGTGATGGAAATAGGCGCCATGCTACACAGCGCCATATACTGTGTAGTGGACGGAGCTGGTTACTGCAGCGCTGCCCCCATTCACTGTACTAACCATCTCCCTCTATTGTGCAGCTCCAGCACCTATATCTGACACCTGAACATCTGAACTGTGGGGATGCAAGAGGTCGGACCCCTGCCGCTCTCATATTAATGACTTAACCTAGGCATAGGTCATCAATGGTTAAATCCTGGAGAACCCCTCATACATTTACAGCGTTTGCAGACTAACCCTAACCTTATATTTTTTATTTTTTTTTCAGACGGCAAGTCAAGTCCATCTGTCTCAGTGGTTAAAAGGAACAGTGTCTAAGCAGGAAAGGGTTAAAATAATTTAAAATACTTAAAACTCACCCTGCATTGCTTTCCTATTGTACACTTTCAGTAAGAAAAAAAAAAAAGTATAAAATAAATAAAAAGGTTTTTCTAAGATTGTCTAGTATTTTGTGGTCTCCGACCAGGCAGAATGTTTCAGCTACAGGTACGAACGGCAATGCTGCATTGCTCCATATAACAGAAAATAGGAGTGCCGTCAGTTAAAAAACAAAAAAAATAAACAATAGCAACAATAAATAGTATCTTTACACAAGTAGCAGGCTCATAATAAAACAAGTTTGTAAGGATCCACTGAATCTCAGTCACGTATTAAGTCTCCATAGGACTACTGCATGAGGGCGTGATTCCACCGCGCCGTTACTTCAGGCCAAAGGTTCCTCTCCGAAATAGGAGAATCCTTCAAATTCGCCCTGATTGATTTGTTTCACTATGGCTTCATCCACCAGTGTCAGAACGGGTTCTTCTCGCGTAAAATCTTGGTCAAAGTTGTTGACATCACGTTTGGTTTTCTGAAAAGAAAGAAGGTGACAAACTGGTTGGTTTTTAAAGGGACAATAAAAAAAAGTGGTGTTTCTAAAGTGAGATCTGAAATTCTGTACGGAGTTCATTTTATAACATATTTTATACACCACTAGAGGGAGCCTTACTGAAGAAAATTATACACAGTTCTCATAGAACTCAATAATAAATCTGTATGCAGTAAGCTTGTAAACCCCCTAGTGGTGGTTGCAGGAAGAATGTGTGAAGAGGGTTTGGAGCTCAGTAACAGAAAAATTGAGCTTTATAAAGATAGGTTATGACTTTAAAGGGATTTTCCACGACTTTAAAGGGATTGTCCAGGCTACAGATAATGATGACTTATCCTCAGGATAGGTAATCAATATCAGATCGGTGGGGGTCTGACACCCGGCACCACCTGCCACCAATTAACTGTTTTGGACAGGCACAGTGCCAGAAACTACATCGTATGGAGAGGAAGCAGAAGGCTGTGTACACTGTGTAATTTCTGGCAGTGCAGCTCAGCTCCCATTCAATTGAATGATAGGCAAACTGCAGTACCCCATTACAGCCACTGCCCCATGAGCAAAGTTGTGCTCCATACGTAGTATAGTTTCCAGACCAGTGCCACAGCTGCCCGAAACAGCTGATCAGTGTGGGTTCTGGGAATCAGACCCCCCCCAACAATCAATCTGATATTGATTACCTATCCTAAGGATCCCTTTAAAGGGGTTGTCCCACAAAAAATATTCTACCATTTTCAAACCAGCACCTAGATCTGAATACTTTTATAATTGCATGTGATTAAAAATTCTGTATAGCCACTGAGTTATTCAATAAAATGTATCTGTATAGCGCCACCTGACATTTGTTCTTTTTCTTATTTCTTTGTCCTGTTCACTGAGATGGCCGCACATGTTCAGTTTCATCCTTCAACTGCCTCCTGAGCTGTGATAGGGAGAGCTGAGACACACCCCCTGAGCTGTGATAGGGAGAGCTGAGACACGCCCCTGAGCTGTGATAGGGAGAGCTTACACGCCCCCTGAGCTGTGTTAGGCAGAGCTGAGACACGCCCCCTTAGCTGCAGCAGAAAAGACACTCCCTTTGAGCTGTCAGCTTGATCTTGATATAAATCTAGTAGTGCAATGAATTGGGAGATCTCTGGATCCATATGAGGTACAGGACTGGTTCTAGCTTTGTTAGAAAGAGGTTGTCATGTGCTATATGATGTCTGATTTTTATTTTTTACATTATTCATGGGATAACCCCTTTAAGTACACAATTCATGAGTACATAATTATCAGACATATCATTTTTACTAGATGTCCACATCATTATATAACAGATAGGAAGTCATACCATACATCTACACATGAGATCTATGACCACAAGGAAACAGGAAAATCTCCAAAACCCTCCAACCCCCCAGATTACAGATATTTTCAAGGGAACAAGTAAAAAATGAACAATCCCTTTCAATGGCATTCCCCTTACGTTGGCTATGGCATTACCACTGCTGAAGAGCCACGCTGCGTGTGCAACATAGGCTGGAGGTTATGTAACCAGAGTCAGAAACCATGCTACAGTCTAATAAATCATCAGCAGGGTAAACAGCACAGGCGCTTTGTCAGCTTGTTTGCGAAATAAGGGAAGTGCATCTACCCACAAAGTCAAGTCTACTGTAAATACAAAAATAGGACCTGCTGTACTTTATGGATACCAAGAAGTCGTACGTAGCTGCTACACATCAAAGAGAGGTACGGAAACAGCTGAATCAAAATGTTATGCTTAGCATTCTTCCACTGTCTCTTCCCATTGTGTTAATAGATGGCGACATTTAAGGTATCTATCATCAGGGGTGGATTGGCCATAGACCTTACAGGGAAATTTCCTGGTGGGCCGATGCCCAGGGGCCGCCTGAGCCCTCCTCATGGCCGGCGAGTGGAAGTTTTTGGGGATGTATTTTGGGATGGACTGTGGTATTTGACTCTGTTGGGGTGGTATAATGTGCCACAATATGGTATTGCTGGCCCTGCCTTCCATCAATTTGGAGCCAACTACAAACAGGGCCACTTTTTGTATTTTTTCCAGGGCCACTTTCAGTTCCCAGTCCGCTCCTGTCCATCATTAATTAATTGATACAGTAATAAAGGAGACTTTGGGAGGACCAGCTGACCATCTAATGTGTATGGAGGCCTCCTAACTATCCCTCATGGCAGAAGGATCAAGCTGATGCACTTCAACACAGACGATACTTCTGTTCTCGGAGAGACTCCCCTCTTCCCTTTCAAAATGCATGGAGAGATCAAACCGTATGGCCAGCTTTAAGGAAAGTTGTGGCTAGTGCCCCTTGCAGGGGAAATGTAGTATTACATGGCGGCAATTCAAATCAATGGCTGATTATGTAATAGGCTCCAAGCCATGTCTACTGAACCAGAGCAAGAGTCACTCCACGATAGCAGCTGTCTACAGTCAACAGAGGCAGATATGGAGGGGTAAACCTATCTGTCCATATGTCCTAATGCAGTGGTGTAACTAGAAATGACATGGCCCCACAGCAAATTTTTGAACGGGGCCCCCCTCAGCAACTTCTTCACAACCCCCACTCCTGTGGATAGTCAAGATTGCTCTCTCAGATGAGGCCCAGCAGCTGCTCAGTCTGTTTCCTGTGTATACTTTATATACTGTCACTGTATATTATGTCATTGTATAATACTGTTGAGGGGGCTCTGGCAATCTTTCAGACTTCCTCTTGGGTGGGCCCATTCTGAGTTGGGTCCAAAGCAGCCTCTTCCCCTACTTTCCCTATAGCTATGCCCAGGGGCGGACTGGGAACTTAAAGTGACCCTCTAAAAAATACTAAAAGTGGCCCCGTTTTGTAGTTGGGTCCAAATTGATGGAAGGCAGGGCCGGCAATACCATATTGAGGCACATTATACCACCCCAACAGAGCCAAATACCACAGTCCATCACAATATACTGCCAGCAGCGCAAAATTCATCCCCAAAAAATTCCGCTGGCCTGCTGTGAGGAGGTCCCAAGTGGCCCACCGGGAAATTTCCCTGTAAGGTCTATGGCCAATCCGCCCCTAGCTGCGCCCCTGCTAATAGGGCACATGGAAAAGCATAGTCTTGGGTAGTCTTAGTGAAATAACCCCTTTAATGTTAAAGAGTGGAGATATGAACCTGTGATATTAATACAATATATGATATGAACCCAGTAGAGTTGAGTACATGAAAGAGGTTTCCAGGGAAATCATTTTATGGAATGAGTTAAAAGTGACCAGCAATCAGGGGCGGATTGGCCATAGACCTTACAGGGAAATTTCCTAGTGGGCCGATGCCCAGGAGGCCGCCTAGGCCCTCCTCATGGCTAGTCAGTGGAAGTTTTTGGGATGTATTTTGTGCTGCTGGCAGTAGTTTGTGATGGACTGTGGTATTTGGCTCTGTTAGGATGGTATAATGTGCAACAATATGGTATTGCTGGCCCTGCCTTTCATCAATTTGGATCACATTACAAAACTGGGCCACTGTAGTATTTTTTCCAGGGCCATTTTAAGTTTCCAGTCCGCCCCTGCCAGCAATCATTACTAATTCCACCAACCCAACTCAGCTGTTCCGTCACTGCTCTGGTTCCCGACTTTCTGGTCTCAAGCTCGAAAAACAGGACATGGCTTGGACTGCCCACTCTGCCAATCACTTGCTGAGGTGGGTCACAGCTGCATCCAGTGATTTACTTAAAGAAGAACTCCCGCAAAAAATTTTATTCTCTGACCTGTTAGAAAGGTGCATGATATAATCTGTAGTGAATGTCATTTTCTTATCAGAGGCTGAAACTGAGAGTTTCCACTCTCTTCTTATTGTAGCTGGGTCATGTGACCAACTCCCTGACCTCCAACTGACCCAGGACAGGAAGCCAGTCACTTCTCTATTCATTCCTATGAGACTGAAAGTGAGGCTCCCATAGGAATACATAGAGAATTAGACTTCCTGTCCACACATAAGTCTCTGTGTGAGTTTGTAGGTCTAATTCCTAGTCACATGATACAGATAAGAAACTTCAGGATGATATAACTCAAAAATTCAGCTACTGGTAAGAAAATGACATTCACTACAGATTACATCATGTACATTTCTAGCAGGACATGGAATAAAGTTTTTTGCGGGAGTTCTTCTTTAATGGGCGGTTCAAGCCATTGTCTGCAAGTCAAGTCCAGGAAGGAGCAGAGATAGGTGAGGTTAGCAATGATTGGATTTTTTACTCATTTCAACTCCGTTTTTAAAATAAAATATTTCCCCTAGAAAAACCTGTTACAAAAATACAAAACAAACGTAACACAGCAAACACATAACAAATAAAGAAAAGCTACTAAACAAACAACAGATGCTAAATATCAATGCTGAGCAGTGCAGAGAGGTACCAGGGCTTAGCACACAGAACAATATTGAGCTGCTGCAGAGGATGAATTAATCATGGAACTTGGACACTGAATATTTCATGTTAGTGACAACTGGATTTAATACAGGACCGACTGTAAATGTGCTGCATTCATAAAGCAATATTAAGTACAGACAGGTGAGGACGATGATATATAACTGCAGACAAACACATTAATATATTTCAACACAAACCATTTGCATCTAAGATGAAGGTCCTCACCTGGTGTTAGGGCTCATTTACCAGGGTTTCTTTCCTACTTTTATTTTAACCCAAAACAGTGTAATACATTATAAATAGAAAACGTTGCTTTAGGGAAAAGCTTAGTAACATAGTTTATAAGGCTGAAAAAATACATCTGTCCATCCAGTTCAGCCTGTTATCCTGCAAGTTCATAATTTCTTATGTTTGGAGAGAGGATATGGATGTGAAATCTGCACATACAGATGTGTCCACCTTTACCTTTCGGCAGATATCATTAAGGAGGCACAACCTCTCATGATACAAAGTCAATACATTATTTCCACACCCTAGCAAAACTCTTGACATGCTGCAATTCACATCACAACCCCTGGGTGGCCACACATAGACACAAAACATAAACACCTCCTGGTAATCTCACTCCACCCACCTGAAGAAATCTGGACACATCTGTACAACCAAGCAGCAGAACCTCTCAAGTATGGCATCGCTTAGCAGATGTGCATTTACCGATGATAAATACCAGTATGTATTAATGTATAAACAGGAAGGGTTGTATACAAGTGGGCAGGGAATACTTGTAGGGTTGTATAAAAGCTGGGAGGCAGTGAGACTCAGATCTGTTGCCTCTATAAGATCCTTTGACTTTCCTAAACGTGATTAGGTCAGAATATATATATATATATGTAGAAATCGGAGTACACTAGAAGCCTCAGGTACCTCTATGGAAGACAAAACTGAGCCATACTATAATAATGATAATAATAATCTTGCAGGATAACAGGCCGAACTGGATGGACAGATGTCTTTTTTCGGCCTTATAAACGATGTTACTACTACTAATAATAATCTTTATTTATATGAGCCCTGAGCAGACAAAAGTTTTATTATTTGGTAGAAGATATTTAAATGAGTGTTTATGAGGTCAGGAGATCAAAGAAAAGGCTTCGCATGAGCCGTCAGCTGATGGGACTGAGAATTGAAACAGACTGATTTCTAGCTTAAAGAGGACCTCTCTCCTCTCCTGACATGCCTGTTCTAATAGCTCCATGCACTCCCCATGTAATAACAAATCTGGAACATCTATTCTTATGTCTGTATGTTGTGCCATTCCTTTATTATTTCTACTAGAAGTTATGAATGAATTGCTATTTGCCTTCAGTAAGGGAACAGAGGGGAGGTGGCCTGTTGGGGGTGTGTACCTGCACAGACTGACTCTAGCCAATCAGTGCTGTCATGTTCAGACTGTGCAGATACACACCCCCCCAACTTGTTACCTCCCCTCTGTTCCCTTACTGAAGACAAATAGCAATTCATTTATAACTTCTAGTGCAAATAATACAGGAATGGCACAACATACAGACATAAGAATAGATGTTCCAGAATTCTTATTACATGGGGAAAGAATGAAGCTATTAAAACAGTAATGTCAGGAGCGGTGAAAGGTCCTCTTTAAAAACGTCTGAACATTTTTAACAAAGACCAATTTAAAAAATTGCAATCATAAATAAAATAGCCCAGAAGGAATCTATAGCCTTTAATCAATGTTTTGTATATTCTTGGATGTTCCAGTAATACAAACTTATTAAACATAATTTATACCAAAAATATTCTCTTGTTATGTAGGATATTGAGCAGATGAGGCCAGAGGCCATAGGGTGCTGGTGAAATTTAGGTCTGAAGTCATTGCCCACTCACTGGGCCATTGGAGACGGGGCATACTAACTAGCTGAGCATATTGACTATGAGCTGGTATTTTGTGGGGCATCATTTTTTCTACTGATTAAAATTTTCAAAACAGTTTTTGGTAGTCAATCAGAGCTCATATTTATTTGCACTGGAAAACAATTAGAAATGGACTTTTCTTGATTAATTGAAGACCAGCATGTTAGATATATGGATTTACAACAAGCTGTTTTCACTTTAATCTGTAATCACTGAGAGGTGGAAAGTTTTTTTTTACATTTTTAGAAATAATATGATAAATAAATAAATTGTGTTAATTAGAAAAACACATGAAACTGCCATTTTTTTTTAAAGGAATCTGAAACTTGAAAACCCTTTTTTATTCTTATTAACAACCAGAAATCCAGAATAGCTGCGTAATGTGCCACAAGAGGACAATTAGAGATATATTTCTGTCTTGGGAGAGAAAGAGCATTGTTCTGTGGGAATGATTTGCCTTCAGCCTCCTGGGACAGTCCTAGAAGGACTGTACCGTTGTATCATACGCTTCACAGACGTATGGAATTGACATTTTGTGGGGGGTAAATATGACAATGGCTTCATGTACGGATCAAACTGGGTCCAAGTCACCTCTCCTTAACATATGATAGGAAGAAGAGAACAGTCATAAGAACCAAGAAGGTTTGTAGGTAAACTCTTCAGCCAACACTGACTTATTCACTGCCGAGACCAAATTGCAAAGGTCTATGAGCTATCAGACCCTGTGGTACTGTGGTCTAGACACAAGCCTTAGGAAGAAAATGTTTGGCATTTACTGTATGAAAGTGACCTAAATGGCCACTACATAGTGGACGGACCATCCTACTTCCAGCTCTGTCCATTGTTATGTTTCTGGTGTCACACATCAGCTGATTGGTGGAGATACCAGGTGTCGAACCCCGCCGATCTGATACTGATGATCAGGGTGATTACTAAAAGTTCAGGGTGATTACTATTGTGTTGCTCTGTACCAGGCATCACAAATGATAATGTCTTTGTAATGATGGATTCGGATGGCCGATGGTGCAATGAACAGTTCTTTACAGTATAATGCCACAAACAGTGTGACAAGTGCAGCCATCACACAAATTGGAGATCTCGTAATTTATACACTATATCAGTGATGGCTAACCTCGGCACTCCAGCTGTGGTGAAACTACGACTCCCAGCATGCTCCATTTATTTCTATTGAGTTCTGAGAGCAGTCAAGCAAGGGGGGCATCTTGGGATTTGTAGTTTTACCACAGCTGGAGTGCCAAGGTTAGCCATCACTGCACTATATGGACAAAAGTGTCAATGCTGCCAATGACTGGCTTCCATGGTGTCATGTCCCCAAAGAAAAACGTCATTGCTTGGTCTCCTGCCAATCTGGGACATGTCGTTGTTGAGGTCAGCCATTGCCTGCAGCAGTGCATGTGACCCTGTCCATGCAGAAGTTGACAGACAGGGACTGGAAAACCAGTGAAGAGCGTCAGAGAGCTAAAATGGAGTGGTGTGAATCAGGTGGATTTCTCCACAGGTATTCCACGCTGGGGGGGGGCACAAATAAATAAAAAAAAAAAAGGAAAGTTGTGGCACTAATATCCACATGAAACAGTTTATATATTCCTCCTGCTTTATCACGTGCCATCTACGGATGTTTACAATAATTCTCAGTATTCACCTTCTTAGAATACATGAAGAGTCTTGTTTTTGTAGGCTGGGAAGCAGCCTTGGGGCCAGTATACAGAGGCGTGGAGGCCATTGCAACACTGTACAACTCTCATTGCTACAAACACTGAAGCTGACCCAGATTTTATAGATTTATGTTCACGTTGCTTACAGACTATAAATACTGTTGGGTATAGAGGAAGGTAACGTGTGATGTACATTCCCTGCCTGTGTTATTTTAATTATCTTGGATTAGATGTTAATGTCAGTAATTTAGAAATATTTGTATAATACCTTAAGATTCAATAGTGATCATTTGTCTTCTGCTGGTCTACAACAGTTGTGTATGGTCAGTGGAACCACTTTCAAGTTTGAATCAACTTTAACTTGGTTTTTGAAATTGCAAGGAAATAGTGACATCGCTGAGGGTCAAAAATCCTACAAAACCCTGACCACAAATCAACAGATCACCCATGAATCATTAAACAGAGGGGAAATGAAGACAAACTGGTGGATTTTAAAATAAATAAAGCCTAGTTGACCACTTAAAGCTCTAAAGACCAAACTGAAGCTATGTTAGATACACCACATCCAAAAACAAGATGGTTAGTTACCATAATTGTCAAAAAACTCATGAAGCCTGAAGACCCAAACAAAAGACGGAGCATTCAAGAGAAAAAAGAAATCATATGGACAATGTCTTATGGGAGTCATGATGTTGTGTCCTGTAGACTTGGTCAGAAAGTTCAGAGCACTACTATCTGTAAATAAGGATCTATCAACAGCAAGTGTGATCAATTTTAATGACCTCAAAATGACCTACACAATTTAACTTAAAGAAGAACTCCCGCAAAAAAATTATTCTCTGACCTGTTAGAAAGGTGCATGATATAATCTGTAGTGATTGTCATTTTCTTATCAGAGAATGTAATTGTGAGTAAAAACCTCTCTTCTTATTGTAGCTGGGTCATGTGACCAACTCCCTGACCTCCAACTGACCCAGGACAGGAAGCCAGTAACTGCTCTATTCATTCCTATGAGACTGAAAGTGAGGCTCCCATATGAATGCATAGAGAAATAGACTTCCTGTCCACACATAAGTCTATGTGTGAGTTGGTGGGTCTGATTCCTAGTCACATGACACAGATAAGAAACTTCAGGATTATATAAGTCAAAAATTCAGCTACTGGTAAGAAAATGACATTCACTACAGATTACATCATGTACATTTCTAGCAGGACATGGAATAAAATTTTTGCAGGAGTTCTTCTTTAACAGAACCAAAATAGGTGCAGAAATCTAAAAAGCATAAAAACCCTCATGGGCAACTCCTAAAAGGGTTGTACAGGGATAGAAAATCACAGTGTTTTATCTAAAAACAGTCAACACCTGTCCACAGGTTGTATGTGGTTCTCCATTCGCTTTAACAGAGCTGAAATGCAATATGTGAAACAACCCATGGAAAGTTGGGGTGATCTTTACAAGTAGAGATATCTGGAGGTGGTTCTTAGTTTGAAAGATGCACTTCAAGAACCAAAAATCTTAAAGCGGTATTCTAAGAGTACAAAATTGATTCTAATGACGGGTCATCGATATCAGATTGGTAAGGGCCCGACTTCTGGCACCCTCACCAATCAGCTGTTTGAAAGGGCTACAGCCTTTGGACCAAGCACAACGCACTGCTGCAGCCCAGGTCCATTGACTTTAATGGGAGTGAGCTGCGCATAGGTCATGTGATCAATAAATATGACATAACTGGCCTAGAAATAGGTTTTTCAATATTTTACTCCTGGATAACCCCCTTAAAGGGGGCTGCTGAATCTAGAAAAAAAAAATTCTACTTCTTCTCCAGAAAGTAAGCCACTCATAGGCAAGATAAAACAGTTCAGAACCTTTTTTAAATTTCAGACAACCCCTTTAGTCTGCACCATAGAATATCCTTCACCAGCACAATGGCTGCCTACATTATATGCATTTCATAGATGTATAAACAACAATGCAAATGTAAAATATTGTAAAGTTAAAACTCTATATAGATGTTTGCAAAACACAAACTTTATGTACCAGGCATCCAAAACCTCCCCAAGTGGGCATGGCACATAATAATACGGCAGTTAATGCAGATGTATAGCCCTAGCAATGCAGACATGTATAAGCAGGCACGACATGTGCATCAGGTTCTAGTTAACGTGTTCTATCTGAATTGCTCATTTCTAAAAACGTGATATATTTTTTATTATCAGTCTAATAAAGAAAAAGCTTAAACACTTAAAATAATATCATAATGTAACTATACGGTGTATGGTAAAGTACTGGAGGGGGTGTATATGTCACCCAGATTGCTTAGATCGGTGAGGTAAAAGAATCCGGAAAAGAAGGTGATTTCATCGATGTATAGTTTGCTGAGGGGTATTCTCATCTTGGACAACGGGGGCATATCCTAGCGATTTTCTTATAGGTGCTGGGATCCGCACCTATATCGAGAATGGAGCCCCCAAACTGAAGGAGGGCGCACTGCGCATGTGGAGCCGCCCTCCATTCATTTCTATGGGGCTATTTCAGTTGGCTACATAGAAATGAATGGGAGCGGTGGCCGCGCATGTGCGGGGCACTCCCATTCATTTCTACAAGAGCAGCGGGGGAGCTGCGCCTGGTGGAAATCTGGGGTCCTCCAGGCACAGTGCTGCCCCCTCCAATCTCGATATAGGTGCGGGTCCCACGCTTGAAATCAACTCACTTGTCTCTTGCCACTTTATTCTGCCATTAGTACAGGCAGTATAAGGGTGATGACAGGTTCCCTTTAAGTATTTCTTGGGCCTGAATTTTTATGGGCCTGCCATTCCCCTTCCACTTCAGTATGTGATTTGAGCCTAGCAGTATCTGTTTGACTTATTACTGTGGGGATAAAGACAGAGCTGAGAGCCTCATTCAGTGTATGGAAGCTGCACGACCTGTGGTGGTTGTGCAAAGTCTGATCCCCATGTGTTTGGATTTGAAGAACATAGGTGAGGTAACCTGATGTATAGTTAGCACCCAGACAGGCGAGGTGGTTTATTTTCTGAATGTGACAAACATGTGGATTAGTAAAAGTGACTAATGAACTTGCATGCCACTGTCTTGTGTTGGATGGAAAATAAAAAATGTTTAGACATTTAATCCCTAAAATTTGTGAGTCTGTCATTCCTGACCCCACCACAAGCACACAGACCTCCGACAATAGATAAAGGTAATGGATTATGAGACTATTTGCTGCACTTCTGTTCACCAAACTGTGCACTAACTACATACCTGGTCATAAAATGCACCACAATTTGGTGCAATTTGGCAAAGAGTATATAGTTTAGAAAAATCCACTGTACCTAGCTTGCCAATGGGGCATGGCTTAGCTAAAATGGGGAGTGGCTTACTGGGAAAGGGAACATTGTTAAAATATTACATTTTGCTCCAAAAATCAACTGCAAAGTAAGCCTAGCAATAGGTGCCATGACCTTTTGCTGTCTATATTTTAGACAAGATTAGTAAACTGCATGAGTGTGTTTTCATAATATTAAAGTGATTATCACTAAAGGCAGTGACTACTACAAAGGGTTAATTACTATCAACAGAGTTAATTTAACGTATTATTTCTTGAGTTAAATGTTGTGATTAGTAATGTACATGCTTTAGCACAGTACAATAGCACATATGGTTAACAACTTGGCAAACCGTGTTAGTTTGTCAGGGTGATGGACCAGGCCTGCCACCTGGCTAGTCACAGAGAGAGAGAGAGAGAGAGAGAGCGCGTCTAGTCTGAGGCAGCTTGTAGGAAAAGCGTTTGTGATAGACCACCTACACAACTAGTCCCAAGTTCAGAAAATCCTAGTTTCTGAGCCTGCAACTGCCCAGAAAGCAGCCATACTACCAAAGTACTCCAGAGATAAGAAGATTGGGAGGTCTAGAACCCACAAGACTGTGCATTGGACTCAGACAGCAAGGTATCATGCTTGTTTATAGCAGAAAGAGAGAGAATACTGCTAAAGCATCCCCCATACTTTGTGACAGACTGACCACTCGTATCTCAGTTCTGCACCCCTCAGACTGAGAACTGCAAAAAGACTTAAAGGGAACCTGTCATCTCCGAAACACCCCCTGAACTAGAGTAAGCGTTGTATAGTGTAAGTGATGCTGAATCCGAATATGTAGGTTTTTTCTTCATACTCCCTTCCATTCTGACGCTGTGCTCCCACAAACCAGCAGTAAAATGCATTGAGAGGACTCTTCTTTGAGTCCTCTCCATTATATGAGTGAGCACCGGAGTCCAGTGAGTGCATTTTACTGCAGGTTTGTGGGAGCACAGCGTCAGAATGGAAGTGAGTATGAAGATAAAAATTACATAACCAGACTTGACGTCACTTACACTATACACCACTTACTCTAGTTTGGAGGGTGTTTCAGAGCTGACAGGTTCCCTTTAACAACAACCTTATTGTAAGCCTGTGGTTCTGCAGAGAGACTTCAAAGTGGCTACAGAGAGGGAGTACTAAAACCACCATCATTATTGCTGTCCATATGGTGCTATTGGGAGAATATTGCACTGATATACTTTATAGTTGTACTACAATCCCCATCATCAACCTAGTAAAGAAAGACTCATTATTGTCTCCAATATCCACCAGTCCTGCCTTGTACCCAACCAATCCATCTACCATCAAGAGCACCACAACTACCAGCAGGCAGGAGGGTGTGGAATGCAGTCACTGCACGGCCCTAGAGCGGAGACGGCCACTGTGATCTGTGAGTACTACCCCTACCCTCAGACCATGACTACCACTCCCATCCTCCATGCACTTCTCCTGGGCTGCTGCAAATATATCAGGAAAGGGCTTCCAATTAGAAGTTAGTACAAGTTAGTGGCGTTGAGGCCACGCAGGGGCATGGCATTTCCTTTCAAAGTGACTGGTGCACCCTCCTGAGTAACGGCTAGGCAGGGCATGCTGTGGCAGACGGCAGTGGCACAGTAGGACAGGGGGCGTAGTCTAGAGTCATTTTGACGAGCTTGACCTGGCATTTATACGAACCCCGAACACATTTTAGAGGGAATGCTCAGGTAGGAGTTTATATCTTACTTTTGAGTTGAATGCCTAATAGAGTCCAATGATTTCAAAATCTGTCAAATGCAAAATGCAATTAAAAGCAGCATTAATCATATCTAAGGCACTTTGCCAAAACAATCGCTGGCAGTGCATACCCGAAACTGGCATGCTTTGGGCTGTTCTCCTTCATGAACAACAGTGGAGAAGAGTGTAGAATATCAAGAGGATTAAGGGTACAATAACGAGAATATTACATCATGTTCAAAGCACTTCTGATTATATCATCACAACAAGCATAATAGTAAATGAACGGCCACTTGCCCAGTTGAAACATGTTGCTTACGGCAACAAAACAAGACATTGCCACGGAGATGCTTCTTAATCTTGCTGTCTTGTATTAAGAAGTCACAGCAGGACACTGCTATATAGAACTTGTATTTTCTATATTCTGCCATGCCATGGAGGGTACGGGTCACCTGCTTGTCCATCTCAAGGTTTTCCCACCGCAGGACTTAGAGGATCAATGAAACACGTTACAGCTGATGTTGCGTTTGCCACTAAGGTCAAGATTGAACTGGTCCTGGAGACAACTAAGGACTTCAATATTGACGTCCTAACCTCACAATAAGACGTCAATATCTGATCAGCGGCGGTCCTGTGTAAAGGCATTCATGGGGATGAATGATCGCAGTAACTCCGCTCAGTGGTGGGCAATTATTGGGAATGAATGTTTTTTCTTAAATACTGCCTTTCAATCCGTCCCACATAATAGGGTCTTAAATCTTCACATAACAGCAATCTGTTTTCCACAGCTGCATTTCCTACAATAACGTGGCAGAGGAAGTTGAAACCTTTTTCGGCCATTTTTTTAAATTAAGTATTGGAACCCATAAAGGGGTTTTATATTGAAGACCTATCTTCAGGATAGGGTAATTGTGTAAATACCACGGCACTCAAAAAATTGCGTTCAAAGTGATTAATTTTATTGCTTCTATCCAAAGATATATAAAGACTTCTGGCCAACGTTTCGGTCAAACACAGACCTTGTTCATAATATATATATTATATAAAAAAAATTATATTATATAATAGGCCGAGAACAAGGTCTGTGTTTGACCGAAACGTTGGCCAGAAGTCTTTATATATCTTTGGATGGAAGCAATAAAATTAATCATTTTGAACGCAATTTTTTGAGTGCTGTGGTATCTACACAATTGCCCTATATATATTTTACCACTGAGCACCATAACATCGACTAGGAGTGCTGACCAACCCCTTATCTATCCTCGGGATAGGGCATGGACATCTGATCAGCAGGGGTCTGACCCCCACCCGCCGGTCAGCTGTTAGAAGAGGAGGTGGTGCTCGATGTGAGCGCTACTTCCTCTTCATTACACTGCCCGCCGTCTCCCCTGTAACAGCAGCGTAGTGTAATTACAAGTCAGGGGTGCACCACCAATGAGGCGATGTGAGGTGATTCCCTCAGGCAGCACCAGGTAGGAGCAAGAAGGGGGATTATCTGCTTCTGCAGTATAGTATTGGGAAGCACAATGGACACAGTATGTGGTGCTGCATTACCCTGTATGTTTTATAGCTCTGTATGTAATGTTTTCCAAGCATGTCTTTAACAGTAGGGGAAGGGGTTAGGTTAAGAAATTGGCATTGGGGTTTGGGGCGCTGTTTTAGTTTTCGCCTCAGACAGCATAAAGGCTAGGTTAGGGCTGGGCGATTAATCGAATTAATTCGATTAATTCGCCAATTGAAAGCCTCCCAATTTTATTTTTTAGGAAAATCGTGAACTCGATTTTCCTAAAATGGTGCCCGCCAGATAAAATAAAAAAAATCTCTCACCTGTCCTGCGCCACGGCTCCGCTCCGGTGTCCGGCGCTCCTCTTCTTCTCCGGGGCCGCGCTGCACTGTCCTGACCGCGTACAGCGTCAGGACGTAGTGCGCGCACTCTCACCTGACGCTGCATGCAGTTAGGTGACAGTGCAGCGCCGGGAGAAGAAGACTGAGGAGCGCCGGACCTGGAGCGGAGCCGCGGCGCAGGACAGGTAAGGGATTTTTTTATTTTATTCTTATGGTGGCCTAGTGGGCTGTTCTGAGGGCTGAAGGGGGCACTACTGTGGGCTAATCTGAGGTTTCAAGGGGGAACTACTGTGGGCTGTTCTGAGGTCTGAAGGGGCACTACTGTGGGCTAATCTGAGGTCTCAAGGGGGCCCTACTGTGGGCTAATCTGAGGTCTCAAGGGGGCCCTACTGTGGGCTAATCTGAGGTCTCAAGGGGGCACTACTGTGGGCTGATCTGAGGTCTGAAAAGGGCACTAATGTGGGCTGATCTGAGGTCTCAAGGGGGCACTACTGTGGGCTGATCTGAGGTCTGATGGGGGCACTGTGGGCTGATGTGGGGTCTGATGGGGCACAATGGGCTGATGTGGGGTCTGATGGGGCATAATGGGCTGATCTGAGGTCTGATGGGCACAATGGGCTGATCTGAGGTCTGATGAGGGCACAGTGGGCTGATCTGAGGTCTGATGAGGGCACAGTGGGCTGATGTGAGGTCTGATGGCGGTATAGTGGGCTGATGTGGGCACAGTAGGCTTTTTTTATTTCTTTTTTTATATTTTTAATAACATAAGAAAATCGAGATTTAAATCGTGAATCGTCCAAAATTTTTAAAAAAAAATCACGTTCTGCTTCCATTCAAGTCGGACCCCTGTAGATCTGAACTATCCTGAGGATCGGTGATCAATACAAACAAGCTGCACAACCCCTCTAAATCACCCAAGCACCAAGCTCGAGGACAACTGTCCTTCTATATAGTAGACACTTCAGTCTATGAGCCTTGTATAAATAAAAGGGAGTGATGATCTGGTATAAAACAGCCATAATATAGATCTTGCCGCCCTGTAATCCATAGCGTCCATTACAGACCACTCTGCGTCTACTTACAATTCTTGGTTTGAATGGTGGTTTGATTTTCCTCTGCTCTAGAAGTAACCAGTCAATTTCTTTGAAGAACGGATGCTGTTTAATGGCTTCTTCTAGCCCCTGGGACGGCACACATCCAAGTCTCTTGTTTGGGTTCTTTGTCATAAACTATAGGCAGAAAATAAAATAATTAGTCAATGTAAATCGGGTTTTCAAGCTAAACTCCAGAATACCAGTAACCAGTCCTGCTATAAATAATGTATACAAGAGCGGACAACAAGCCTTCTCATTTAACTGGGATACACTGTGTATACCCAAACACTTATATATATACAGTGATACCTCAGGATACAATGGCCTCAGGATACAATATTTTCAACATACAATGGTCTTTTCTGACCCATCGTAAGCTGAAACCAGACTCAGCATACAATGTCTCAGACTCAGATCCAACCAATCAAGGCCACTTCTCTGGTAAATAGCTGTATTAGTTACTAGTTATCAGCTATTCCTGTCTGTTATATGTAAGGACTTGTTTTATCTGTCTTAGTTATCTGCTTATTTTTCTTAAATCTTCATTTTCTCTTATCTTGGATGACATTTTGGGGCTTTGGAACCGATTACTCAAATTACAATGGTTTCAACATACAATGGTCGTCCTGGAACCAATTAATATTGTAACCTGAGGGACCACTGTATATATACATTTATAGTCTACTGGCATTCTACATATATCATCCATGGATATGATATACACCACATAAAGAGAGTCTGTCAGCAGTTTTGACCCCTCAAAACTACTGACAGCACTAGATGGTCTAGTGCTGTTATCAGTTCTGAGGTGTGAAAACTGCTGACAGACTCTCTTTATGGGAACATTAAGCTTAAAGGCAGCGGTTAAAATGATAAGAACTTATAGAAAGAGCAGCTAATATCATCGACACATACAGTTAAACATAAATTGACATAATTCCCTCTTAAACCTCTCAGAATTGGATATATGTGATACAAAGTCATGCTCATGTGGGAGGGATGTTTCTAAACCTCCTCTCACTAAGTTCAAAAATGCTAAACTGACCTTTTTTATGCCTTCACAACCCCATCCCTACCAAACATAAACCCCTCTTCTGATTCTTGCTGTAGATGTACAGTACGTCATTGTTCCAACACTGGTATTGCTTGGGCACTATATAGCAGTATTATTGGTATGTAGCATTTTTGGCCATTGTATGGTAATACTATATTGTCAATGTACCGTATAAGAGATTTATCAAGGTATTGGTATTATTACAGAAGCATTGTATGATGTTTAGGAGCATCATTTGTGCATTGTTTGGTAGTATTAGGTGTGCGCTGTATAGTGTCTTTTTTTTTAAATGCCGCTAGACTGGGTATAGAATGGGGCCCCATTTATAACCCAGAGCAGAGAGCAACTTCAAAGTCCACCTATGTCTCTAGATGGCCCAGCATGTCACTCTACAAAGAGCTTCAATGGGCAACAAACACATAATGGTTCATTTCCCTGTAGTGGCTATGCAGAAGGCAGTATTATGTGGTCATAGTATAGTGGCATTATTTATGTGCTCTATGGCAGTATTATGAGGGCACTGCATAGTGGTGTTCATTTTCTGTCAGTCGCAAATACCAGAGCTTCATCTGTGGGATTCAAGCATGTAATATATTACTCACTGTTATATTAAATGGAAATTATATATTGCATCAAAAATACTAATTGAAAACTGCGCTTCTACAAAAGACAAAGCTTGGCAGTGGCACCACGCTGATGTAACTCTGAGATTCTGCAAAACGCAGCTTCCTTACTCCAACAGTATACTTAGCAGGAAATGTCTACATCCCGAAAGGTGATGACAACTAGCAAAGCAGGGCTACCATTCCCTGCTGACTTAACCTGGCAGCTTTACACCACAAAAGCCATTAGAAAATATTTTTATAGTGGGTAGCAGCTGTCAAAAATGCTGGTACTCTAAAATGAGGAGAAGAACCAAACTGCGTACAGCACAACACAATAATATAAAAAAGATATGCTTAGTGCCAAGTATCGATAATACACCTGAAAGCAAATCAGCAAAGTATGTTCCATCCAGACACAGAACCAGCAGGGGATGCAAGAAGATGTAAATGCAGGACTAAGCTCTACCATAAGACAAGGAACCCGGATCCACACAAAATACATAAAGTATTTGCACTCGACTCGACTTTTTATTAAAGGGGTATTCTCACCTTGTTATGGCATATCACTATCATTATGAATAGTGAGCGGGGGTCCATCTCCTGCCGATCTTTAGGAACTGATGTACTTTTGGCATTTATTTTGCACATGTTCTACTTTTTTATGGGGCTACGGAACGGACATACGGATGCGGATAACACACGGTGTGCTGTCCGCATTTTTTGCTAACCCATTGAAGTGAATGGGTCTGCATCTGAGCCTCAAAATATGCGGATCGGAGGCCGCAAGAGCAACTGTCGCGTGAATGTAGCCTTACCCTGTATGTTCTGTAGTGATATACATAATGTTAGGAGGGAAAGGGTTAGGGTGAGAATTTGGCATGGGGGGGTTCAATTTTTGACTTGGCCGACAGAAAAGCTAGGTGCACCAGCGCTGAGGGAAGGGGGGGCCCAAGCTGAACTCTTGCACCAGGGCCCAGGAGCCTTTAGCTACGCCCCTGACTCCAACCATACATAGAATAAAAATGGTGGCCAAGCATAAAGCTACACAATTGGGAGACGTAAAGGGGTTGTGAAAGAATGGGGGGAGGAGCAACCCCTCATTAGGCCGGAAAGATTACCCGCTTCCTGGAGCTGGCTCCCCACTCCTTCAGGCCTGAGATTCTCCACTAGTCTCCCTCGTCAACATCCTGTTTGACATTGCTGCAGCCAATCACCACAGCGGTGACCAACTCCCCATACGTCATGACAAACGGTCATTGGCAGCAGTGATGTCAAACCAAAAGTTGACATAGAAGGAGCCTAGTGGAGCATCGTAGGTCGGGAGGAGAAGGAGCGGGGAGCCAGTGTCGGGGAGCAGAATAGTAAGTGTGTGTGTGTGTGGGGGGAGAGAGAGGGAAGGGGGATACCAACAAAAAACATTCTTGCAAAAAACATTCTTACAAACCCCCTTAAGTTTAATATATATACATAACATATTATACTGACTCCTTATAGATCTATAATATGGTGGTCTTTTGCCCGCTATTTTCCTACACCATGCAAAAGCATTTATACTGATATAATAGAAAACGGGGAAGGGCATGGTGGATACACACGAGTTGGCAGTAAGCAATCCTCTGCCCCAATGCAATTTTACATTGCAAAAATTCTGCCTTATATGACTTGTTTCTGGCTAACGTAAGTCAAACCAGTGTCTGCTCGCACAATGTAAGGAAATCAAGTGTTCCAACTCTAATCCCTTGTTAGCATTCTCCAGTAAACTGCACAGACGCCTTCCAGCTTCCGCTGCCTTTCCTGTAAAACACAACAACATAGCTGGCCTATGTGACTTGGCTCACAGACTGATCAACTGCACTGCTATTAATAATTGGGAGACAATGAATTTCTAGGTTTTACAGACGTTTAAAGGGGTTGTCTCATCTCGCTAGGATATGCCCCAATTGTCTGATAGGTGTCCCACCTCCGGGACCCGCACCTACACCGAGAATGGAGCCCCGAAAGTTGTGGAGGGCGCCCTGCGCATGCGCAGCTGCCCCCCATTAATTTCTAAGGGGCTGCCGAAAATAGATGAGCGCTAGCTTGGCTATTTCCGTCGCGCCCATTAATGGGAGCGGTGGCCACGCAAGTGCAGTGCGCTTCCATTCACTACTATGGGGAGAGAGCTTGGTGGTGGCCGGACCCGGGAAAACCTGGGGTCCTCTGGCCACCACCTTCCCAGCTCAGTTCTCGGTGGGACCCGCACCTCTACCCCTTTAAGGCTAAGTTCACACGTGTTCGGTCCGGGAAACATGTTCTGTGTCATGGCCATATTTCTCCAACTGAACACTGCTCCTCCGACCCAAACTCTCAGCATGACAATGACTTGTGATGCTGTGAATTCCTGCATACCCGCGGGTCTTCTGTACTGCACTCACTTAATACAGCGAGTACAGTATAGCAGACCCATGGTCAGGCAGGATCTCACAGCATGCTAAGTCATTACGATCCTGTGAGTTCGGGCCACCATTTTTCGTTTCATATCACTGTATACATATGGGCAGTGGTAGGACTACAGTTGCAGTAGCGGGGGGGGGGGGGGGGGGGGGCACGCCTCTCCTGCCAGTACACAAACTCAGTAATGATAACTTGGTGTGTACTGGCAGACAAGGCTCAGGCTGTAATGGATGACAGATGTGACAGTTGAACTTGTGTACATCCCCAGACCTGTGACCTCTCCTGCTCAGCAACAGGCTCAATGACGTCACTGCATCAGGCCTGCTGCTGGGGAGAGCAAGATGTCCTCCAATCATTGGGGAACAGGGCTAGGTGAGTATTACTTTTTTATGTTATTAACACTACAGGGGCAGCACTACTGTAAGGGGCCAGAAGTATTGTTACAGGGGCACTAAGGGTGCATAACTACGGTGTGGGGCACTAAGGTAGCATCACTACTGTGAAGGTCAGGAGGCATTAGGGAACCATTCTACTTTGGGGGGCTCTAAGGGAAAATAATTACTGTGTGAGGCATTAAGGGGCCACACAGGGTCCAGGCAGTATACTGTAAAGTGAGCTAGCCAGGGAAGGGGAGGGGGGTTGTTGGAAGTTACTAGGGGGGGGGGCTTTAAAAAATTTGCTATTGAGCCCAACATTTTACTAATTATCCCCCTGCATATGGGGAAGATTTATCAAAACTAGTTCAAGTAAAAAGTGGTGCTGTTGCCCATAACAGCCACTCAGGTCACTGCTTTTATTTACCAGAGAACAGAGAAATGAGAAGTGAAGTTTGATTGGTTGTTATGGGCAACTCCTCTGCTTTCATTTTTCACTCTTTGCCTTTCCAGAGTCATAACTTTTTTTATTTTTCTGTTCATATTCACATAAACCAGTTCTAATAGCACTATTTATATTGTATAAAATGTGGTGGGAATCTGGGAAAAATTCCAAATGGGGTGGAATTGGGGAAAAAAAACGCAATTTCGCCACAATTTTATAGGTTTCGGTTTTTACAGTATTCCCTATATGGTATAACTGACATGTCAGTTTCATTCTCTTGTTCACTATGATATCACGTTTATATAGTTTTTCTTTTTTATATTAAAAATTAAAAAAAAATTCTTTTTCTATAACATTTTTAGATTTAAAAGGGTTTTCCAAGGGTTTTCCCAGACCCCTACTGATCAGCTGTATATTGTATAGCGGATGTGCATGGTATTGTGCTCAGCTCCATTCACTTCTATGGGGCTGAGCTGCGCCTAGGCCATGAGACCGATAAACGTGTTGTCACTTGGCGTAGGGAAAGATGTGAGAAAGCCTACTGTGAGCACCGCTGCCTTCTCGATCTCGGATCGCCACCAGTCAGATACTGATGACCTATCAGAGGAGGTTATCATCAATATTAAAATCTAGGAAAACCTCTTTAAGTCTATGGAGCTGTGTGAGGGCTTTTTTTCTGCACAGCAAACTGTAGTTTTCAGTGATAACATTTTTGGTTGTGTATGATGTTTTGATGACATTTTATTCACTTGTTTTGGGAGGTGAAACACCGAAAAAAAACGCAAATCAGCCATGTTGATATTTTTACAGCATTCACTGTACAGGATATATAAGTTTAGATTTTAATAGTTTGGGTGTTTTGGGATATGGCAATGTCTATGAACTTTAATTTTTTAATATGAAATAGATTTTTTGCAACCTACTCCACAATACATATATATGGTACGTAGTTTTGAATTTGCATCACTTTTCATACATTACTACAGTAAACTAGAATTCCTCTATAATAAATGTATAAAGGTCTACCACACAATATATACAATGTCTTCTTATGTTTACTGCATACCATAATGTTATATAATACTACAGTATATATATAACAATAAAGCTATTATGCAATACATTTGTACCCTCAGGTATAATGAGCATTTTTCCATCTCAGAATGAAGTACTTACGGTAACTTAAAAATGACCTTTTATTTCTCCGTTAAGGAGACCTGAAATTTCACAAGCCATAAACCTGAAGATTACATTGTATTTTGGCTTAATTCCAAACCCCAGGAGTCCTAAATATTCAATGGCTTTAAATCCAGAAATAATCCTCCTGTTTACATGTTCCATGCATCATTACTGTGTTATTCTGTCCACACCTTTCTTTCATCAGCGAGTCATATTTACTTGTATGACAAACCGTTCTTTTTTTTTTTCTAAAGTTATTAGGCTGCTGTGGGAGTATCTGGTATTTGCCAAATTATTTTGGAACCTAATAGCAAAGATATATGAGACAATGATAGATTTTATATTCTCAGTAGCTACTCAGGGGCGTATCTAGACATCACAGTGTCCAATAGCAGAGCACCATCTAGGCCACAGCCCTTTCAGCTTCCTCATACGCTCCTCTCTACTGCTACTAGTCACAACCAAGAGAAGAACCCTTTGCTGGTCTTAATGACTGACAAAGTAAGAACTGCTGAACTGCTTGTGTCAGGATATGAAGAGGGACAGTTTGGCTTCAGGTCTCTCAATGCTTAGGCCTAGAAGGAATACTCAAATACCAAAACCTGCAAGTATAGTACACTGGAGGAGGGGGGCTGAAAGAAGAGATATAAACTGATTCTGCAATATATAGTGTGAACCCGGGCTTTAAAGGGAATGTATATTACCCTAGGGTAGTGATTGCTAACCTCCGGCACTCCAGCTGTGGTGAAACTACGACTCCCAGCGTGCTCCATTCATTTCTATGGAGTTCTGAGAACAGACAAGCAAGTGTGCATTTTGGGAGTTGTAGTTTTACCACAGCTGGAGTGCCAGAGATTAGCCATCACTGCCCTAGGGGATGCCATACTAAAGGTACAAACCTCCCACATGAGCAGGGTGCATGTGCTTTCTGGCTGCAATGAATGAGAGCAAAGAGACAGAACTACTGATGGGCTACTGACAGGGAGTGGTAGGGAAGATGCATGCAGAACTGTATCTATCCTGACTTATCTAGCTGTCCAGCAGTACATTAGAGATGTTATATGTCATTTAATCCTCTGCCCTTTAATGAAATGTCTGTGCTGACTCTGTCCCAGTCTACACAGCAAAGCTGAAAAGTGACCTCTGTAAAGCAGAAAACCTACTTCACTGGTCAAAATCTGCATCAGTTCTATTCTCCAGTGGCCAGTGCAAAAACTACAAAAGTGGTGATATATTGTTAGGATATGCGAACATTTTATCATCGGTGAGGGTATGAACTTTAGGGGCCCCAACAGATCCTGAGAATAAAGGGGCCACAGTGCTGATTTAGCCATTTAGCTCTGCTGGGAGCTGTAGCCAAAGTGCTGTACAGATAAAAGGGGACAAATTGATGAATCAGTTCTGCTGCTTCTTCATTTTCTGGATCAATGGGGTTCCTAGAGCTCAGACCCCAACAGATTATAAAGTGATGCCACATCCAAGTGATATGCCATCACTTTACAGGATCAGAATAAGCCTTTAACTTTTTTTAGATTCACAAGATATATCTTACTATTAATTTGTTTTAAGATGAAGTTACTTAAGTGAAGGCTTTGATTTATGTCTTGGACTAAACATTTCCAGGAACAGAAATGACTTTGCTAAGCATGTTATTTCTGTCCATGAATAAGCCTAGTGATGTAAAAATACTGGACAGATTTATGTCTCTTCTCAGTTTCATTCAATCTTATTATCTGATGTGGTGTAAAATGAACAGATGCAGATTTGGACCAATGAACCAGTAAAGGGGTATTCCGGTTATATCAAGTTATTCCTTTTCCATAGGATAGGGGATAACTATTAGGTTGGTGGGGATCCTACCACTGGGACTCCCGCCAATCACAAGAATAAATGGAGCGGATGGTCGGAAATGCGACAGCCATAGAACTCCCATAGCAATGAATAGAGCTGCCATACACATTTCCGACCACCCTGTTAGTTCATTTCAGTGGGCTCCACTGGGTTTGGGACTTTCGTTCTCGTGATCGGTGGGAGTGCCAGTGTCAGTCAGTATCAGCCAGTTTGACTCAAAAGAGACTCCAGTGAATCCCCGAGACTGTGTGCAACAGAAGAAACAATCAGATTGTTGAGCAGCTAAAGATGGAGTGCAAGGTTTTCATCTGGGAGGGTGATGCACATCTACGGCTAATAGACTTCACTGCCTTTGCTTGGGTTTAAAAGCTTCTGGCCTCCTTCTCAAATAAGGTTGCAGCGCTGCTTTGTGGGATCTGCCCCGCTGAAGGAATTGCAGAGAAATTTTGGATTTTTATGCACCCACAGCATTCACAGTATGTAATGGACTTCATAGGTCACCCATGATTCAGCCAGAACTTGTTGGAACTGCTGTGCTAAGACTTCATGCCTTTGTCCTGTGTGGAAGTGTTTTTTCATCTACCATTCAAGTAAAGACTACTAGTCAGCTAACCTCCATCCAACTCCATTCTGGTCTCCTGCCTGTCATTCTGCACCAAGAGAACCCCACCATCCAGGAACAACCCCCTGGGAAAACTCTCCTTACTTCCTTATTCTTCTTCTACTTATTCTACTTCCTTCTCCATTGTGCCAGACTTGGGAGTGAGGGAGAGGACCCAGCCAAGTGCTGTGACAATTACCACTCTCATCTTCCTCTTCTGATTCCCACCAGTCTGCTGCATGGGAACCGTAGAAATGGGAACAGGGGCGGATTGGGAACTTAAAGTAGCCCTGGAAAAAAAACTAAAAGTGGCCCCATGTTGTAGGTGGGACTAAATTGATAGAAGACGGGGCAACATAAGTAGGCAGGGCCTGCAATAACATAGTGCAGCACAAAGTACCACCACAGCAGAATCAAATAGCACAGTGCAGCACAAAATACTGCCGCCCTTTGCGCAGTATTCAACTGTATCATTGTCTTGAGGATGGTTAGACAGTTGAGTTGAGGAGGGCAACTGCGGGCATTGAGCATCAAATCATTATGTACCTGGCCTGCGGCCATCAGGAGAGCTTAGGTGGCCCCCTGGGAATCGGCCCACTGGGAAATTTCCCTGTAAGGTCTATGGCCAACCCACCCCTGAAATGGAAGTAGGAAAGTACGCTTCCCTTCACAGGTCCGGTGGGGCCGAGGGTGAATTTAACTAATGATTCCATCTTAGAAAACCCCCTTTAAAGTCCCCAATGAAAAATGCATAACATGGTCCACCTGCGATGTGCCAATCGTAATACTGGGGTCTTTGGGTCACTTCAGCATAAGGACATGGATAGGGTTATAATTTACAATTTACAACAGAAGTAAGGCCCTAATCAATATTCGGTCACCACACAAACTTAACGTCACCGTCAATGTAAATGTCTGAGCCACACAGCCTGATAAAAATCAGCTATATGGGTAGAGAGTATTATATATTGTACATGGTGGGTGGTGGGTCCTGTGGGCCCTTTTATTTTGCACTATGCCCCGGGAGCTCACAGAGCTGTACATAAAGTTGTCATGTATGGTAGGTTAGCACATGGTTCAGTTCTAAGAATGCAACAGTAAGTTCAGCTGAGATCAGATTCTGTACAACTTCATGGTGACTACTACACTAGGACCTTATTGAGTCCAGTCCCTGTGTGTGAGTCTTGCAGTCTGGCAGGGGCACAGCAAAGAGTCAGGCAGATAACACAGATCTACTTTGCAGAATTTTCCTGTTTAATACAATTCTACAGTGCTTCTGGTTCATACTTCATACAACTGCACAGAACACAAACATTATGTTCCTTTCCCACAAGAAGTGCAATTTATCCCAGGCTCCATTATCCAACCAGTGCCACTATGAACTGCATTTGAACTCCCAGAGGGTGGCTGTTCTCTATTAGTCAATTTCAGTTTTTGGGAAAAAAAATAATAAAGAAAAAAAAAGAACTCAAGACTCACTGATTTCAAAATGCTGACGGCTTCCTTACTCAGCCACACAGGGTACAGGACATCATCGTGGAGGATGGATTCAAAGAGGTCATCTTCATTGTCTGCCTCAAAAGGTGGTTGACCCGCCATCATCTCGTACATCAAGACACCCAGGGCCCACCAATCCACCGAGGGCCCATATTCTAATTCCTGTAATATCTGTAACAAAAACATAACTCTTAGTTCATATATTAAAAAATCTCTACAATCACCCGCAGACCAACTCCTACAACATCCAGATATGGTGAAACGTTCCTTAGGCACTTGGCAGGTTATATAGGAATGGATGGTCAATAATCTATATTTAACCTCTGCAAAGAAAGCTAAAGTAAAATCAGTTCATAAGCCAGAACTACAGCACTACACAAGGTGAACCCTTTCCTCTATGATGGTGCTGTCTTCTTTCTTCATTCTTTGGAATGTGGTCAGAGTCTTGGTAGACTCAATAATCCACATAGACTTCCAGCATCAGGGTTGGTCCACCAGAGAACCAAAGGATCCTCTAGTAGACCCAGGCTCTGATACCAACATGGGCAACACAGATTCAAGTGGAAAAAAATCTCTTTGATTTAAAACGTATTAAATATTGATGATATAGGGGGTTAGGCCTCAAGAATAATTTCCAATAGTGGGTTCCAGGACCCCAGTCCGACACTGTAGACTTCCTATTAAACCGCCTAATCTACCTACTAAATGTCCTCCTACCTCCAAAGGTATAACTAAAGGGTCCTTCAAGCGACTTCTCCAGATTCTGCATCCAATTATCTACCCCTCCTCCACCTTCTATGTACTGTATATACGACATGGGACTACTTTTGGGCCCAACAAAAGTCATGGTCATTGCTCTCCCCTGCCTTCTCTCTCTTCCCCTCTTTGTCTATGTCTGATAAATTAAACTTTTCCTTCCTCTTTTATTACTACTTTGCTATGCCATTCACACTTAAAATGTTAGGAGAGTGGTTGAGCTTTGTGATATCACTACTAGCATTGTGGAGAATATTTCTGTAATACTGACCGAGCCACAAAACTATACGGTAAGGTCCAGAAGGACACCTGTACTAATTTATGTGACCAGTGTAAGGGGTGGAGGATCACCTCAGTTCCAGTTATGTAAATTACAAATATGCTTTAAAGTGTCATATGTTGGCATTCTGATTTGGATTTTTTGGGCGGCTCACCCTGCTGCCAGGTAAAAAGGAAGGTCAGCACTATATTTCTAAGGGGAGGAAGGCGCTGCCATTGCTCACTAAGTCGCCGGTGTGGGCACTTTTGGACACTTCCACAAACATAGCTGGGTGTGGCACCGGAGGTAAAGTGTGACCTGAGTGTGCGCATTGTGCCTGGTACATAGCAGTTATGTAGACCTTGAGGAGATACAGTAACTGTGTAAGAAAGACCGGGCCCAACCGGGCTGAATGCCACCGTTCTTGGTAAGAGGTTGTGCCTCTCAGCTGAGAGGCCTTGTTTTCTAATAGGCTGGTCCCTCCATTTACCTACTGTAATCACTTCTTCATTTCCCATGTCTGTTGTTGCCATTAAACAATGCACCCCCAGTACCACGTCATTACACCTACCTCAGGAGCAATGTAGTCTGGTGTACCACAGAAGGTCGTCGTAGTTACGCCATTCAATATTCCCTCTTTGCACATCCCAAAGTCAGCCAGCTTACAGTGGCCTTCTGCGTCCAAAAGGATATTGTCCAGTTTAAGATCCCTGTAAAAGAATAAAAATATAACATAATAATATGTAATGGTGCTCGTTGAATTAATAAATTGACAACTGGGCGTTACCCTTCTCCATGTCAGCAGGATGCACCTGACCTGAGTGTGTCGGGGTTTAACTTATTTGTGAAGTTGTCAATTTTATTCATACATTTCCTGGAGGGATAACAGAGGATCTTCACAAGGCAAAGTTCTAGGTGCCCTTGAATTCTTATCTGAAATATTTACTCAAACGAGCATGTCAGGCAAGCTGACAGATACACCTATGACAGCAGCCAAAAAGCAGCAGTAATACCACTGGCATACAACTTGTTCTTACCCCCATGCCTTATTCTTTTGATAAGGGTTGACTATGATGAGACAAACCCCTTTGAAGGCTACATCCACAGTCAAAACAATATTTTTATTATGCCACTGCATCTAAAATACAAAATGAAGCACTGATAAATTTGCAAAAAGTCTAAAATTACAATTTCAGTATTGCTTTGCCAATTTATGTGTCTCCACAGCAACAAACAAACCCCTATAGTCTTATTGTATCATCCTACTTTCTTCCCGCCATCTCCTACTCCTTGGTAACCTACTGAAGGTATGGTAGCATAAAGTTGGGAACAGATACAGTAGAAGAAAGCATGAGTGCAGGCTCAGACTACAAGGATATACGTGTAGTCTGTTACCATGGCGATGTATAGATCTGCATAGAGCTGTGGATATAAAACAATAGGAAATATAGGACCTATTAAAGTTACTTCATTTTTTTTTTTTTCATTTTAGTTGCACCAGAACAGTAAAAATTGGTTGTGAAAGTTCAGGTAGACTTTACATACACTAATTCAATTTTAACTGTGATGGTAAGGACATATATTTTTTCGTGAAATACTTGTGTTTTTTTTACATGTGACTTTACAAATTTTTTTTTTAATCCAATAATTAAACAAAACAAAAAACACATTCTGACCATAAAAATGGATGCTCAAAAAGCCTCACAAACCCCCCAGCAGTCATATAGGTGGTGTAAGCCACAACCCCATGATATCTTCCATACAGGGATCCTTTAAGACCAGCTGTGCCTAGTAATTCCTCTGCAGGCTTCAGGATCCTTTTTCTTGGCAAGTCAGACATTGGCAAATGTTTTGACCTTTTGTGCCCGGGCAAATGCAGAAATGATGAGACGGAACACATTGGCTCTTCTGTGTGATCCAGCTCACAGCCGTGTCTTCAAGAGAGCACAGTCTACAGTATAAGCCAGTGCCGAGGAGCCCAGTGAATGGGACACCTGGCGGTATAGTTCATTTCCTACTAAGGGACTTGATGATGTGCTTAATTACACATAAACTCCAGCACCAGAAGTTACAATATCAGATCTCATTACTGGTAACACAATAAAATTACTTACATATAACTATACTGTATCCTCAGTAACAAACTATGTGGCCGCTATTTCTGCACCCAAAGGGGCTGGCACCCAGCTTTTCTCCCTAGCTATGCAGTCAGATATACAGTAATTACATAGCTAGGAAGCTTAGCCATTAGGGGTCCTTGGAAAGCTCAGTGACAACCCCAATAGCAGCTGTCATATAGGATATGGTCACCCAGCTTTCCCAAAAACAGATATAACTTTGAATACGATTTTGAGAACCCTTTCGGGATGTAATGTTCTTTAAAGTGAAGCCCCAGTGCTATGTCATTACTGGAATTGCTCCCTTACAGGTTGCCAATAATACCCTAAAGAGCTTCCAGGCCCCACATGTGAAATTTCCTCATCCGCACACATTCTATTACTACAAGGATATTTCTCCAAGCAAATGCATTTAGTTTTGTGACAGCAGGGGTGCAAAAGCTGGTTAATGTAAGGACACTATAACATAAGCTATCACAGTGCCCCCTACTGGACATTCAATCCATTGCTATTAAGCTTTTTGCTCCTCATGCAATTTATATAACACTGACCTCCACTTATTAAAATTCTGCATTTCAATATATTGATTCCTTTAGTAATGATAGTCACATTCTATGATAGTAAATATTATTATTATATTTTCTTTTCATTGATTCCGTATTTGTCCGCACACAGCCCCAACACTGTACTATCAGGGACTGCACTCTACGATTGTTCATGTGAACTTGGTTCATGAGTGACTTTACACAGGCAGAGCAGCAGGGAGTACCTGTGAGTATTATAAATGTATATGCAGTTTGGAATCCATGGAAAGATGGGCGACAAACCTACTGTAAAGCCTGGTATTAGACGCAGCCACTTACATGCAAAGAGCCTACTTCAAGGTCTGAGTACGTTATCGACCAGCAGCCACTGAAAGTATTCTCCTATATAGCACACAGACAAAACTACTGTATAAGGGGCAAAGAGAAAAGTTTTAAGTGGGACGTGCTTTGCATATTCTGACAACCATAAGCATCTGATTTTTAATTGCTCCAAGTACTAAATGTTTATTTATTTTATGCACTTATATAGCGCTACTATATTCCACAGCACTTTACAGACATTAGCATAAAGCTGTCCCCAATGGGGCTCACAATCTAGATTCCTTATCAGTATGTCTTTGGAGCGTGGGAGGAAACCGGAGAACCCAGAGGAAACCCACACAAACACTGGGAGAACATACAAACTCCATGCAGATGTTGTCCTTTGTCAGACTCAAACCCAGGACCGCAGAGCGGTAAGGCACCAGTGCTAACCACTGAGCCAATTTTGAGCCATTTATTCTTTAAAGAACCATTTCTGGTATCTAATTATTAGATGGAAAGTCAGTTTCAAGATGGTTCATAGCAGGGATTAAAGGGTTATTCTGCAGATGAGCGAATTGATTCTACTGATTCGGAATTCCTCCTAAATTTCTTGTGATTCGTTTTGGGTGAATGAGAGAGAACCCATGCTTCAAGGAAGTTCTTCCACAACAGGTAAAATCTGGTGGTAGCATCAAACTATTCAATTGGTACTTTTTCATAATAGAATTTTACCCTGGTGGCAGCCTCAAACTGTGCAATGGTACTTTTCCAAAAAGGAAAATCAAATTTGCATGCCTTTGGATTTTTGGAAAGATAGTCAAATTAGCTTTTCTTCCAAAAATAAAACTAAGTCTATCTGATGTCAGTAGAAGTAAGATATGCTAATTTGGATATATATTTAAATGCACAGCAACATTGGCTGGACTACAGTACTCCTCATGCATACTAGATGGTCTCCCTAATAAGCAAGAGAACACTCCAAAGCCACTCAGCTAACCAGGGAAATTTTCTCTTCAATCAGTATTCTTGTTTTTCTTTCTCTCTCTCACCTCTCTTCTTCTCTAGGAGATTGTAGGGGCCACCGTGCTGATTTAGAGCAGTAGCTACTTTACTGTTACTTCTAGCGCAGGAGCACTCTTGGCCACATGGCTGTGTGGGGAACTAAAGCCAGCTCTGTTTACTGTACTTGCAGGTAGCTGGCACCGCTGGGCAGAGGAAAGGATGTAAAGATGCAGTGCTCCATTCTCAGGTCAGTAAAAGTTCTAGAGGTCAGACTCCTACCAATCATAGCCTAGCGATATACCATTGTTTTATGAGATTGGAGTAACACAGGGTTACGTTGTCTACAGTACAGGATTTTCTTCTCTGAAGCTACAAGAAGCCATGCTTTGTGCCTTACAACCCATTTATTAATAAATTCACAACAGAAGCCAAAGTATTATTGGCCTAGACCAGGGGTGTAGCTACCATGGACACAGGGGAAGCGACTGCTACAGGGCCCGAACTCAGGAAGAGGCCCAGGAAGAGGACAAATGGATTTATTTTCAGGGCCCAGGGAGTGGTGAGTATGGTGCTCCTAGTCCTAGCACTGGTATTACTCACTGCTACCTGTTTTTCTTCTCCAGGTGCCTACACTGCACTAAGTCCTGGCAGCATACAGGTTCAGAAAGGGACATAGTGTGCATAGGAGTGCACTATGCCCTGACACTGTGCGACATCAGGTCACAGTGTAGTGCGTGCCTAGATGCAGTGCTGCAAGAAGAGTAGAGGTGCCCACAGGAGAAGAGGGGTGAGTATTTTTTTTTAATCAGGTCTGTATTAAGGGAACAGTGGGAGAGGCGGGCCCATTCAAAATATTTGCTGTGGGGCCTAGTCAGTTCTTGTTACACCACTGGCCTAGACTTTCATCTATATTCACCATACTGTGTATAAGGTAAAATGAAGACTTCAGCACCGACTATGTATCTATTAGAACACAAGGCCACCCAGAGGCACATGCCACTTGTGCCTAATGGAAATCTGAGCTGGTCATGCTGCAAAACATTCCCCAAACTAGAATAAGCTGTGTATAGTGTAAGTGATGCTGAGCCCGGTTATGTCATTTTTATTTTCATGTTGATTTGCATTCTGACGCTGTGCTCCCACAAACCAGCATTAAAATGCATTGAGAGGACTGCTCCTTGAGTCCTCTCTATTATGTGTGTGAGCTCAGGATTCCTCTCAATGCATTTTACTGCTGATTTGTGTGAGCACAGGAGTCCTCTCAATGCATTTTACTGCTGATTTGTGTGAGCTCAGGATTCCTCTCAATGCATTTTACTGCTGATTTGTGTGAGCTCAGGAGTCCTCTCAATGCATTTTACTGCTGATTTGTGTGAGCTCAGGAGTCCTCTCAATGCATTTTACTGCTGATTTGTGGGAGCTCAGGAGTCCTCTCAATGCATTTTACTGCTGGTTTGTGGGAGCACAACGTCAGACTGTAAGTGATTTCCTGCTGTGCTAGAGCCAGAAAAGGCCACTTCATTCAACAGCACGAGATAGAGAGATGATTCTCTTTTATATATTTTTCCAGTGGTTCGGCTGTTTACAGTCAGGATTATTATCTTGTCCATCAAGTTCTTATAAGAAGGGGTTGTCTCATCACCTGCAGGAGGAATGTACTGAGCTGGAAAACATCTCTCCCAAGAGGGCCCCATCCTTTTTATGATGTCCATACACTATAAGAGTGTCTATGGACAAGGGAAATAACCTAGCTACGGTATCTGTACATAGGTGCAGGTTTACAAACAGAAAATTCGCACAGATTTCCGTGCAGTTTTCTGTGAGTTTCACCAAAAATCGCACCAAGAACCACATTTTTCACTTGCGGTTTTGGTGTGGATTTGATACGTTTTTGCTGCAGATCTCACCCTTCCATTGAAAATAACAGTTGCTATGCCGCAGATTTCCAAATCCACAAGGCAGGTCAATTTCCACATGGAAGAAAAAATTAAAATGTACATGAAATTTGTCTAATCTCATACACTTTGCTGGTTCTGTATTACGCTGCATTTTTAGCACACGAGAATCCCTGCCAGGGGTCAGCAACCTCCAGCACTCAAGCTGCTGTGAAACCACAAATCCCAGCATGCTCCATACTCTTCTATGAGATTTCCTAGAACAGCGGTGAAGGGCAGTTGTAGTTCTATGACTATTGCTAAGGAAAAGGGGATTCAAAAGATGAAAATCATAATTACTAAAATTCTTTGTAGACCTTACAAATAGAACATGTGTAAGGCAGTAAAGTCTGGTACGTGCATTTGAGAACATGTTCCCCACCGTGGAGGTCATGCAATCTTCTGCTAAAAGTTTATGCTGGTCATTTGAATGTCTTATCAGACTTGATCCCACATGATACTTTATTCTGCACGTTTACAGTTTCAATGGCAAAAAAAGCAAAAGAAAACAATATATTAAGAGAACAATAAAATAAACTGGCCTTTGTACAATCGGCAGTGAACTATGAATGTAAAGCGACCTTCTGTGTGTGTTCATAATCCTCTTAAGTAAAATCATTTATTAGATAAAATTAGATGAAAGAAGGAACCAATGGCATTAGGAGGCCTCGAGTCAGATCAAGCCTTGATGGTTGAATGCTTCAAAAATGTCAACAAGTTGCTGGTGATGTCATTTTCCCTTAGGCCTTTTGTGTATACTTAGGTTCATCTAAGTTAAATATTATGCTTTCACATATCAGTTAAGGATTTGCATCACTTCTAAATTATTTTTAAAGGAATACATCCGGCACATGAGACATCGGTCTATATATATTGTACATGTCCAGTGAAAGGTGCCACCATGCCGAGACTTGTAGGAAGGCCCCATGGGCCATGGATATGAGGGAACGGGTTTGATTTCAGACATTAAAGGGAAATTGAAAAAATGATGTCTTCCTTTTTTGAGCCAGTTCTGTCATTTCACAATACCAAGTATGAAAATGAAAAATAAAATAAAATGATATTAAAATGAAATAAAAACATTCCTTCTCTGTGTTTCCTACAGGGCATTCATTTTTACTCCACGTGCTTTTCCTCCCTCCAATTAAAGCCAGTTAGCTGATAAATGGGCAAGGTTTAGAGCGTCCCGCTCACCCACTAGATGACTGAAGACCTACCCCTACACCTTGGCCATGTCATTACAAGGATCATCAAAATCCAGGGAGCAAGGAGGAGATGAACTAAGAGTGGACATCTTCTGCACAGGTTAAGGGTGGACCTCAGAATAATTTCCACTGGTGGGCCAGGGAGACTGTTGGAGACAGGTTTTGTTTGTTTGAATAAATCTGAAGTAGAAAATAATGCACGCTTTTGTTACACCCTGCAATTTACAGTTTGTGACCATCCACCACTTGTACCAACTTAAAATAAAATATTAACCATTCCGGACCACTGCTATATATGTACAGCAAAAGTCCGTTCTTTAAAAATGACGTCTGCTTCCCCCAAACAGCAGACATCAGGGGCTAATATCTGCGATCGGCAACAATGCCGATCACAGACATTTAACCCCTCAGATGCCATGATCAATTGTGCTCCCAGGGCCTGAACAGTTTCCCTGTGCGGCTATCAGGGAAGTCGCTCCTGGGTCCCAGGCTGCCATAACAGCAGGTGGCAGGGCTCCATAGGAATACACTGAATCTCCCATAGACTGCAATGTTAAACCAATGCAGTCTTTGGGACAAGCGATCTAACAACTGCTTGTTAAAGTCCCCTAGGGTAAGTTAAAAAAAGGGAAAAAAAGTTTTAAAAAATCACCCACCTTTTAATAAAATAAACAATAAAGAATTAACATCATAGGCATAGCCACATCCCAAAATGCCAGACTATTAAAATATAAAGATATTTACTCCATACGGTGAATGCAATAATGGAGAAAAAAAAGTCAAAATGGCTGCCGTTTTTTGTCACCCCCCTCAAAAAAGTGGAATAAAAAGTGATCAAAAGGTCATACGCTCTTCAAAATGGCATCAATATAAACTACAGACCACCCTACAAAAGGAGCCCTCACACAGCTCCGTAGACATAAATATAAAAAGCTACTGGATCAGAATATGGCGATGAAAAGAAAAAAATAATATTTTACAAATGTTTTCCTTTTTTACAGGATTAAAACACAAGAAAAACTATATAAATGTGGCATCGCTGTAAATGTACTGTCCTGGAGAATGAAGTTAACAGGTCAATTTTAGTGCATAGGGTAGAAACAAAACCCGTAAAACTGGTAGAATTGCGTATTTTTCCACCCCATTTGGAATTTTTTTACAGCTTCCCACTACGTCGTATGCATTATTAATGGTGCCAATGTGCTCTTTGTATTATTAACGCAAATCTTTTATATTATTAACGCAAATCTTTTTTCAGGACAACGTATATTTTGTGTTAACATTATGAATGAAGACGGCAAATATTTCCTAACATAGAAATCCAGTTACACAACTCTGTCAAATTAGTCTAATCAGGACAGAGACTTCAAACAAAATGCTTAGATTAAGGCAGGAAACTCCATTGTGCCAACTCCAGAACCATAAATTATGTCTTTGGAGCAGGATGTGTTTTAGCAAACAAGGAGATGGCGTTTCCCTTTCAAGTGACGTTGCACTTGGATGAATTTTCTAAAGAACAGTGACATAATTCTCTTTCTTGGATGCGACATTATGTACATTACATAAGCAAACCATACAGATACATTTCAGGCATGGAGACCGCACGTGCTGCCCTTCTGATCTACAGCATGACCTCAAATACCCACTTCTAGCACTTGGTACTAATGTGTCAGATGAAGGTCGAAATCCTGAGGTTGCAGTCTATTAAATTACCACAACATCACGTGCTTGGAGAGTACCTTTTTCATAATGATGTTTGAGCGTTGTGTGTAAGCTTTGTGGGCTATATATTGGTAAGGTCTCGTGTACATGAACGCATCTATTTCATTATCCGAAAATCACGGATCCGCAAAATACAGATGTGGTCCGTGTTGCAGCTGCATTTTTTGGGGACCCATTAACTTCGATGGGTCCCTGGTCCATATTTTGCGGATAAGTATAGGACAAGTTCAATATCTTTGCGGAACGGACATGCGGAGGTGGAAAGCACAAACACCATGGACCCATTGAAAACAATGGGTCCGCAAATAAAATGCAGACAGAACACAGACCGCATCTGCATTTTGTGGATTTGCAAAAAACAGATACAGTCGTATAGCTAATGCTTAAGGCTGGGGTCACATCTCGTTTTAGCCCTCCATGGGGTTTTCCAAAGGATGTTGTATGTATAAATACTTATGCAACAGTTTGCCGCAATGGGTACATTTATTGGACCAGCTTTTGTTTTTCTTGCTCTCTCGCAATATAGAACAGCATGGAGGACTGCGCTATTCTGTCCAGTGAAATTGGAGCAACTTTGGTTTGGAACAAGTAGATTTGGACCCGAACAAACTTTTTGAGAAATTCGGTGAATCAGAAACTAACCGAATTTTGGAATATTTGCTCATCTCTACCCCTGATGCAGTGGCGTACATAAAGAAGTAAGGACCCCATGACAAGGATCAAACCAGGGCCCCCACACAGGACAGAAGGGTTTCTGCCTAAACCCCTTTCAATGACCCTTGGGCCATTTTTCCACTGCCTCATTTGCTAAAAGTTGTTCCTTTAGAGAGTAGAGTCCTGACCAAGTTTTCACCTCCAGTCGAAGAGGAGATAATCCCACCTAAGACTGGGCCCCCTCTTGCCCTGGGCCCTATAGCAGTCGCATGGTCTGCTGCTATGGTAGTTACGCCCCTGCCTTGACGGAAAACCCTGTGGAGCGCTAAAACAAAGGGTGAACCCAGCCTAATATGTGGGCGCAGTAAACTATATTCAAGTTGAGTGGGTCTTATATGGGTACTATTTGTGTGCTGTATGTGCAGTATATTCAAGTTGTTTGGGTTCTCTATATAGTTGCCAACATATCCCTAAGCCCTGCCCCATGACAACCCCAAACCATCCAGGAAACTCCCATAAACCGACCACGTTGGGCTAAATTTGCACTAACACCGCTCCTTTTGCGGTCAGCCTCTCCCCTTTGCCAGAACTGTTGACAACTAGTATGTGTACTATATATATATTCAAGCAATGTGGGTTATTTATGGGTACTGTTTGGGTACTATATTCAAGTTTTGAGGGTCATACTGTACATGGGTACAGTGTGAATGCTGTATGTGTACATGTGGGTCTTACATGTGTGCTGCAATGTACATTATTCAAGCCGTGTCGGTCATATATACCGTAGATACAGAGTGGGTACTGTATGTATACTGCATTCCAGTTGTATGGATCATAAATGGCTCCAGCTGGGGGTGCTGTATTAATGCTGGCTTTGTACTGTAGTAGTGCTGTATGTTTGCTATGTGGGTGTAGTATTTAGGCAAACGCATATTACATACGATGTGATTACAGCTAAGGCTTGACTTCGGTACTAGCTGTGAATTTCTGTAGAGACGCAATGCTTTTGGCTATAGACTGCAATGAAAGATTGAGCCAACAGATTCCTTCGACATGACCGTAATGAGAAGAATACCTGGGTCAAGACTGGGAAAAGCAAATACGAATGTCATAAACGTTCTCTTTATAACAGGAATGATGCACTTCATATTCTGACCTGTTCATACATGTGAGCTCTCCTGTAGTAACTAAAAATACCTTCGATGTCAATGGGTTTCTTCATGACCTACGCTGGCCAAGGAACGTGCACAAACTACAAATGCCAGCTGATTGAAATCAAATAGAGCATGGGATCCAAGAACAGAATTATGTGTAGAAATTGGCACATATATATTGTTGATCAAACATTAAAAGAGAATAAAATGCTTAATAACAAATTACATAGGAAGGGATCAGATAGAGTTCAGGACCAGCGATGGCGCAAGGGCTATTATGTAGATAGTATTACCCGCACCGAATAATCAATGCAAACATAATGAGAGACAATTATTGCTTCTCTAAAATAAAACATAACTATATAATAAGTGCAATATCCACCTTTTAACACCATGCAGTCTTAAGATCCAAAACTCTGTGCTGCCACTAGAGGGAGCTGAAGAGCCTACCTGCACATTCTTCTAATAATGTATAAAAAGTAAGCTCCCAGATGCCCTCTAGTGGTGGCGGAAAGCGGTCTGAATGTATTGTCTTAGATCTAGGTCTCTAAAGGGGATTTAAAGCTCTGAATCAAACAAAGCTCCAGTAGCTATAAAGCTTTATTAAGAAATGAATCGGACAGAATTTTAATCATATATATATTTTTTTTAATTTAAAAACTGTATATCTTAACACCTTTTATTGCTGTTTTCACCCAAGTGGTGCCCTTTACTAAATAGAGTGGATATCCAAAGAAGAGTTTTAATTCACCAGTGCCAGATACACATTGCCATTCCTACTGGCTTTTTTCACTATACTAAATACAGAGAAGATACAGGGGTTCTTCACAGCCTTAAAAAATGGCCGACTATGGTCTACCGTTACAGGAAGAAGATCGGCTCTGGGGTACAAACTGCTGATCTAAGGGTGGGTTCACGCTTTTCCCATCTGTTTAACGTATACAAAAAACATATACGGTAAATGGATGCCTCAGACTGATGCCATGCAGTGGCATCCGTTCACTATAGAGTTCCATTGTAAAATGGAAAAAAAGTATACTTTTTTTACCAAATTCTGCAGGATATAAAAGCGTGGCATGCTGCACTTTTGTATACTTTTTTTCCCAGCGTATACGTCAAACGGATGGGAAAAACGCGATGTGAACTCACCCTAACATGTGAAACACTGTTAAATTAATTATCATTTCATTTCATCGGACTGGCCAAAAGCTGGATTTTTGTATTTTATCTTTCTGCCCAGACATACTTTGCAATCTCTTGTATTGTGGATCTGTACACTGTACTATCAAAAATGCCTTAGGGCTCATTCAAACGACCGTATGCTGTCCTCAAAAAATGCGAATCCGTTTTTTTTTGTGGATTAGATACAGGGCTGTGGAGTCGGTAAGCCAAAGCCCCGACTCCAACTCCGACTCCGACTCCTCAATTTCCCCTCAGCCCGACTCCGACTCCGACTCCTACTCCCTCATACATGGAGCATGTTTAAGTGATAACTTTAAACAAATTTGCATAAAATCAATAGTACAGATAAGTCATGACAAAAACAGTTTGTAATCTATCAGGCTTCTCTGGGTACAGCTCACTAAGGGCCTGATCAGAGGTGTAGCTAGAGGTTCAGCACATGGGGGGGCGAAACATACTTGAGTGGGCCCCCCACTTATTGGCTTCCCAAACGCACGTTTCCAACTTCACAGGCACATACTACTAGTTGTGGTTATAATACTGTATTAGCAAGATGACTATATAAACTGCTAGATCCAGGGGCGTAGCTATAGGGGGTGCAGAGGTAGCAGTCGCTACCGGGCCCAGGAGCCTGAGGGGGCCCAAAGACCCTTGGACCACATAAGAAGACACACAGAGCACTGAGGGAAAGGGGGCCCAAGCTGAACTCTTGCACCAGGGCCCATGAGCCTTTAGCTACGCCCCTGGCCTAGATCATCTATGCTGTTAAGTACAGTACAATAGACTTTCTACATACCCTACTCTAAATACTCTACCACATAATGCAGTAAAATATAGGAGTAAAAAACAAGGGGACTCCTATGTTAAAGGAAATCTGTCCCCAGCTTTTACATCACTAAACTAACAGTCCCTTGCCCCCATCAGACCACAGATCGGCTTAATGAGCCCCCATCAGACCTCAGATCGGCTTAATGTGCCCCCATCAGACCTCAGATCAGCGTACTGTGCCCCCATCAGACCTCAGATCAGCAGAATGTGCCCCCATCAGACCTCAGATCAGCAGAATGTGCGCCCATCAGACCTCAGATTAGTGTATTGTGCCCCCATCAGACCTCAGATCAGCAGAATGTGCCCCCATCAGACCTCAGATCAGCAGAATGTGCCCCCATCAGACCTCAGATCAGCTGAATGTGCCCCCATCAGACCTCAGATCAGCAGAATGTACCCCCATCAGACCTCAGATAGGCTTAATGTGCCCCCATCAGACCTCAGATCAGCGTATTGTGCCCCATCAGACCTCAGATCGGCTTAATGTACCCCCATCAGACCTCAGATCGGCTTAATGTGCCCCCATCAGACCTCAGATCAGCAGAATGTGCCCCCATCAGACCTCAGATCAGCAGAATGTGCCCCCATCAGACCTCAGATCAGCGTAATGTGCCCCCATCAGACCTCAGATCAGCAGAATGTGCCCCCATCAGACCTCAGATCAGCAGAATGTGCGCCCATCAGACCTCAGATTAGTGTATTGTGCCCCCATCAGACCTCAGATCAGCAGAATGTGCCCCCATCAGACCTCAGATCAGCAGAATGTGCCCCCATCAGACCTCAGATCAGCAGAATGTGCCCCCATCAGACCTCAAGATCAGCAGAATGTGCCCCCATCAGACCTCAGATCAGCAGAATGTGCCCCCATCAGACCTCAGATCAGCAGAATGTGCCCCCATCAGACCTCAGATCAGCGTAATGTGCCCCCATCAGACCTCAGATCAGCAGAATGTGCCCCCATCAGACCTCAGATCAGCAGAATGTGCCCCCATCAGACCTCAGATCAGCAGAATGTGCGCCCATCAGACCTCAGATTAGTGTATTGTGCCCCCATCAGACCTCAGATCAGCAGAATGTGCCCCCATCAGACCTCAGATCAGCTGAATGTGCCCCCATCAGACCTCAGATCAGCAGAATGTTCCCCCATCAGACCTCAGATAGGCTTAATGTGCCCCCATCAGACCTCAGATCAGCGTATTGTGCCCCCATCAGACCTCAGATCGGCTTAATGTGCCCCCATCAGACCTCAGATCGGCTTAATGTGCCCCCATCAGACCTCAGATCAGCAGAATGTGCCCCCATCAGACCTCAGATCAGCAGAATGTGCCCCCATCAGACCTCAGATCAGCGTAATGTGCCCCCATCAGACCTCAGATCAGCAGAATGTACCCCCATCAGACCTCAGATCAGCAGAATGTACCCCCATCAGACCTCAGATCAGCAGAATGTGCCCCCATCAGACCTCAGATCGGCTTAATGTGCCCCCATCAGACTCCATAATGGAAGCGCTCGCTTGTATTCGCCTGATTGTAAGGCCATCCCTGCTGGGCCCCCCCCAGAAAGTATTGGGCCCGGAGCATCGCCTCCCCTGACCCCCCCCCCCCAGTAGCTACGCCTCTGGGCCTGATGTATGAAAACTGTCTAGGTCTAAAACTTTTTTGTTGCCCATAGCAACCAATCAGAGCTCCCCTTTCATTTCTCCAGAGCACTATATGAAATGAAAGGGGAGCTCTGATTGGTTGCTATGGACAACAAAGAAACTTCTACACCTAGACAGTTTTCATACATAAGGCTCTAGGTGTTTTACATCAGCAGATAGAAGCCATGAGAGCAGCTAACCTCTCCACACATGAGCTCAGAGGAAACATAAAGCAGAGAGAACATGCACTGGACATAAAGGGCAGTACACAGTCATCTCAAATAAAAGCCTAAATCCTTAGATCAGGAATAGAACATTTATAGGACATTTCATCATTTCACAAAATTCTTATAAAAATACCTTCAGAACTGCCTCAATTCTTCGTGGCATAGATTCAACAAGGTGCTGGAAGCATTCCTCAGAGATTTTGGTCCATATTGACATGATGGCATCACACAGTTGCCGCAGATTTGTCGGCTGCACATCCATGATGCGAATCTCCCGTTCCACCACATCCCAAAGATGCTCTATTGGATTGAGATCTGGTGACTGTGGAGGCCATTTGAGTACAGTGAACTCATTGTCATGTTCAAGAAACCAGTCTGAGATGATTCCAGCTTTATGACATGGCGCATTATCCTGCTGAAAGTAGCCATCAGATGTTGGGTACATTGTGGTCATAAAGGGATGGACATGGTCAGCAACAATACTCAGTAGGCTGTGGCGTTGCAACGATGCTCAATTGGTACCAAGGGGCCCAAAGAGTGCCAAGAAAATATTCCCCACACCATGACACCACCACCACCAGCTTGAACCGTTGATACAAGGCAGGATGGATCCATGCTTTCATGTTGTTGACCGGCCAAAATTCTGACCCTACCATCCGAATGTCGCAGCAGAAATCGAGGACTCATCAGACCAGGCAACGGTTTTTCCAATCTTTCTACTGTCCAATTTCGATGAGCTTGTGCAAATTGTAGCCTCAGTTTCCTGTTCTTAGCTGAAAGGAGTGGCACCCGGTGTGGTCTTCTGCTGCTGTAGCCCATCTGCCTAAAAGTTTCGACGATACTGTGCGTTCAGAGATGCTCTTCTGCCTACCTTGGTTGTAACGGGTGGCAATTTGAGTCACTGTTGCCTTTCCTATCAGCTCGAACCCAGTCTGCCCATTCTCCTCTGACCTCTGGCATCAACAAGGCATTTCCGCCCACAGAACTGCCGCTCACTGGATGTTTTTTCTTTTTCGGACCATTCTCTGTAAACCCTAGAGATGGTTGTGCGTGAAAATCCCAGTAGATCAGCAGCTTTCTGAAATACTCAGACCAGCCCTTCTGGCACCAACAACCATGCCACGTTCAAAGGCACATTCAGCACTGAACTAAATTCATTATATATTTTAGGAGTCGGAGTCGGTCCATTTTATACCGACTCCGACTCCGACTCCACCAAAATGGTGACCGACTCCGACTCCACGACTCCGACTCCACAGCCCTGATTAGATATAGACCTATTCACTTCTATGGGGCCCTTTTCTTCTGTTCTACGTCTTCGCAAAACACATTAAACATGTCCTATACTTGTCAGTGAAAATCAGGACGTGGCCCCATTGAAGTCTACAGGTCAGCAAAAATGCGGAATACAATCCGTTTTTTTGCGGAAATGGTGAACTGTTCACAAAAAAAACAGATTCACATTTTTGCGGACAGCATACAGCCGTCTGAATGAACCCTTAGGGCCCATGCACACAAGCGTATTTTCTTTCCATGTCTGTTCCATTTTTTGTGAGGACCATTCACTTCAATGGGTCCACAAAAAAAACGGAAGTTGCTCCTTGTGCATTCCATTTCCGTATGTCCGAATTTCTGTTCCGCAAAACACAGAACATGTCCTATTATTGTCCGCATTACGGACAAGGATAGGACTGTTCTATTAGGGGCCAGCTGTTCCGTTCCACAAAATACGGAATGCACACAGACGACATCCGTATTTTTTGCAGATCCGTTTTTTGAGGACTGCAAAATACATACGGTTGTGTGCATGAGCCCTTAGTCTATCACTATCAGAACCGAAGCACTTCACACTGCACATTTGTACCACAATGTGAAGATAATAATGCGTATGGTATGTTTCTCAGTTTTGTCACAGATGTGTAAATTCATCCCATAGACTACATGATCATGTACGGTGTCACTGACATTTTCAAAATTGACTAAATTCTCAAAAGCCCTGAATATATTCAATAAAACTACAATATCATTTTTCAAGTTTATAGTGGAACATGTCTGCAGTTCAAAAAAAGATGTTAGATAAAGTGAAGGCAGATAAGTCACAGACGGAGGAACAGCCAAACCAAGCAGCTAGAACAAAAATATTAGTGTTTGGCTGCCTAAAAAACAATTCTATCACAGTCACGTTATAAAGCTTTAACTTCTGTCCCACACTGCTTTCCAGGAAAGATGGATAGGAGCGTTCCAGCTAATCAGACTCTATTCATTAGCTAGTAAAGACCGTGGAAGTGGGGACAAACAAGGGACATTTCACCAAATTAGGTATTAAACAAAGGGGAAGATTTACCACGAGGGACATTTTTAAAGTCAGTTTTGCTGGAGAATGTGTTGCAGCAATTTGCACCAAATTTATAAAATTTTGCATGGTGTTTGATAAATCTCATGAATCTTTAAGTCTAAACCACACCACACATAAATCCACACATAATCCACACATAAAACCACACATAAATCTGCCACGGTTTTAGTGCGTTTTAGTGCGGGTTTTATGCGATTTGTGCGGTGGATTTTGGTGCACAGTTACCGGTACTCTTTATGTTAACAACCCCACTGAAGTCTGTGGGGAAAATCGGTATATTGCACAAACAACTGACTTGCTTGATATTAAAGAGGACCTTTCACTGCTCCTGACATTCCTGTTTTAATATCTTCATGCATTCCTCATGTAATAACAATTCTGGAGCATCTATTCTTATGTCTGTATGTTGTGCCATTCCTTTATTATTTCTATTAGAAGTTATGAATCAATTGCTAGCAGTCTGCAGTAAGGGTACAGAGGGGAGGTAACCAGTTGGAGGTGTGTACCTGCACAGTCTGAAAATGGCAGCACTGATTGGACAGAGTGAGTCTGTGCAGGTACACCCCCCCAACTGGTTACCTCCCCTCTGTACCCTTACTGCAGACTGCTAGCAGAATTCTAGTAGAAAAAATCCGCACAGCAGGTCAATTTCAACACATAATGTATAAATATACAATTAGATATGACACATATCATTCACTTTACTGGTATTGTATTACGCTACAGTTATTCCGCACATAATCCACAATGTTTCCAGGCAACACTTCTGTCTTAAGATGTTACTTCACTTTCTAATCCACCCCTTTACTGGAGTAAGATGGTGATATTTTTAGTGACTTATTGAAAAGTTGTAGTTGATAATTCTGATTTAAATAAGCTCGACTGTTTGATCGATGTGGATCACACTTGACTCACACCTGACCCCTGGCCCACAGGGTGAGGCTGCCACTGTAAATTGAGAGGTGGTCGCACTTTCAGTATGTGGCTCTGTCCATTCACAGTTACCACCCCACCAGTGGTCTCCCCCATTCTCGAGGCACTTGAAGGTCCCAGAAGTAGGACTTACTTGGATAGGACACTTATGGTATGTCCAGAGGATACGCCATGAATGTCTAAGATGTGAATTCCCATTTAACGTTTTAAAAAATAATTATTTGAGCAATTTTAAAGGATAGTATAAACCAAATGCATTTACAATGCGGCAAAGGTCACTGGTATAATGTTCTAGACTCTCTCATTTTAGCTAAGGGTGATCTGTATACCCTTCAGAAGGCGCTCATGCTCCTTTATGGCAGCCAATAGCTGGGGATCTGCAGTGGCAGCAATTGGGCACTGACCATAGGCCCACAGCATCAGGAGACTCACAACCCCCACTTAGAAACAATACCATATATTTTTTATACATTGGAAAATGCTAAAAATAATAATTTCAAAGATACAATTGTAAAATTGAGTTCTATGAGATTTTAAAAATCTGCATCAGGCAAGCATGAAAAGGTGCGGCTGTATGCATCCAGGATTTTATCAATTAAATGTTTTATTTAGGATTTTTCTCCAGTAGTGCCGTATGGCATTGTTAGTGTTGAGCGAATCAAAGTCAACAAATTGGACTTCGATCCGAATTTTAGGATAAATTTGATTCGCTGTGAAGCCAAATTTCCTTGTGCTTCGTGGCAGCGAATTGATTGAACCTGAAATACTGCAAAATACTAACAAAAAAAATGATACTTACCTGATCAATTTGATCGCGTCGGGCCAGCTGCCACCATCTTGCTTGAAGATCTCGGCAGAAATTCCGTGTGCGGTGATGTATGACGTCACCACTCCGGCCAGCATGATGACGTAATCTCGTTCCGCACAAGAATTCGTGCCAGATCGTCAAGCAGGATGGCGGCAGCTGGACCATCGTGAGAAAATGGAGCAGGGAAGTATGATTTTTTTTTTTTTTTAAATTTGGCACCGGATTATTGCTATCAGATGCCTGATCATGTATGAACGCGGCATCCGATTGGTACAATGACGGGAGGCGGCTCAATCGGTCATTGTACCCATTACTTACAAATAAATGAGCTTTGTGATGAAGTAATCAATTTTCCCTGAAATGGAGGTAAAAATAAAAAAACATACTCACCTCATCCATTTGAGCACGAAGAGGCCAGCGTGGCCATCTTGCTTGAAGATCCAGCGCAAGATCTTGTGCACGGTGACATATGACGTCACCACTTCGCCCAGCGTGATAATGCCGAAACAGACTGCGCAAGATTTCACACTGGATCTTCAAATAGATAAGATAAGTATAATTTAATTATCAACCCCTGAATGGGCTGAATATTAATCTCAGATGCCGCGATCAGCAATAAGCACAGTATCTTGGGGCAGCGCAATCGACGTTCCCCATCATTGCAGCACCCACTCCTTACAAAGAAATGTGCTTCGTGACAAAGTAAAACTTCCTGAAAGCGGACGAATCGAATTTTTAAGAATTTCGCGCATCTCTAATGACCAATTTCAGAAGCACTTCAAAGTTCTATACAGGTGATATCTATCATTCTAACCTAATCCTGTCTATAATGATAAGCAGATAACTGCAGTAAAGTGCAAGAAGGGTCACCTATTATTAGGCTTAGTGGCCAGAGAGGAAACTGCAGGATTATATGTTTTGTCATAAAGATATTGACATGGAAAATTAAAAATGACATCAATAAAAAGTCTTTAACACATGACACCTTCCCTTTAAGTCCAGATTTAAAATGCCGGACTTTTTTGCAGTGGGTCAAGAAAATTAAGGGACATCTAAGTCAAGCCAAGTGCAGAGCTCATCTATCTCCGTCAGTCCCACAGCATTGAACAATAATTTCCACAGCGTGGAAGCTAACATGCACAACCAGCGCTCCACTCAAACAGGTGAAAATAGGATCCCTACTAGAGATGAGCGAGCATGCTCGGCTGAGCATGCTCAAGTGCCATTTTTGCGTATTTGCGTACGCATTTTAAAATCGGTACGCTAATACATACGCATATTTTAATCTGTACACTAATGCGTACGCATTTTAACAATTTATACGTTATGCGTACGCATTTGTGTACAGATTAAAATATACGTATGTATTAGCGTACCAATTTTAAAATGCGTACGCAAATACGCAAAAATGGCACAAATACTCGGCCGAGCATGCTCGCTCATCTCTAATCCCTACTCTCATGATTGTTGGATGTCCCAGCCATTAGACTCTCAATGATCAGAACCTCTCCCTTATGCTATGAATAGTTGATTGAGTATTCGACTTAGAAGGACTCAAAGACAACTAGGATCCTTCACCAAGTTCTGCATCCTTTTTAATATGACCAATGTCTTGATGCCCAGTGGCTTTGGATATGTAGCTACCCATCAATGTTTCCCTCTGATTTGATCTTCTATCAGCTGGTACGACAGATTCAAATGTTTCATTATATGGCATAGCATCAATATTACATAATTCCCAGGCGATCCTCGTGGTATAATTAGCTCTGTTTATGTTAAGCATATTGAAGATGAGCCACGGTGGACCGCCCAACTTCCTCCATTTAGGAAGCATTGTAATAAAGTCTTATAGGAACAAACCATCCAGTAATGGTGAAACAAGCCTGTCTGTCGACAGAAGAGCCTCTTCCTGTACAGGATTCAAGAGTGATGGGAGGAAAGGGCACGACTTGAAAGCCTCCCATCTGCTGCCCATTTACTCTGGAGACAAGCGAAACAAAGTCAGGAAGTGCCAACGAGTTAGAGACGCAAGAGCAGAAGCGATTGCCTTGATCTCGGCAGGGTCACTTGTGGGCCACTCTGTGCCAGCCATTTCATAACCCTGTGTTTGGATTAGAGTATTGGCACACACAGCCGGTGATGGCTGCAGGCGCTATTGAAACCTCAACACTCAGAAAAGGTAAACAGCCTAAAGTGCTTAAGCAAGCAAACTGGAACGAGCACAAATTCTGCATGCTGTATCCGTGATAACACCTGATGGTTTACACTAACAGTTCGGGTGTAGAAACCGTTCATGAGACCCGGCTGATGCAATCGATGTAAACAGCATCAATCTATGGGTCAATCCACGGTGCAAAGGCAGAGACCTATTTGGTGCAATGCCATGTGCCTTGTCTCACTGAAGCAAATTGGGGCGATTCTGGCCGGGCAACTTTATTGAACTTTGTGTCGTTCTCAGTGCTGAACTTCTAGCTCTTTCTACTACTACTGCAACTAATATGCTACCAAGTTCAACCCCTTAAAAACCCCTTTATGGTTGCCCCATTTGCACACTACATAAGTGACTATAAATGCCTCTATCTAATGTGTGTGTCAAACTTGATGCAGGACTCAGGTCGGCAGACTGTGGGTCACGTTATTTAATGGTGGATCGAAACTTGATTCTGTAGCATGATTGAATTCAATACTCTATCCCTTAGGTAGCTTATAAATGGGGTGTTTTACCGTGAATTCTATGATGCGAGAATAAATAGTTAAGTGGAAATAGATATAGTTTACTTAAATGATAAACAAAAATACAGAAGAAACAAGTAAAGTAAACAAGAATCATAAACAAGAATCATAAACAAGAATAAAACCAAAGATATACTTAGCTATGAGTTAAAAATACATCTGTCCGGGGGAAGGCCCTCCACTGGATCACCAGGGATACCCGGTTGCGAAAGCAGTTGACTTCTTGACATGGCTGCACCTGAGCAGTCATGTCACTCCTGAACACCTGCATGTTCCATGGACCCCCCCCCCATTGAGTAGAAGCAAATAGCTGCCCCCACCCTGTTTCACTATCAGGGCTTACCCGTTGCAACAAATCTCATGAAATTGTTAGGGGTCCATGGAACATGCAGATGTTCAGGAGTGACATGACTGCTCAGGTGCAGCCATGTCAAGAAGTCAACTGCTTTCGCAACCGGGTATCCCTGGTGATCCAGTGGAGGGCCTTCCCTTGTTTATTGTACATGTTTATGATTCTTGTTTACTTTACTTGTTTCTTCTGTATTTTTGTTTATCATTTAAGTAAACTATACCTATTTTCACTTAGCTATTGTGTGTGGACCTATTTATTCTCGCATCATAGAATTCACGGTAAAACATGGGGTAACCATAATAAAAATCCCAGAGTGCTTCTTTAAGAGTCAGAGTGTTAGATCTGCTCACCCATCCTCCCCGCATCTCTGTTAAATCCTCAGGGCATTGCTCCCAAGCATAATAGATCCACAAAAGGTAGATCTCCAAAGGTAGATTTCAATTCTCTATTATATTACAGCAGGGGCAGACTGGGAACTTAAAGTGACCCTGGAAAAAATACTAAAAGTGGCCCGGTTTTGTAGTCAGGTCCAAATTGATTGAAGGCAAAGCCACAGTCCATCACAAAATACTGCCAGGAGTACAAAATACCTCCCCAAAAACTTTCACTGGACGTATATATCATGTTTAAACCTATAGTAGAGCTCCTCTAGCAACAGTCTAGTAATGCAATATTTTTGCTGCTATATGATAAAATAGTGAATTCCTATGTTTTGCCTGTTTTATATAATTTAAATGGTTTTTCCAAGACTCTTTTACTAATGACCTATTCTCTGAATAGATCATCAGTATCTGATCTGTGGAGGTGCCGATCAGCTGTTTGAGCAGGCAACATTTCGACCTGAAGAGAACCCAGCCATATCTTCTTTGTAAGAAATGTATCAGGCAGGAACTCCTCAGTAAAGCCTCATTCACAAGTCAGTGTTTCACAGTCGTGTGCTGTACGTGTTCTCCACGGACAGCATACGTCCCCATTCATTTTAATGTGTGTATTCAGTCAGTGTTTTAGCACGGTCCGTGGGTCAGTGTTTTTAGCACGGATGCATGCATATTTTGTCCATGTTCACGGATCCATCACACCCATTATAGTCTATGGGTCCGTGAAAACCACGGACGCAACACGCATGCTATCCGTGTTGCATCCGTGTTTCACAGATCATTAAGAAGAGATGCTTTGAAAATTATTTTTCAGCTGTTCAGTGTCAGTGAAACACGGATGCAACACGGACAGCAAAAAAACGGACACACGGACCCAACACAGACCCTTCACGGACAGCTTCATGGATGAATCACTGACCACCTGCTCATAGATTTGAGCACGGACGTGTAAATGATGCTTAACTTGTCCACAATGCAGCTCCCTTTCTTGTCCTTGCACTTTTGCTCTATGGTCTACTAGCGAACAAAAAAAGTAGCAAAAAAGAAAGCTGTACTAGCTCTGTACCTGTATATGACCCCATGTTGATGAAGGAACATGAGAGCTGAGGTTACTTCTGCAGCGTAAAATCGTGATCGAGGCTCATCAAATTTTCGTGAACGCTGGATCTGGAACATCAAGTCTCCACCATTTACATACTCCATGACGAAAAAGAGACGATCCTACAAGAAAAAAAAATTATATTATATTATATTTCAAATTTTTTGCCTCTTGTTTTTACAGATAGTCTTAAACTTTTATGTTTTATGCTTTTTTTAAATTTATTAGAATATATAAGGTTTAGAGATGAGCGAGCATGCTCGAGTGCCATTTTTGCGCATTTGCGTACGCATTTTAAAATTGGTACGCTAATACATACGCATATTTTAATCTGTACACTAATGCATACGTATTTTAACAATTTGTACGTTATGCGTACGCATTTCTGTACAGATCAAAATATGCGTATGTATTAGCGTACCAATTTTAAAATGCGTACGCAAATACGCGAAAATGGCACTTGAGCATGCTCGGCCAAGCATGCTCGCTCATCTCTAATAAGGTTTAAAAACTTAAATTAAAACATTCATATTCAATGTAACTCTCAACAAATCACAAGAATTTACCCTAAAAACAGATCCAGCAGTTCCCTGTCTACCAAGAGGCGCTGTTATTACAGAAATTAAAAAAATATTTAAAGAATTAAATTAAAGAATTACTATGCAATGTATAGAGCACTTTACATTATACCTGGAAATGTTCCTCCTCTGTGTCTCCTCTGACTTCCAAGCGGAATAATATCGTTGGCACCTGCGCTGCTCGGCAAGCAGGAGCAGATGGAGGGTGCAAGTGCCAAGTTAATGCTCAAAAGCGCAGGCGTGAGAAGACAGCACTAGACGTAATGGCTAGCACAGTCAATCAAAGGAGAGACGGGAGTGTAGTGAGCACTAGGGGCGTAGCTGTAGAGGTACTTGAAGTGCTACAGCCGGGCCCCTCGGTGCTCCAAAGTCCTAATTTGAATAAAAATATTAGTCCACATAACTCAGCAATGCTGCAAGCTACAGATAAAAGTAATATATTGTTTTAATCAGCATGATCCACCCTACCAATACACCTGGTTTAGTAGGGTTGATCCTGCCAACACAGACTCATAACCCTATTGGCAACATGAGCCCAGTAGTAGAACTTTTCATTTACACAGTTAGGCCCCATTCATACGACAGTATGAATGGGTCCGTATGTATTCCGCAAAATTGCGGAGTACATGCAGCCCCATTCACCTCTATGGGAGCGCACAGCCGCGACACGGAGACAGCTCCGTGCCGCGGCTCCGCATAAAAAGATAGAACATGTCCTATACTTGTCCGTACGCACGGACAAGTATAGGCATTTTCAATGGGGCCGCCCGGCGTGTGTTCCGAGCGCTGCGGAACACACGCCGGGCAGCCCCCGTATTTTTGCGGGTCCGCATTATTGCAAAAATACGGCAGTCTGAACGGGGCCTAAGATTTTATTTAGATAAAACTGAAAATCCCCTGAAAATGTAAAAATGTCCGTATATTAACAAATCATAATGGAGAAACTAAAGTTTGGCAATTCAGTGTCTTTTAATGCAATATTGCAATTTTTATACTTTGATTGCAATGGATATTTTGGAAAAGTGACAAATAACTTTAGAAATAACTCGAAAACTGATAGTTAAACTATAATTTTGCAAATAGCTTATTCAAAAGTGACAATATGGCTGCACTTCCTGTAGTCAATTTTGCAAAAATAATACCTAATTGCCCGTACCTCTGTAAGTTAAAGGAAACATTAAAAAAAAATTCCCAGTGGACAAAAATCTCATTTCTAGACCCAGTTTCAAAAACTCCATATTGGCATCTCCCACCAGTAGGTTCATGACAAAAAGTCAGTACAAGTGTTCATAGAGTTACAAATCATCCAACGTAATACGGAAAGATGCAGACAAGGAGAAACCCAATTAAAAAACAGTTAAAGGTACACTTGCATCAAAAATGTTATTACATACTGTACTAATAGCCTATATGTAAACATTCTATGTAATTTTTTAAGTCGTTCCATGCATTCTACTTCGTGTCCTGGATCTCTAATTTCTTCTCTGTTTAGACTTTTAACACAGCAGACAGCCTTGCTTAACTCTCTCAGTCAGACCATCACTTTGACCTAACATCCGCCCCTGTAGTGACTCAATTAGAAAATCACACATTATACTAATCAATGCAATATTCTTCCATGGGCATCAAGAGAAAACTAGAGCTGTAATACTGTTATCCCAACTCCACACCTACTATTATTATGAGGATTATCCTTCAGATAAAATTTCCCCCTGACAGCAGCAGTAATTTGACAATGGATTACCTACAGTATATAGGAGTTTTATCTCTCTGTGCTGACCGCTACAAAAGGACAATATTTGGATTAAATTTTCAACGGCACAGTACTCCCAAAATTAAATAGAGAAACATTAAAAGTTTTGCTATGAATGTTGAGCTTAAAAAACACTCCTTGCAGAACTGTGTCCGTTTAAGTGTTTCTTGGTTTCGAATAGGTCATAAGACCATTTTTTTTCCAGGAATCCACAAAAAATTGTGAGGCATGAAATCCATTACCTTAGTACTTAATGCACCCTAATGGAGAGTAACAGTATGTGCCACAGCAGGGAAAGGCTCCCCGTGTAATGTATGGGTGTCATGTACATAGCACAAGACAGTAAGCCGGCCAGGCATTGGTGACAAGAAGTATTGTTATCAGGAAGAAGGTCCAAAAAGTTCCTCACATGAACTGATAACTTGGTTGAGTTCTCCTTTAAAAGTGGAATCAGTATCAATCAAAGAATCAATCCATGTATTAACACTGGCCATATTCCCATTCTACTACCCAAGTGGACTATCCCACATGGTCAGTTTACCGATGAATCTAACTGAATACCCCCAAATTGAAGTCCACATTTAATCCGCCTGGTTTAAGCGTTTGCAATTTGTATATCCATTGTAGCTCTTTCTGTTTTAATCGCTTCTCCCTGTCTCCACCTCTATTGTGTGGAGGAACATGATCAATGATCATAAATCTTAGATCTTTCTCTTTATGAGCCTTCTCTACAAAATGTTTAGGGACAGGGAGGTCCATTCTTTTCTTTCTGATAGAGTATCTATGTTGTGTAACCCTAGTCTTCACCTCAAGTGTGGTTTCACCCACATACCACAGCGGGCAGGGACATTTAACGACATAAATAACAAAACTGCTATTGCACGTCATAAAATGCCTAATCGGATATGTCGTATTGGAGTGTGGAGAAATGAACGTCTCCGCTCTGTCCATGTACGCGCAGTTCACACATGACAGACACGGAAAACATCCCGTCCTCCTCACTCCTATAAAAGATTGTTGTTTCATACCCATCCCCATTTGTCCACTATGTACAAGGACGTCTCTCAAATTCTTAGTACGTCTGTAGTACATCATTGGAGGGACCTGAAATTCCGGGACATGTTGGAAGTGACCTGACAGAGTGGGCCAATGTTTCCGTATAATTTTAGCTATATCACCACTCTGTTCACAGTATGCTGTAATGAATGGTATCCGAGAACCCTTGTTCTTCTCAACTCTCACAACATGTTGATTGAGTTTTTGTCTATTGGCAGATGTGAGGGCTCGAGGATATGCCCTCCTGTGGAACTTTTCAGCCATCTCATCCAACCTCCGTTCCCTAGTAACTGGATCCATAACAATTCTTGATACTCTAAGGAATTGACTAAAAGGGAGAGATCTCATCATGGGTCGTGGATGGGAGCTCTCAAATCTAAGGAGACTATTACAATCTGTCTCCTTAGTGTATAGGTCAGTGGTCAAGTTGATCCTTCCCAAACTGACTAGTGTATCCAAGAACTGCACCGACTCATTGGAGCAAACTAGTGTAAATTGAATATCAGGATCAATGTTGTTCAAAAATATATGGAAATCTCTCAACGCCTGTTCTGAACCTCTCCAGACCAGGAAGATGTCATCTATGTACCGCCACCATCCCACCACCTGGTTGAAATGGAGCGATACATAGATGTCCTCCTCCTCCAGATGGGCCATAAAAATATTCGCGTATGTCGGGGCCATATTGGACCCCATCGCGGTCCCGCGTAATTGAATAAAAAATTCATTCTTAAACGCAAAATAATTCATGTGCAGAACTACTTCCAATAGGGAAATAACAAACCACTTCTGTTCTGGTGGAATATTATCCCCCTCAAGGCATTTGGCGACGGCCCCTACACCTCTACTATGATCAATAGAGGTGTAGAGGCTCGTCACATGAAATGACGCCAGCCACATATCTGGAGTCACCCTGATATCGGTGATCTTTGCTAGAAAGTCACTTGTATCGCAGATGTAGGACCGACTCCCTATCGCATACTTGCGTAAAAACCTGTCAAGAAAAATAGCCACATTAGAGAAGATGGAACACCTCCCTGACACAATGGGTCTCCCTGGCGGGTCCATCAAATCCTTGTGGTAAGGTATACAGAACTGGTGTCACCGGGTGCTCAATCCACAGAAACTCATACAGTTCTTCATCAATCACTTGTGTGGATATTGCCATATCTAAGATATATTTCAATCTCCTCATGACATCAAATTTGGGATCTGTAGTGGTACGTCGGTAATATTTATTTTTATTTATATTTATATTTATTTTTGTTTCAGACTTGGAGATATTCTATGAAGCCTTTTGGGGTCATATTGGATGGACAAGCACCAATGATTGTGAAATATCATCTTTTTGCAAATTATTTAATTATTGTATACAGACTGGGTGTGCTGAGGGAGTGCCACTTTTTCTGGATAGATGTTGGGTATGTGGATATTAGGGGCATTTATGTCATGCTGGTCTATTCTCATTGGATGTGGGTCGTGTGCCCTGACCCAATGGAGAATGAATATATACAGCTATTATATACTTGTAACCTGAGGATTGGTCCTCTGTAGCCACAGTGTAAGATGGTGGTGTGAGGTAGAGGGGGTGGAGTAATTGGGCAATAGTGGGATGGGAGACAGGAACCTGTTTTCATATCCCTTGTTTGCCACTAAGGAGAGTCTTTACCACCGGGGCAACCTGATGGTGGCTCTCTCATCCCCCCTTCTTACACACACACATGGATGTATACAACTAATGGTGGCCGATATGATTTAGGACCTATTATTCCCTAGGGTATAACTCTGAATTTGCCCTGTCACTTATAACCATATAGATCCAATAATGAGTTCTCTCTAGGTGGTTTCTCCCCCAGTGTCACTTGACATATTGATGTTACCTTAGGACCGCAACTGCTGCGGTGCGGCCTAGATCCCTTGCTATGGCAAGAATATGGTGAGCTATGTTTATTTATCTGGTTGCCTAGACTCCGCACGGCAATGCGCTGCTTCCGCCCTCGTGACACGTCATGTGACATGTCATGTGATTACGGGGGCCTGGGCATGCGCAGTAGCCGTGGACGGACGCGAGATTTGTTTGTATGGAACGGTGCCTGTACCATCCGATATCCTCAAGAAAGGTATTGAGAATAACTAGGATTATTAATTGCTGTGTTTTTAATGAAGGGAGCGTTCACTGTGGGATATCACTTGACTCTATACAGACGTAGAGGATTAATTGGGTATGATACACATCTTATATAATGTACTGGCTGTTGTTATTATAATGATCTATGAAAATGTGCACTGATTTGTTCACGTATTTTTTGACACTCGACTATGTTTACATCTTTATGATTGGTTGATTGTTAATTGAACACATGGGGCATTACCCCTCCTACTTTGCCTATTTATATGTTTGCTGTTACACTGGTCACATATGCTTGATAAAGGCCTCATAGAGAAGGCTGAAACGTCGCATTTCTGGGAATAAAGCTCCGTTTTTTATCACAAGCATTGGAGTGCTGCCTCGTTTTCTATTTTGTACATCAGTGGCGTATTTCCTGCACCTGAGGGATTGCACCAACTATCTTCAATATCGACTTGTGCTGCTGCTTTTACACACGTATACAGTGCAGACCAAAAGTTTGGACACACCTTCTCATTCAAAGAGTTTTCTGTATATTCATGACTATGAAAAATTGTAGATTCACACTGAAGGCATCAAAACTATGAATTAACACATGTGGAATTATATACTTAACAAAAAAAGTGTGAAACAACTAAAAATATGTCTTATATTCTAGGTTCTTCAAATTAGCCACCTTTTGCTTTGATTACTGCTTTGCACACTCTTGGCATTCTCTTGATGAGCTTCAAGAGGTAGTCACCTGAAATGGTATTCCAACAGTCTTGAAGGAGTTCCCAGAGATGCTTAGCACTTGTTGGCCCTTTTGCCTTCACTCTGCGGTCCACCTCACCCCAAACCATCTCGATTGGGTTCAGGTCTGGTGACTGTGGAGGCCAGGTCATCTGGCGTAGCACCCCATCACTCTCCTTCTTGGTCAAATAGCCCTTACACAGCCTGGAGGTGTGTTTGGGGTCATTGTCCTGTTGATAAATAAATGATGGTCCAACTAAACGCAAACCGGATGGAATAGCATGCCGCTGCAAGATGCTGTGGTAGCCATGCTGGTTCAGTATGCCTTCAATTTTGAATAAATCCCCAACAGTGTCACCAGCAAAGCACCCCCACACCATCACACCTCCTCCTCCATGCTTCACAGTGGGAACCAGGCATGTAGAGTCCATCCGTCACCTTTTCTGCGTCGCACAAAGACATGGTGGTTGGAACCAAATTTGGACTCATCAGACCAAAGCACAGATTTCCACTGGTCTAATGTCCATTCCTTGTGTTCTTTAGCCCAAACAAGTCTCTTCTGCTTGTTGCCTGTCCTTAGCAGTGGTTTCCTAGCAGCTATTTTACCATGAAGGCCCTGCTACACACAGTCTCCTCTTAACAGTTGTTGTAGAGATGTGTCTGCTGCTAGAACTCTGTGTGGCATTGACTTGGTCTCTAATCTGAGCTGCTGTTAACCTGCGATTTCTGAGGCTGGTGACTCGGATGAACTTATCCTCCGCAGCAGAGGTGACTCTTGGTTTTCCTTTCCTGGGGCGCGTCCTCATGTGAGCCAGTTTCTTTGTAGCGCTTGATGGTTTTTGCGACTGCACTTGGGGACACTTTCAAGTTTTCCCAATTTTTCGGGACTGACTGACCTTCATTTCTTAAAGTAATGATGCCCACTCGTTTTCTTTACTTAGCTGCTTTTTTCTTGCCATAATACAAATTCTAACAGTCTATTCAGTAGGACTATCAGCTGTGTATCCACCTGACTTCTGCCCAAACACAACTCATGGTCCCAACCCCATTTATAAGCAAGAAATCCCCCACTTATTAAACCTGACAGGGCACACCTGTGAAGTGAAAACCATTTCAGGTGACTACCTCTTGAAGCTCATCAAGAGAGAATGCCAAGAGTGTGCAAAGCAGTAATCAAAGCAAAAGGTGGCTGCTTTGAAGAACCTAGAATATAAGACATATTTTCAGTTGTTTCACACTTTTTTGTTAAGTATATAATTCCACATGTGTTAATTCATAGTTTTGATGCCTTCAGTGTGAATCTACAATTTTCATAGTCATGAAAATACAGAAAAACTCTTTGAATGAGAAGGTGTGTCCAAACTATTGGTCTGTACTGTATATATATTAACGGCCTATAATATATAGGATTAAATTAAAAATGGTCATATATTGGCAATCAGAAGGTAGAGCAGTGGTCAAAAGCTGGGTCCTTAGTTTAACCTTACACAGAGATATCTCCACCTTTCTGTTTTATCGCTGCAGCCATTTTTGAAGTGGTTGTCACCTTTTGGATCAACTTCTTAATACATTTTCATTTTCGCAAAAAATGGCGACTGTAACAAAAAAAAGGATGGTGCATTGAAGGATTTACTGCTTCATTTTTACTTTTTTAATATAGAAGGGTTGGTTCATCAGAGGCGTATAAGTGCTAAAACAACAAAAACAACATACCCAAGTGTTAAATTTCCAGATGATCCGGCACCAATGGACTGCTGGTCCTCCCTTGGGCTCTGTTTACATTGCAGAAGCAATGACATGAACCAATCACTGCCGACCAAGCAGTCACATGTTGAACATACTGAGCAACTATTGGGTGCAGCATTGATGTATCTGTATGAATGCATGTCTTCACTGCTGTGCCATAAAGCAGGTCTCAGGGGAAACTAGACCATCTGCATTGGATTGGCTGGGATATAACAGATAGGTATGTGGAGTTATTTTTTTAAGCTGTACAACCCCTTTAAAAAAGCAAAGAAAAAGTTTGAGTAAGACTATTAAAGAGGTGGTCCACTTTTTACAGGACAGGCCATCAACAGCTGCTCAACAGGGGTGTAGGGTGTCTGGCTTATTAGCTAGTGACGGCCTATCCTTAGGATAGGTCATCATTCAGTAAAGGCTGGACAGCACCTTTAAGGCTAGGGGCACCAAGACAACATCTGATCACAATACAATTGAGGCATTAATGGATGCAACTTCAATATTTTCCTACGGGGAGAAGAAGTTGCACTAGAATTCCGGTCATGTTGCACCAGTAGCTTTTCAACTCGTAGGGAACCGAGGTTCCACAGGAAACTTGGTAAATCAACAATTCTACTTCAACTTATGGGGGAAGCAGTGTTGCCATTGAGTTGCGGGCATTAGAGGGTTAAAACTGGTCATACTGTAGCTGACCCAAAATTTAAAGGGGTTTCACTGCTCCATACAACTTCTAGTGGCCACACCTGGTACTGCACATCTTTTAAGTGAATGGTAGGCTGCAATACCTCCACAGAGCTGTGCTTGGTAAACAACAAAAGGGACACAGTGCTCGCCACAGTACCTTCAGTCAGCCGATTGTAAGGATGCTGGTCATCAGACCCTCCACACTGGTTTGATACTGATTGCCTATCCTAACGATAGGCCATTAATAAAGCCCCCTTTTTTATTTATGTTATGCTCTTATATAGCGCTACTATATTCCAGACATTAGCATCAAGCTGTCCCCAATGGGATTCACAATCTATGTACCCTATCAGTATATCTTTGACGTGTGGGAGGAAACCAGGGTACTTGGTGGAAACCCATGCAAACACAGGGAGAACATACTGTAGAAACTCCATGCAGATGTTGTCCTTGGTCAGATTCGAACCCAGGACCCCCAGCACTGCAAGGGCATCAGTGATAACCACTGAGCCACCATGCTGCTCTTCAGTCTTGGTTTAATGATCAGTAGAGGTTAATGCTGGCATAGTAAAGATATTCACCCCCTTCACTTCCATTGTGATGGCCCTATAAAGTGCACTGGTCAGCAGGGGGAGCTACAGTGCCTTGCGAAAGTATTCGGCCCCCTGGAACTTTTCAACCTGTTGCCACATTTCAGGCTTCAAACAAAAAGATATAACATTTTAAATTTTTGGTGAAGAATCAACAACAAGTGGGTCACAGTTGTGAAGTGGAACAAAATTTATTGGATCATTTAAACTTTTTTTGTAATAATAAAACAGAAAAGTTGGGCGTGCAAAATTATTCGGCCCATTTACTTTCAGTTCAGAAAACTCACTCCAGAAGTTCATTGAGGATCTCTGAATGATCCAATGTTGTCCTAAATGACTGATGAAGAGAAATAGAATCCACCTGTGTGTAATCAAGTCTCCGTATAAATGCACCTGCTCTGTGATAGTCTCAGGGTTCTGCATCATGAAGACCAAGGAACACACCAGGCAGGTCCGTGATACTGTTGTGGAGAAGTTTAAAGCCGGATTTGGATACCAAAAGATTTCCCAAGCTTTAAACATCCCAAGGAGCTCTGTGCAAGTGATCATATTGAAATGGAAGGAGTATCAGACCACTGCAAATCTACCAAGACCCGGCCGCCCTCTAAACTTTCATCTCAAACAAGGAGAAGACTGATCAGAGATGCAGCCAAGAGGCCCATGATCACTCTGGATGAACTGCAGAGATCTACAGCTGAGGTGGGAGAGTCTGTCCATAGGACTACAATCAGTCCAACACTTCACAAATCTGGCCTTTATGGAAGAGTGGCAAGAAGAAAGCCATTTCTCAAAGATATCCATAAAAAGTCTCGTTTACAGTTTGCCACAAGCCACCTGGGAGACACACCAAACATGTGGAAGAAGGTGCTCTGCTCAGATGAAACCAAAATCCAACTTTTTGGAAACCAATGCAAAACGATATGTTTGGTGTAAAAGCAACACAGCTCATCACCCTGAACACACCATCCCCACTGTCAAACATGGTGGTGGCAGCATCATGGTTTGGGCCTGCTTTTCATCAGCAGGGACAGGGAAGATGGTTAAAATTGATGGGAAGATGGATGGAGCCAAATACAGGACCATTCTGGATGGAAAACCTGTTGGAGTCTGCAAAAGACCTGAGACTAGGACGGAGATTCATCTTCCAACAAGACAATGATCCCAAACATAAAGCAAAATCTACAATGGAATAGTTCAAAAATAAAGGTATCCAGGTCTTAGAATGGCCAAGTCAAAGTCCAGACCTGAATCCAATTGAGAATATGTGGAAAGAGCTGAAAACTGCTGCTCACAAACGCTCTCCATCCCAACCTCAAAGAGCTCAAGCTGTTTGCAAGGAAGAATGGGCAAGAATTCAGTCTCTAGATGTGCAAACTGATAGAGACATACCCCAAGAGACCGCAGCTGTAATCGCAGCAAAAGGTGGCGCAACAAAGTATTAACGCAAGGGGCCGAATAATTTTGCACGCCCCACTTTTCAGTTTTATTATTACAAAAAAAGTTGATCCAATAAATTTCGTTCCACTTCACAATTGGGACCCACTTGTTGTTGATTTTTCACCAAAAATTTAAATGTTATATCTTTTTGTTTGAAGCCTGAAATGTGGCAAAAGGTTGAAAAGTTCCAGGGGGCCAAATACATTCGCAAGGCACTGTTATATGAGCAACATGAGTATGCCCCTCCAAGGCTAAAGGAGTTTGATATCTGTCCACAGTCCTATTGTAAGTAGCACAATGACACCTACCTGTCCACATAATAACTGGCAGCTCTAAATTATTAGGTATAATGGGATTGTATTGTTACTATATGTACTTATGACTATAAGCATAAAGCAAACTCATCTCTTCATCCTGAGTTCTAAACATTGGTGGTTTTCAAACGGATTTCCATTGTTTCTGACATGAACGCCAGAGTAGCCAGGTCTACTACTGTATCAGTCAAGAGGAATACTACACCCCGGGGCACATTTCTAACGACTTCACCTTTTGTCCCCAGTGGTTTGTTTTACCTGCCTCAACAAAGGAGGCCTTTGGCTGAACCCGATATCCTCTCCATACATGGATACCACTCATCGTCGAATGCTCTCCTGCTTATAGATTATGATTTATACTGGTTTATCTCCCATTATTCAGGGTAGCGCCAACCTAGTTATAATCCCCCATAATACTGTGAAGTCTTATAATCTATTGATACAGGTGATATCATGGCTCTGTACAAGTCCCCAATCATACAGAGTCACAATATGACACGGATAGAAGTCTATAGGCGACATAAGGTACGTACCATTGGCCTCTGATTTCATTTTGATTTGATTTGAATTTGGTGGCAATATGGAACATATGTGCCATAGGGTACAATATGGGTGCACACATAATTAATACTATGAAGCTGTGGGGATTCCATATGCCGCCATATAAGCTTCATCCATGGGTCTTACCATGTGAACGAGGCCTTGTCTGACAAAAATTATATGCACACACCAAATAGTTAATTTAAAGGGGTGTTTCGATATTACTATGGTCTTTAACAGGTATGCTCATGTACATCTTCTCCTGACCCATGTTCACCGTGTAAACCAATCCCTCTGGTTGGTTTCCATCCTGTATGTAGTACCTCCTGTTCCTGTATCCGACCTGGAACATTTACTCTGTAGTGAGAGCGCACCTGACATGGAACATCTCCGGGGTCATAGCTACATGTGTGAAAGGCCAACTCTGACCTGATAATCTGGAAATATTCCAGAGTTTAGGTGTTAAAACAGATTCAGAAAGCAGGGAGCATGGGGAACAGCATGTGAGAAAGGTGGGAGCTTGGGGAGAAGTATGTGGATAGTGAGAAGCATGGGGAGCAGTATTTGAGATAGTGAGGAGCATGGGGAGCAGTATGTGAGAAAAGCACATGGGGAGCAGTATGTGAGAAAAGGGGGCATGGGGAGCAGTATGTGAGATAGTCAGGAGCATGGGGAGCAGTATGTGAGAAAGGGGGGAACATGGGGAGAAGTATGTGAGAAATGGAGGAGCATGGGGGAGCAGTATGTGAGAAAGGAAACATGGGGAGAAGTTATGTGAGAAATGGAGGCATGGGGAGAGTATTGTGAGAAAGGGAGGAACATGGGAGAAGTATTTGAGAAAGGAGAAGCATGGGGAGCAGCATGTGAGAAAGGGGGAACATGGGAAACAGCATGCGAGAGAGGGGGAACATGGGGAGAAGCATGTGAGAAAGGGGGAGCTTGTGGAGAAGTATGTGAGATAGTGAGGAGCATGGGGAGCAGCATGTGAGATAGTCAGGAGCATGGGAAGAAGTATGTGAGAAAGGGGGGAACATGGGGAGAAGTATGTGAGAAAGGGGGGAGATTGGGAAGAGGTTTGTGAGAAAGGGTGAGCTTGGGGAGAAGCATGTGAGATAGTGAGGAGCATGGGAAGCAGTATGTGAGAAAGGGGGCAACATGGGGAGAAGTATTTGAGAAAGGGAGAAGCATGGGGAGCAGCATGTGAGAAAGGGGAACATGGGAAGCAGCATGCGAAGAAAGGGGGAACATGGGGAGAAGCATTGAGAAAGGGGGGATAGGAAAGAAGTTTGTGAGAAAGGGAGGAGCTTGTGGAGAAGTATGTGAGATAATGAGATAGTGAGGAGCATGGGGAGCAGCATGTGAGATAGTCAGGAGCATGGGAAGAAGTATGTGAGAAAGGGGGGAACATGGGGAGAAGTATGTGAGAAATGGAGGAGCATGGGGAGCAGTATGTGAGAAAGGGGGGAACATGGGGAGAAGTATGTGAGAAATGGAGGAGCATGGGGAGCAGTATGTGAGAAGGACGGGAACATGGGGAGAAGTATTTGAGAAAGGGAGAAGCATGGGGAGCAGCATGTGAGAAAGGGGGAACATGGGAAACAGCATGCGAGAGAGGGGGAACATGGGGAGAAGCATGTGAGAAAGGGGGAGCTTGTGAGGAAGTATGTGAGATAGTGAGGAGCATGGGGAGCAGCATGTGAGATAGTCAGGAGCATGGAAGAAGTATGTGAGAAAGGGGGGAACATGGGGAGAAGTATGTGAGAAAGGGGGGAGATTGGGGAAGAGGTTTGTGAGAAAGGGTGAGCTTGGGGAGAAGCATGTGAGATAGTGAGGAGCATGGGAAGCAGTATGTGAGAAAGGGGGCAACATGGGGAGAAGTATTTGAGAAAGGGAGAAGCATGGGGAGCAGCATGTGAGAAAGGGGGAACATGGGAAGCAGCATGGAAGAAAGGGGGAACATGGGGAGAAGCATTTGAGAAAGGGGGATAGGAAAGAAGTTGTGAGAAAGGAGAGCTTGTGGAGAAGTATGTGAGATAGTGAGGAGCATGGGGAGCAGCATGTGAGATAGTCAGGAGCATGGGAAGAAGTATGTGAGAAAGGGGGGAACATGGGAGAAGTATGTGAGAAATGGAGGAGCATGGGGAGCAGCATGTGAGAAAGAGAGCATTGGAAAGAAGTATGTGAGAAAGGGAGAAGCATGGGGAGCAGCATTAGGAGCAGCCTATGAGAAAGGGGAACATAGGAATCAGTGTTTGACAAAGAGGCATGGGATTGGTCAACCTGAGAAAGGAGTTGCATGGGGGAGCAGCCTTTATGTTAGTGATGTGGAGGTGCGCTGGAGGCACATGGGGAGCAGTGGGATGATTGCTGGTGGTATGTTGTAATTAGTGTTAGACTGTAAGACGTGCATCTAGGGTTTTGTAGTGTAGGGTTTGTGCGTAGTGTATGTAGTGCGTGTGTGTCAGGTGTGTGAGTGGTCAACAGAGGGGTCTGTAATCTGATTTTTTTTTTTAACTTGGTTTGGTCTGGGGTCTGAGAAGTGAGGGGTATGACTGAGTAACAAGCAATGCTATTTTTCAGTGATATGAGCAGGAGGTGACATTGTGCGGCGGCTGCTTTTTAGTTCCGGTCCAGCCCTGCTAATCTTTTGCAGCCGTTTTATCCTCAACATCTCCATGTAGCCATGCCTCAGTATTTCGGCCAGTAATGGCTGAGATAATGGAAGGATGTGGTAGTCACAACCTCTACAGAGATTGATGAGTGATCTCATTAGCCGTGTAGTACACACAGTCCTGCCAGCTCGCTCTGTTTAGATGAACATGAACCATATTGGAGATTTGCTGTTTATAAGTGGGGAAGACGGCATGGCGGATAAACACGACTGAAAGGAACGGCTTGATGTTTTTTTTATGTTTTTGATCACAAAGATGTTGATGAAACCCTGTGACACTGATCAGGATTCCCTGTAATTGAATCATTTAGATTACAGATATGAGATAAACACGTGTGTGACATGTGATCGTAACAAGGTCAGTAGCAGTGTGCACAGATACATACAGTATATACTAACACATGGACAGTTATTTCATCATTTTAGTGATTAGAGCTGTGGCTTCCAACATGTGGCTCTGAAAGGGCCACTAAAGCCAGAATCAAAACACAAAAAAACAGCCAACAAGTTTCTAACATAATCTCTTTATGTGTCTGTTATTTGGTATAGTTTCATCAGATATCACATTTGCAGACCATGAAAAATACGACAGTAAATCAGTGCATTGTTCTCTCAGGCTGCAGCCATCTCTTCTCCCCCTCTCTCCTCTCTTCTGATGCTAGAGGATGTGAGTCAGAATGGTAAGGCTGGGCTTAGTCCAGATAATTTTTGTCTACACAGTGAGCGTGGCCATTTTGTTGGAAGAAATCTCCTAGTTAGTAATAGTATAAAATTTGGTAACTGCACAGCTGTAGTACCAGTTATAGTATATACATAGTACCAGCTATAGTATATACAGCTGACTAGCTAATATGCCAAGTTACGCAGTGATAATTCCTCCCTTTACTGCATAATTGCAGATTTGCCTTTCAGCAGCCTTGGAAAGCTGGGGAGCATGTGCAAGTATACGGGAGAAACTACATATATACTATATAACTACATATATAATATATACTCATGTTTGTCCTGATAGTATATTTATACTTTACTCAAAATGTATGTGCCAATGTGGCCTCCATTACATCTCTGCATTGGTACTAAACAAGAGTCAGTGAGAAAATACGCCTGTTTCTGACGGAAGCCTTCTCAATCTATCAGAAATCTATTAGATCTTCCTCTCTAGTGATACTCGTTATTACTGCAGCAGGTAAGGATGTGTTCACATCACAATTTTATCTTATGTTTAACGTATACACATGGATATACAGTGGCATCAGTCCACTGTAAAAATGTATATGTTAATAGATATATATTTTTTGCTGGACTCTGCAGGATGGAAATGCTTAGGGGTCATTTACTGAGCAGAAATACGCCTATATTAAGCGTATTTCTGGTGCAGATTGCGGTGCAAAGGTCATTTGCACCGCAATCTGCGATTTTCCCCCCTCACGCCAGGTCTAAAAAAGTGGGGCATGGTGTGGGCGGGGAACAGGGCGGGTCGGCAGGCCCGTCTCATTTTACTTTTATGCCTGGTTTAGACATAGAAAATGGCCTAAATGTAAGACAGCTCAGAGCTTAGAAGTGGAGTCTGAGCATAGGTCATCAATATCAAGAGCTTGGAAAACCCCTTTAAGTATGTATGGAAGCCCCTGTCTCTAATGAGTGAGCAGTAAGCCACTCCCAATACAACAAGGAAAGTAATAAATCAACTCCCTGTTGAAAGCGTAAAGTCCCTGGTAGGAAGTCACACGTAGGCATGACATTTACTGGACACTTCACACACATTCGTTTATCATGACCAGAATTCGTGTGGCCTCTCATGACATCACCCTGACATTTGCAGACCCTGGAAGTTATACCCCACGATTCCGGCTACATTACTCCTAATTTTCAGCACAATCACAAAAAGTATATAAGCTTTATCAGCCGGCCCTGAGTATTGGGCTTCCATTTCTCTTAAAGGGAACCTGTCAGCTGCAGAAGCCATCTCACGCCGCCAGCAATGCCTTCAAGTAGCCGGCCAGCGAGTTTCTAATGATGTTTTTCTTAGTGAATTCAGAGAGGCAGAAGTATGGAAAACTATCCTTTATCCTCAGCCCGCGGCTACTTCCCAGTCAGGCTTGAAGTCAAGGGGGCAGCGCCCCCTTCCCTGCCCCTTCGCCTGTGACGGACAGCCGGCTGTTCTGCAAAGCCAGCGAGCTGTCAGGCATAAGCGCTGTCACTTCCGTTTTTAACATTAATAAAATGGATACAAAATAGAGGTTAAAAATGTACAGATGGACAGAAATGGATACACACATGGATGAAAAATGTCCATGAAAACTTTTTTTTTTACTGTCTAAAATATAGCTTTACTTTATATCCCTGTCGTCTAAAAGAGTCTAAAAGAGCAACAGCAAACACATTTAATAAAGACTTGTTTTGGAAAATATGCTTCCTCCCATCAAATAGACTTCATATTCTCCCACTATCATTAAATTTTATTAGTCAATTATGTTTCCACAGGATGCTTCGCTTAAATTGTTTGGCTAGGGATATACAGAACTGCATTGAAGTCCCACCCAGTCGTCAAATACGAATGGACATTTCCTGACCAAAATGTCCCTGTCTGCACATACAGTCCTGCCCCTTTATTGTCTGTGCTGTTCCTTAGCATTTGGCAAGCTGCATTTTTATTAATGCATCTTATCTTGCTTCCAACACCATTATCAATTTTCATTTAAAATATCCAAAAGTATAAACCATCCACAAAAAACATAGAGATAACCAGAAATAGATTAAAAGTCATAAACTTGCTAGTTCTTTTCCGACGCAAAATTGTTTAAGGGGTTTTCTGGCCTGTTGAGGACCCTCAGGGGGCAGATGAGAACTAAAAGAGTCCCCAAGTTGTAGATGAGTTCAAAATGACATAAGGCAGGGCAACAGAAGTAGGCAGGACCAGTAGAAAGCCACAAGTAGGCAGGTACAATACAAGTAGGCAGGGTCAGCAATACCTCAGTGCTGCATAAAATACTGCCCTTACACCATACTGACAACAGTAATACAGTTGGATTCAAGAAAGCACCTGTGGCTGCTGCCTAGGTGCCTAAGATTGTTTTGTACTTGACCAGTGGCTATGAGGAAGGCTAGGGTGGCCCATGGGCATTGGCCCACCAGGAAGTTTTGCTATGTAGGGGTATATGGCCAAGGGCGGAATGGGAACTTAAAGTGGCCCTGGAAAAAATACTAAAAGTGGCCCCGTTTTGTAGTTGGTTCCAAATTGATGGAAGGCAGGACCAGCAATACTATTGTGACACATTATACCACCCCAACAGAGCCAAATACCACAGCCAATCAGAACATACTGCCAGAAGCCAAAAATACAGCCCTAAAAACTTCCACTGACGGCTGTGAGGAGGACCCAGGAGGCCCCCTGTGTATCGGCCCCACCGGGAAACTTCCGTGTAAGGTCTATGGCCAATCAGCCCCTGTATATGGCAAGTCCGCCCCTGAGGACCCTCATATATTGGAGAGGGGGCTACAAAGAGTGTCTCTTGCACTGGAGGGACACAGCACACTCGCATTATACAGACAGCTACTGATTTCAATAGGAAGAAAGTAATGCTTCATTTCCCCTGTGGTGGGGCTGCAGGATAATTGATTACTTACTGATAGATTTCTCCACACTTTACAGCTGATCGCAGGTGACCGTTCTAACAAAGAGGATTGTTTAAACCAGTGGTCCCCAACTCTGGTCCTCAGGGCCCCACCTGCCGGTCACGTTTTCAAGATTTTCTTAGTATTGAGCAGGTGATATAATTAGTGTCAGTGCATTAGGAGTTACCACAGGTGTTCATTCTGTGGGTTATTCTGAAATCCTGACCGGCAGGTGGGCCCTGAGGACTGCAGTTTGGGACCACTGGTTTAAACCGTTAAAGGAATTGTCCAAGTTTTTTTATTAAGTGGCAGGAGCCTGGTAGATTAAAAAAAAACTTTCCTTCACCTTGCTGTGCCCGCACTAAACCCAGTGCTGCCACTCTTGTCATCGTCCCCAGGCTGCAGCCAGTGACAAATTGTTTGGCTGTGGGGGTCATGTTCCCTATAAGACCGCAGCCAATCACTGGCCCCAGTGGTGTATTGATGTCAAACCGCTCAGGTTAGTCATTGGCTGCAGCGGTATACAGGACATCACCACTGCAGCTGTACAATTTGTCCCTGCAGCAGCGGGTGGTGCTGGGATTACAGCAAGTGCAAGAAGGAAAATTTAGTTGTTTTTATTATTAATATTATTATTATTTTACCAAGCTGCAGGCACTTTAGGGAAAAAACTAAACAAAACCTTGAATAATCCCTTTTGGTGGATTTGATGCTCATTTCCTCTAAGTCCGGCAAGTAAATATTATTAATATTAGTACAACCAATCAGTTATATCTGTCCCCACCCCTGAAGAGGCTTACACAGGCATCTTTACATGGGGTTATTACTGGGAATGATGTAAATGCCCACGTAAAAGTCTTTTTTTTTAACATCAGTCATGAAATGTCCCAGTTTCTCTCAGTCTACATGGAATTTCTCTTTTTCAGATTACATAGCACAATGTGCTCCAGAGCAGCTCTTCCTAGTATAACAGACTATTATGATAATTGTCAGATTTCTTTGAAAGTATGGATAGATAGATTTTTTGGTGCACACAAAAATGCTCATTACCCCTACATTTTAAAATTTCTGTATACTTTGTGTGTGCCACCCTCATAGTAATGTAGGTAGTAAATAGTAAAATTGGAAACTGTGAGTAATGCTTCCACTAGTTTTACCCATTCTGACCCCATAGTCTATTAACAGCAGGGGCGTAACTACCATAGCGGCAGACCATGCGACTTCTATGGGGCCCAGTGCAAGAGGGGGCCCAGTCATAGTTGGGATTATCTCCTCTTCTACTGGTGGTGAAAACTTGGTCAGGACTCTATCCTCTAAAAGAACAACTTTTAGCAAATGAGGCAGTGGAAAAATAGCCCAAGGGTTATTGAAAAGGGTTTAGGCAGGAACCCTTCTGTCCTGTGTGGAGGCCTGGTTTGATCCTTGCTATGGGGCCCTTACTTTTCTATGTACGCCACTGATTGACAGTGTATATTCATGCAAGAAATTGTCAATAAAGTCATTGAAAATAACAATTAATAATAAATAAAAATGTTTTACTGATAGCCTTGCACCCGCACCAAACCCACAACCACCGAGGGCACCCCAACTACCATTAGGCAGGAGCCCCAACATCAGGATATGCCCCAAGGGAAGAAAGGGTGCATTCTATCACTGCCCTGGACCTAGGGAGTATCGGTGTGAGGACTGCCAGTGTGAATAATTATTTCTGCCAGAAAGATAGATTTATAGAAAGATAGATATTAGACAAAGATAGATAGAAGAAATATAATAGATATATAGATAGATATGAAATAGATGGATAGATAAAGTTTTTGGTCCAGTTAAAATGTTAATATTACATCCATGTTAGCATTAAGCTTTTACTAGTTAAATTGCCCCTGAAGTCAAACGATTCTGCTACAGAGCGAGGCAAACAGTTTCTAGTATGCAAAGTGTCCCAGTTAATGTCCACGTTACTTCTAAACAAAGGTCATCCAGTAAGAGGAGTGACGACTTCGATCTCAGTGTGGGGAAAATACACAGGATAATATAGCAGCAGTCGCCGCAGCTTCTTGCCAAAATGTATTATTATTCATAGCATATCTGAACAAAATGTTCCAAGTTACGCAAAATCCTGAAAAGTCGCTGGATACAAAATGTTTCAGTGAACCATAAGTCAGTGAGCTAAAACAAATTGCACAGCGTGCGTGCGTGACATTGTACCCAATCAGAGCCTGACGTGGACAACACAGCAGTTCTTGGATGTTGTCCAGTGGAGGTTAATATGTTATGTAGCCAGTGGGAGACAACAAGACGGTCAAAGGCTTAAAGGGAGTCTATTGTCAGAAAACTATCTTTTGCTTAAATTACTTTTTTTTTAATATTAAACAAGTTTTTTAAAACATTTTTGGTCTTTTTTTAAGTTGTCCATGTAACTCTATTAGTTGGTTTCCACTACCTGAAAGAAGTATGCCTTAAATGGGTTTTCTCATAAGTCAGTGCCGGAAGGGGGGGGGTGGGGTGTAAGGGGGAATAGATTTTGCTGGCTGATTAATGCAAGGTGCATAATAAAATATATAAATATAACATAAAATGCCCCTATACAGTGCCCCCTTATATAATACCCCTTCTTTGTGGCCTCAGTAGATGCCCACATAGTGCCACCCAATAACATACCAGTAAAAAGTGTCCCCATAGTGCCCTCAATAGTGTGCCAGTACGAAGTATCCCCACAGTGCCCCCCAATAATATGCCAGTACCAAGTGCCCCCATAGATGCCCCCACAATGCCCCCAATAATGTGCCAGTACCAAGTGCCCCCATAGATGCCCCAAAAATGTGCCAGTACCAAGTGCCCCCATAGATGCCCCCCAATAATGTGCCAGTATGAAGTGCCCCCATAGATGCCCCCAATAATGTGCCAATACCAAGTGCCCCCATAGATGCCCCCACAGTGCTCCCAATAATGTACCAGTAAGAAGTGCCCCCATAGATGCCCCACAATGCCCCCAAAAATGTGCCAGTTACAAGTGCCCCCATAGATGCCCCCCAATAATGTGCCAGTACCAAGTGCCCCTATAGATGCCCCCCCAGCACTCCTCTCCTGTATTGTACAAAAAAAAAAAAACACTTATACTTACCTCCATGCCTCTTTCAGTGATGCGATGCAGCCCTCTTCTGCCCTGTGTCCCGCGCTGTACGGCTCAGGCAGCTCGATGACATCATCGCGCCACCTGAGCTGGCCTCTGATAGGCTACAGGCCTAGTGCCTGTAGCCTATCAGAGGAACAGGCAGGGGAGACGCCTCTCCCTCCCCTGCCCGCCGCAGCACAGGCATCTGTATCACTGTCCTGAGGACGGCGATACAGATGACTATGTGGAAGAGCGCTTCCACAATGGAAGCGCTCATCTCCCTGTCCCCTGCCACTGCTGCCCTCCACTGGTGGACCAGGGTCCTGATTGCCACAGCCCGGCAAACATCCATCCAGGGCCTGGTCCTGGGCCGCGGACCAGTGGTTGGGGACCACTGCCATAATTAATGAGAAAATAATAATAGAAAATTTAGATCCTGGCCATTTAACCCTTAGGATGCTGTGATCAATCATTGGAATAATTGATAGCTCTCCTTGCCTACAATCTCATAAAATCAATCACTCTTTACAGCACTCTTTTTTTAGTGCATGACAACTTCTATGGCCTCCGTAATAAAGGCCATTAATGGTTGTCACAGGACATTACAGTGACAGATCTGCTGTAAACATAGCTTCCCCGGCCTCTCCTCAACTCCTGCACACATAGCAGCCAGCCATCAATCTATGGAAGGAGGATGGGGAGACAAGGAGAGTTGTGGGGACCACTCCCCTTGTGAATACAGTAGACTCATAACTATGAGCAGTCTCGGACTGGCCCACTACAGTACCAGGGGATCCTTTGGTGGGTCCAGGCTTTCATACTATAGAAGGCCCCAAAGGTCTAGGAGAAAGATTCCACTTGGAGCTTCCCTTGAAGTCAATCACTTGCCACTAGGGACTATTTCTTTGATTTTTGAGAGGTTAGGCTCCAATACTTTACTCTGATGGGCCCAAAGAACCTCAGTCTGACAAGGACTATGAGTCCGCTGTATTTTCACACCTTCTATTAGTCAATATTTTTGTGCTGCATGGAGCTAACAGTAGAGCTGACCCGTCCCTGTATACTGCTACCCTTACATAGAGGCGCATAATCAGGTGATAGATCCGCTGTAAGGAGTTATACTTCCAGGTATTTTTCTTGTAATATTGGGACTCAGACCAACATTGTTAGAGAAAAATACAATTTTGTTATTCTTAATGATGGCGACTTCATATTATGACACACCAAAGTCCACTTAAAGTCTTAAGAATAAAAAAAAAAAATCCAGGAGCATAAAACAACTTTAGAAGATCAAGATAAAATAAATTCCATTACCACTTCAGGTGGACTTCCCAAAAGAGAGCCAATGAAAACACATAGGCAAGTCCAGTGGGATGAGAAGAAAACAATGAAGAATTATTTCTACTGCTGGAGTCCAGGAAGTGAAATGAAAGCGGCATGAAAATTCAAGTCTCTGCTATTAATCTACTTTATTGTGCTCTGCTATAATTAAGAATGGGAACTAAGCTTTTTATCCAAATATCGGCCCAAAGAATGCAAATGCATTTGAGAAAATATTCCGAAGATAGACCGAGCTGGAAATGTGGACTTGGAAGTTCACCAAGAACTTAAGAGTCATTGACAAACACATGAAAAACACATATATATTTCTAGCAAAACAGTTATAGACATGCCATCTCATGATGTTCTCCAAGACTTAAAAAACGATGGCCGATCCTTAGTTGATCGGTGGAGGTCACGGTTGACTGTATGGACAAGATAATGTGTACGTATATTCAACGATCGGGCTGTGGACCTGGCAGAGAATGGAACTAGCTGTAGTACCAAGCATACCTACCTGTACAGACTGCCATTTGAGGTGCTGAAGGTCAGACCCCCAAAAATACTAAGGCTACTGTAATCTATCAAGCCCTGGAGAACCCACTTAGCCCTCCAATAACAAATGGCAAAATTGCTCTTCACAAGAAGGTAAGCCAATCATACCAGACTATTCTCGATTGGCCCCCACTTCAGTTCTGGTGTTTTACTTTACGCTGCTCTATTGAGGTCAGAAGTTGGAACTGATGTGTAAAATGTTCTTCTGTATTGATAAGAAAGCTTTATCAGTGAAACAGTCGATGGGCCTATAAAGTGTACCCAGGCTAAAATAACAGGTACCTAGGGGCAACAACAGCTGTAACTACAACTTTGACTTTACTAGTTTCTCTTAAAGTATTTCTATTATTATACTTTTTTACATCTTTCTCACCTTCTAGCAGTCTATAGTTCCCCTTTCCAGGCCTGTGAATCTACAATAACAAAGAGGGGAGAAAGGAGCAGAAGAAGGAAGACTTTTGTCAGGAAATTATTTAGCCATGATCCAGGACGTTGAGAAAATCGGGTTTCTGGTTTGATGTCCAATCCTAGAGTTAGGCAGAGGATTTAAAACTTGTGCTCAGTGTGCTTACCTGTGATTTTCTATCCTCGGTCCTGCACATTGTGCTGCTCATTTCTACTGCACCTGAACTCCTGGTAATCTAACTGTGGCTTGTTTTCTGGGTTAACGACTTGGCTGCTGATTTGGCTTCTACTGATTTTCCTGGTATTCTGACTGTGGCTCGTTTTCTGGATTTACCCCTCATCCACTGACTTGGCTTCTACTGATTCTCCTGGTATTCTGACTGTGGATTAACCCCTTGTTCGCTGTTTTCACATCATTTGTCTCTCCTGATTTTGACCCTGCTTGTCTAGTACTGTTTGCACCCTGGTCATTCTGGTTGGTTTGCTTCTAGGGAGGTTGCACCAGTTTTTTGCAACCTTACTATGCAGACATAACCTGGGTCCTTAGTACCCAAGTCCATCCAGCCTTGCAATAGGCTCTGGTGACAAACGTAGAGGTAGCCTTAGTGTCCTACCAACCTGACTGGTAAGGGAAGACTGGTAGCAGTTTCTGAGTTTTCTGTCTGCGGCTCTGGACGGTGATCATAGTTTTTCTGACAACTTGATTCGATTGGTATTTCATAGCACATATCACAGCTTTTACATCACACCAGGAAAAGCCTGCCCACGCTGTAAGCGCAGAAAGAGTAGGAGTAGAATTAAAGAAACTAGCAAAGGGAAAGCATAAAACCGAAATATGTAATAGATACAACATTTCTAGCTACACTACATCTGTCTAAAATAGACTGATTTTCAACTGGGGGATGGAAGTAAAATATTAATAATGGTGACATCCTCACGATCAGTATCCTAACACATTATCGTTATACTGTCCATATGTTTTTAGAAAAATTAAATTAGAAGCCATCACAGAATTAGTTCCAATGTGCTACAATGGAACTAATACAAAATCCTAATGTATTAAATCTACCTCTACTCAAATCTACAGCATGGAGTGGTGGCTCACTGGTTAGCAGTGGTTGGTCCAAGAGATGAAATGTGGCCATGGACAACATCTGCATAGGGTTTGTATGTTCTCCAGCATATGCATAGTGTACTCCTTTTTCTTGACATATTTTGAAAACAGCTACAGGTCATTTAGTATCTGGGTTCTATTTGTTTCATTGGAAAATTAGAAATTATGGGAGTCCTATTGACAGAAACTACCATTCTTTGTGTGGCACTATATAGAATATGGTGGTGCTATATAACCAATGAAGAAGAATTGGTCATACATATATGTAATTCAGTAAAACTATAGTAAAGGGCTATAGTCTAAGTATTTTCTAAAACTAACTTTCTGAAAGGGGTAGGCAGACTATTCGGACAACTGGACACTCAATGTCCAGTTGTCTCAAGATTTAAAGGGAATTCTGCCATCTGAGGGCAGCATAAACTGGTAATAGATAATCTTAGCAAAATATTGGGTCACTTACTTAAACTGACCCAGCCATTTTACGGAACTCTGAACATCTCCAGCACAAGCAGAATGATGGAGGCCACTCAATTCAGAGCACATGTGCAGTGGGCCCCTGTTGAGCCAGCGCAGAGGATAGGAGTGGTAGTGGCCCTGATGAGATGTTGTGTACAGTGTATTCCTTCAGGCCGCTGCTCCCAGGGTATCGGTGTGGTGGAAAGGTGGTTTGAACAATCAGGCCAGGAGGAAGTATAAATGTCTCTCTTTACTTACTGCAAAATATAACTTGTGGTACATCCAGCTGTAGTAGGTACAAAATGCAATTTCTGTCACCAGATGATGAGGTATAGTGGCTGGTTATGTGGGAATTAAGTGGCACTTGCAGTCACTTGTGGGTATAGGTGTCCACTGTGTACTACAGACCTGGAATTACACTTTTTTTTTCATTTTTATTTATTTTTTTATTTATTTTTTTGTGCACTTCACTGTTCTGTTGAGTGTCTCATTTATATCACTGTATTTCATTGTTTGCTTTTGCCTTTATTATAATCATGTATTGCACTATTTTAATGTTTATACATCTTTATGCATTTATCACCTTTATACATTTTGTATACCATTTAGCACACTTTTTTATTGCCATTTCTTCATAGCACATTTTTGAATTGTAGCTAATCATTATTAGCATATTTGTATTTACACCATGGATGATGCACATATTTTTTTAATATTATGTTCCAGGATTTATGTGAACCTTTTGAGTGTAATTATCCCGGTTGCGTTCCAGTGTGAATGCTTACTCCCGGAAGTCCTTATCCGACCCTACCTCCCCACGTGTGAATGCTGTGCGCGCTGTTGGATGCGCTGTGTATCGGGGGCCTACAGGCGGCGTCAATTACGGCGCGGGTGACAGCCTGGATCTATGTTTTATGGATCCACGCCTCCCCCGCTGGCCCTGTACGCCGCACTGTGGGCTCCGATCGCATCATCTATATTCAGTGCGCCGCAAGGCATGTCTCACCTGGGTGACGTCACATCTGGTGTTAAATGGACGCCACTATTTAAGACGGTATTCAGTCTGTATGTACATCCTCCTCCTGACGAAGCCTTTCTGTGCGAAACGCGCAGTGAGGACTTTTCTAGTGGGCTTTGTGGTGGCCCCCCTGCCTTATCATGTCTTTGGGTAAGATTTATTTCTATTTGATGTTGTATCAGGGACACATTTATGACCTATAGGTTTTTTACCTGTGCTTTATATTACATTAGGTGGCATTGTGTGCTGGTTGTACATTACCCTGGAGATGTTTGAGCTCTATAGGCTCATGTACCTATGTATCTGCTTTACCCAATGACATGTTTAACATCTAGTTTGGGAGGGTGACTTCTACGGCCCATGCCTCCCACCTACACTGTATGACCCTCTATTGATTATATTTGGAGATTATTCATGTATACTCTTTATTAACTATTCTTGTAATAAAATTTATATTATTTTATATCTTTTGTGTTGAGCATGTTTCATGCTGTCCCCTTATCGGGGGTAGTATGAGTAGTTGGTTTTTCTGGAATTACACTGGCCTGGAAGTGGTCTATGTGATGGATGTCTGAGCTGTAGTCCCTCACCTGCAGCAGGGTCTGTAAAGCTGTGGTTTGGCTGAAGCTTTTTGGAACGCAGTGTTCCTGAATCTGGCAATCTACCTGGAGTAGACGTTTCACAGGAGAACTAGTTAAGGTCCCTTGGGGGAAGGAGCTCTGGCAAGTGCTTCTTTCCTCCTCTTAGTTTGGGCTTGAACTTCCCATCCTGGCAGGAAATAGCCCAAGCTCACTCCTATCAAGAGGGGAGGAATAGGGTGGTTAACCCTGTTCCTGCCAACCATAGCTCCTCTATTAGAGTCCACGGTATAACATATAACATAATACATAACACAACAAGAAATTGCAGATGTGCCAAGGTCTGGGGTACAGCACATGCCAGATCTAACAATATAGACAAAAAATACAAAAAGGCAAACTGTGCAAATAAATAAAATGCAGAAGAAAAAATACTATTGGTAATTAAAGGTTAGTTAAGAAAAGCTTTAAGAAGCATCTCATTTGCTGTCAGGCTACAGAGATTAAGTTATTAAAATTTGCAGTTAATTCAGATAATTGGTCCATGAGAGCTTTTGCTTGTTCAAGCCGCTTAAGATCGGGAGATTAGAAAAAAATATAACCTAAGAGTAGATAAAAGTATCACGAAAAAGATTGCCTTGATCATCGTGTTGGCAGCTCCGTTTTCTGTATTAACAATTACTGAAAGCATTCCTAACATGAGCTCAATCATAATCAGTATGTTAGTATAAAAGTTTCCTTTTTCTTATAGTTTGAATGGCACGAAAAACAAAGGCCATGGGTGTAGGCTTTGCAACACAATGAATATGTTCTATTTGCTGACAATACTTACTGAAACCCAGATGACCCCAAATGGTTCTCCTCTGGAACACCACTTTGATTTTCATGTAAGGTTCACAGACACAATCCATTAGGGTGACTACTTTGTTTTTTTTTTAGTTCTTAGAAAGGTTGACTTGTCAAGAAGGCAACACGTACTGTAGGCAGGGGTCAGACTGACTAGTAGGGCATGGTCTGAGGGCTTATAGCCAGTGGGGTCCCACATCTCTTTAGTGTTTATCTTATTCATTTATTTTGCATCAATATATTCCTCAGTGCTGTGCGGAGACGGTCATCACTTGGGGTTCACAATCTAAATTCCAAACTAACCTCTCAAAATGTGTGGAGGAAACACACAAGTACAGAGAGAACATACAAATATCATGCACAAGGCCGATGCTATATAGAAAATGTTTTTTCTTGTCTGCGATTGAGGACAAGAATAGGACATGTTCTATATATTTGCGGGGCCGCGGAACGGAACTACTGCTGCGGACAGCACATGGTGTGCTGTCCACATCTTTTGCGGCCCCATTAAAATGAATGGGTGGGCACCTATTCTGCAAGATTGCGGAACGGATGCGGACCCATTCATACGGTCATGTGAATGGACCCTAACTCAGTGGGTATTGTACATTTTTAATAACAAGCAATCAGAAAAGTATTCAGATACTGGTGCTGGTTTGAAAAATGTAGAATATTTATTTGTGGGACAACCCCTTTAAAGGAATATATGGAATATAGGGCACCCACCTATTGCAAAATGAGGGTGTAATGTCCATTGTTGTGCCTTACAGTCTAAGGCTACTTTCACACTAGCAGCAGGGGTGTCCGGCAGGTGAACAGCCTGCTGGATCCGTGCTGCCGCTAGTGCACCTGTACGGCCGGAACTACCCTCCATCCCGATTCACTATAATAGGGGGACATGTCGTAGTTTTAGTCCGGCTGCCTCTTTGCATGTTTGCCGTGCTGCCGCCGGAACTCCGGCACGCCCCCATTATAGTGAATGGGGACGGAGTGTAGTTCTGGCTGCACAGGTGCACTAGCGGCAGCACAGATCCGGCAGGCTGTTCACCCGCCGGAACAGCCTGCTGGATACCCCTGCCACTAGTGTTAAAGTAGCCTTAAAAAAACAAGTAGAAAGATAAGTGGGTGTGCGTTGGGCATGTACGGTATGAGTATATCACTCTCTATTATCGTTCAATGCAACTTCTTAACCTAACCCATGACTTTAAAGGTTGGCCAGGGAATCACGATCATTAGTGCCTAGGGGTCTAGACAGAATAGAAGTCCTGTTACTGCACCAACAGTGTTGGACTGGTAATGGGGTCACCACACAGCCCACATGCTCCAAACACATGAAGTGCTGTGGTGACACCTCTTATACAACACTTCAGGGTGTATACTGGGTGACGTCTCATGTGTTAATTATATCTACACAAAAAATAAACTGAAAACAACAATTAGCATCTAAGTCTATCCATGTCAGTATCAACCTAATATTTATAACCTATTTACTAGACCATATGCCAAGAAACTCAGGGACTCAGAAGCTCAACCGACTTTACATCAATTGTATCGTGGCTGCTATTTTCACCGGTTGCCAGATAATTATCAAATTCTTACTTTATTTAATTAGCAGTCAATCAATTATGTTTATAGCGCATGTCACTGAATGTTTTAATATTCACTGTCATGAAATCCCGGCTTTGTAAATAAGAAGTAATGAGAGAACCTGAAAGCCCTAATTATGCGGCTTATAACTCTATGTTCTTTTTGTAATGACAGTTCTCTCAAGAGAATCTAATTAAAGTTTCCATTAACATTAATGCAAGCCTCTGTATGGAGGGTGTATGTGTCTAAACATGGCAGCTGGGCGCAAAGCAAGCATTCAAGGCTCTAATCAATGCAGATTGCTACCGTCTTCCCTATACATGCTGCTTATGAACAATGATCAGATGTGTCATACAGGGCTGCCCCATGTGGGCCTCCCCTTGACCCATCTCACATTCACAGCCAATATAGCCATCACTTTTTTTTTTGTTTCAGGCCATTTTACCATACAGTTGACTGGAAGGGATACCAAGACACAGGGGGAAAGTATGAATCTTGGAGAAGTTCATAAACTGAGAAGGGGATTCTTTACGGTAAGAGCAGTGAGACTATGGAGCTCTCTGCACGAGGAGGTGGTGATGGTAAGTTCACTAAAAGAGTTCAAGAGGGGCCTGGATGTATTTCTGGAGGGTAATAATATTACAGGTTATAGTTACTAGAGATGGTCGTTGATCCATGGAGTTATTCTGATTGCTTGATTGGAGTCGGGAAGGAATTCTTTCCTCTGAAACGAGGAAAATTGGCTTCCACCCCTTGGAGTTCTTTGCCTTCCTCTGGATCAACTTGCAGGATAACAGGCCGAACTGGGTAGACGGATGTTTTTTCTCTATGTATGTTATCAGGGGGTGTGAAATGAATAAAGGAATGAAGACTGTAGTCTGAAAGTTAGTGCAACGTTTCTTTGACTTTAAAGATTTTGAGGAGCATTCACTGAGTCCTTTATGCCACTATTGTGGCGTTAAAGAATCGCACATTATAGTGCACATCATGCGAGCTTCATAACTGGCGACATTTTAGGTTTCTCGACACTTTTCTTAAGTGGCGAGGGGAAAAAAGGTGGGGTTTAGTGGAAGTGGTGGGGCTTTGCACGGCCTGCTGGACTTACTATAACATATGCCACAAACTGGTGTAAGTTATAGCAGAAGTCTGCAAGAGCTTCTGCAGGGCAGAGATGCACTGAATTTATTAAGAGACATCTGCCTCTAAATAAATTAGGCACATCTCACGCCAGTCTTGATAAATGTCACCCAATGTGTCACTGGAAAATGTACAAAAAGAAGCGTCCAGAGTCTTGGGGATCCTAAAATTGGGGTTTATTCAGACACTAATCTATAACAGTTCAAGCAGCCAAAAGACAATCCAAACAACACTTACACGTTTCCGACACACATCATCACAGTATGATTAAAGACCTATTTTTTTGTTTTTTATGTTGAACTTTTTTTTTTGAATTTCTGATGATTTTTTAAACATTTTCCTTGTTACTATCATAGTTTATTTATTTATTTATTTTTTTAAACATCCTAAAATCCTTCACACTGCCCACCAAGTCTAATAATATGTGGAGAGTTTATGTTCCATAGAGATCACTTCTCATCATCCCTCTCATCATCATAATTAGGATTACAATGAAAGAAATAGCTTATGTGACAATCTTATCTACTCCCCTTCCCTTTACAGAAACCTCGGCACAGGTCATACAGCACATCAAGAGAACTCTCCCATAGAAGTTAATGAGTCCCCTCTGGTCTTTTTTTTGTCTGTGGGCAATGTGGCTGCTGTAAAGCACATCTGTAAATGCTGCAAACAACTCAGACAAGATGGCCGCCTCATCACCCTGTACAGAATCTAGCATAAAACAATCTACAGTTAGAAACTAAAACCAGATTAGAAAAAAAAGAATGTGTGTCACTATCTGGTTTTAATTTGCAGAAAAATATAGGTGACATATTCTCTTTAAAGTAGCCAAAAAAGCATATTTTTAATGTCAAAGGTGTCCATAGTTTTTAAATAGGTATCATCTTTTCTTAAAATAGGCCATTATATTTGTATTGCAGGGGGCCAACCACTGGGGCTCCAGAATGAAGAGGCTTTACCTTTGTGAACACAGCGCTATACATACAGTTGTGGTTGTGCCTGGTACTGCAGTTTGTCCACTCACTTTGGGTCCGATTTCTACTACTCTCTAATCACAATGCTCTTTACTTTCACCAACGTGTCTGCAGATATCCAATTATTTAAGTGTAAATTACTTCCAAAGGGCATAACTTGTTGCCACAGATCCTGGAATCGCAGATGAATTAATTCCTGGAATCTAGCTTTATTCGTTTGTAGCCTATAGTATAATTAGAGTTTGATTACATAACATGCAAGGTTATCCGAATAAATAATTGAGATAATTAAAAATCATATATAATTGGTTACATCTTTACAAGATAATCAACAAGCGACTCTTTCAGCACCAAAACATTAAGTCCCAGGGCTCGACAAATGATATTTACAAAGGGAGCAACCCTCATCGAAGGTCAAGTGTTCTTCTCCTGAAATTGCCTGGGACTTCTGAGAAGGTGTTCTATTAATGACAGCCCTCTTTGTCCGTGATTTTGAAATTTTGACATTGGTTGCTGGATGACCGCCCAAGAGATGTATAAATAGGCAATTGCGTGGTATGTGATGCAGCCATCTATTTACTGGAAACATATCAGCGCAGGGTAAACTTGAGAAAAACAAACTAAATGTTTGATTCTCCAACATCAAGTAAAAGAGAGAAGGCACTTAATCTACAAATACAGTAAATATGGCACAGGTAACACTAGTGGGGTGGTATTGCCAACACTCCAGCCATTTTTAGCTTTTGACCGTGAAAGCGACCTGTAGGACTCTCGTTTTCCACAGTGTTGGTCTGGGTCTTGGTACTTCATTGGGCCTAGGACTCAAGCAGGACTCCAGCTGTGGTAAAACTACGACTCCCAGCATGCTCCATTCATTTCTATGGAGTTCTGAGAACAGCCAAGCAAGTAATATCTTGGGAGTCGTTGGGAGCATGCTGGGAGTCGAAGTGCCGGAGGTTAGCCATTATAGGTCTAGGCCTAACAAACTACCAAGGCCCAGAAAAACGACGTGGAAAACAGGCCTAGGACTTTGGTAAGGCTTCTTAAAACTTGTTTTGGAATTTTTATTTTAGCATTTTTACAGCATTTTACTGTTTTTTTCCTACTAATACTTGAAACATTGATTTTTTTCTGATAGTTTTGAAGTTCTATAGAAAAGCTTATATAAAATTGCCAGAAAATATATAAAGCCTCCTAAGCAACTCTCTGCATGTAGTGAATTTCATAATGCACTATAGAATTTAAAGAAACATCTGGTCTCGTGGCCATATAATTTTAAAAAAATAACACTGTTAAAAAAGCAATAAAAAATGCCAAAAACATAAAAAAATGTGATACCACCATGAAAGATAGTTCTTCATTCTCTTGATAAAAATTAATTAGAAAATGAGGCAGTAAAACTCACAGGAATGAATGATTGCCAGAGGCAAAGGATACGTTGCAATCGCACAGGTTTCTTAATGAAGTACTTGAAGCCAAATTCAGGAGTAGATCATAAAAAAAGAGAAACTATCTTGGACAGATACCACTTCTCCTCTATTACTGGTTTTGGCTTCCAAAAACTGCATTAAAAAAACCTTGATTATGTGGCTGTACCTTTAGGGTGTTGCCACACGTGCAGGTTTTATTATGCAGGTTTTGAAGCCAAAACCAGGAATGTACAGATTTAAAAAAATGGAGAAGTCCTATCTGCCCTCTAAACATTTCCCCATTAATCTGCACTCAAGCAAAATGGGAGGTCATGTCGTAGCAAAGAGTATGAATACTTAGGTCAATGCAAAATTTTTGTTTTTTTCTTTTGATAAATTAAAGGGTTTCTGTCACCAGTTTTGGGCATATAAAACAGGATGACATTTGCAATGTGCAAATGTCACCTGATGCCCAAACTGGTGATCATTTTTTTACTGGTGCCCCCGTTTTTGAAATAAATCAACTTTTGTCGTATGCAAATGAAGCTTACTAGGTGCAAGGGGCGGTAACCCTGCACCTAGTAAGCGCCGTTTCCCTACCTTTATTCACGCCCCCTTTGTTGTGATGGACAGGGCCAGGCAGCTCGCTCTATCTGCTCCTGGCCCTGTCCGTGCTGAAAATCCCGCGCCTGCGCCGTTCGGACTTCATTCGGCGCAGGCGCAGTGAGTGCCGATTGCTGCCGGGCTCCCGGCTTCCTCACTGCGCCTGCGCCGATGACGTCACAGAACACCCAGAAGAGAAGGCGGCGCAGGCGCAGTGAGGAAGCCGGGAGCCCGGCAGCAATCGGCACTCACTGCGCCTGCGCCGAATGAAGTCCGAACGGCGCAGGCGCGGGATTTTCAGCACGGACAGGGCCAGGAGCAGATAGAGCGAGCTGCCTGGCCCTGTCCATCACAACAAAGGGGGCGTGAATAAAGGTAGGGAAACGGCGCTTACTAGGTGCAGGGTTACCGCCCCTTGCACCTAGTAAGCTTCATTTGCATACGACAAAAGTTGATTTATTTCAAAAACGGGGGCACCAGTAAAAAAATGATCACCAGTTTGGGCATCAGGTGACATTTGCACATTGCAAATGTCATCCTGTTTTATATGCCCAAAACTGGTGACAGAAACCCTTTAAAGATTTCGAACATTCGGTTTTCACTTTGTCATTATGAGGTACTGAGTGAAGAGTGATGGAGGAAAAACGTAAAATTCTTTTTATTTCAGCACAAGGAGCAACATAACAAAATGTGAAAAAGTAAAGGGACTGAAGACTTTCCGAATGCATTGTAAGTCATGAGAGGTGATGGGTCCTCTTTAATAGGTTTATGCTGAACAGAAAACAATTACAATAGAATACGCGGAGTTCTTACAAATGGTAAAAACGTTTAGATCTATTATGGAAGGAAGACTCGTAAATAAAATATGTAATCTGCAATAATCCTACATGACTGAAGTCTGTAAGTAAGAACATGACGGCTGGTGCCAGTTGAGGTCATGCCTCTTCACAATGGAGGGCATTGAATAAACAGGTGTGTCTCCTTAAAGCATTAGTAAAAGACAAATTCCCCTGGTAAGTGTTGGCAGAATACTAGCATAGATTAAGCTTTTCCCAGTATCTTCCCATTTACTAAATCCAAACTACAGGGCACGTCCCATAAACACAGATGAGCTGCTCTCCGGGTTGTTCTGGATTAATAAATCACAAGATTGTACTGAACATAATACACAAGTCAGTTCATAATATTTAAAGGGGCTTTCTCATGAAAACAAGTCCTGCCCAAATTGCCTCATATGGCATATGGGCAAAAGGAAGTTCTCCAGGGAAGCCCCTCCATGAGCCAGAAGAAAGAACAGCTCATCTGTAGTGACCTATCGTTTTGTGGCCACAGCTTTTATGCAGATTCATGTGTTTCTATTACTACAGACAAAGACAAAGCCTATGTGCTCTGAATCCGCAGAGAGAATCCATTTGACCTGTTCCCAACTTCTACCTAACAAATAAAAAAGTATGGCTTCATTTGCACATCAGGGAATCATGGACGTGTTGTTGACTGTGGCATACACAGATCACTCATGCATCCATTGACTTTACCCCCTTCCCGGGTTTTTAAAGATGGTGTACACTCCCAATCGGTATAGCCGCCGGGTTTCTGCTGTTTTAAACACCAGACATCTGGGGCTAATGACTGCGATCACGGATAACACCAATCACAGACATTTAACCCCATGGCAGCTGAGAAAGCCTTTCCCAGGAGCACTGCACTCCCGGGTCCTGAACGTCTTCCCCGCACTGAGACTTTCAAAGTCGTTTTTTTTGTGGTGGTGGTGACCTACAGCCTGCTGGAGGCTATCATGCCTACCTTAGGATAGGTCATTAATATCAGATTGGACGGCATCCAACTCCCAGCACCCCCACAAATCAGCTGTTGGAAGAGGTAGCGGCTCTTGTGCAAGAACTGCTTCTACCTCAAAATTCTCCATTTCAGTAGGCAGCGTAACTACAATACATCGCTTCAACAAGCAAGATGACACAAAGGTAATTATTAAGCAGAAGCAGCGCTTGCACAAACGCCACTACCTCTTCAAATTGCTGATCGGTGGTGGTGCCGGGTGTCAGAAACCTGTCCTGATGATAAGTCATCAATATTGTAGCACTGCCCAACAACTTTAAATCTCTGCTTTTTTTTTTAGCTAAATTGCCCTAATGGGCTGCCTTTCCCAACAAGGGGTTGTGGTGTAAAATGACTCAGCGGGAGGGGGCATGGCCTACCATGGTATGGCAAATTTATTATAACTTACGCCAGAAACTGGCTCAATTTATAACCCAATTCTTTGCCAGGTCCTATCTGGTGTAGGTTTGACTTTTTGTCAAAGGTGCCTCTTAGTAAATTAGGTGAATCTCCCTCTAGCGCACAGGGATCAAGTCTTGAGATATATCCCCCAATGTCTTGATCCCCTGTGTGCTGGAGTGAGATGTGCCCAATTGTGTTATTGTGTTATTAAGAGGCAGATGATTTTTAATAAATTAGGTCGCATATCAGGACTTTCAGAAACTCAAGTATACGCCGAGTTTCTGGCATAACTTATAGTAAAACCGTCACTTTGGCCCTTCTACTAAGCCCCACCTCTTTTCTAAGGCAGCGATAAGCTTAAAAAGTTGATTATTTTGGCGCAAATATGGGATGTGCCATAATTTGCAACTTTTTGACGGCACAATAGTGGCGTAAATATGTTGATAAATGCCCCTCATAGGGTCTAGCAGCTTTGCCTCTATCATCTCTCCTAATCCTTCACTGAGGACTTGGTTGGACTGTAAGCTAACTGGTATCCAACATGGCTGGCTGCCTGAAAATGTCAGAAGAATCTGGCAGGCAGTGCTGCACTTCATAGTGTCAGCTTCATTGCTTCATTTTCACACAAAGCAGTGTGAAGGTATAAGGAAAGACAGAAAGCAGAAGTCATGAGGCTCAAGTGGCCAACAAAATCTCAGTCTCCTCTATTTATTTAAAGGGACCCTGTCACCATGAAAATGCAGAGTAATTTACAGGCAGCATTTTATAGATCAGGAGGAGCTGAGCAGACTGATATATAGTTTTATGGGAAAAATTTGTATTTTATTCATTTTAATACCTGCTCATTCTGGGCTCTGAAGTCCAGGAGGCGGTCCTATCAGTGATTGACAGCCTTCCCTCTATGAGAGCTGTCAATCACTGATAGGACCGCCTCCTGGACTTCAGAGCCCAGAATGAGCAGGAAATAAAATGAATAAAATACAAGTTTTACTGAAGCTTTTTCCATAAAACTATATATCAGTCTGCTCAGCTTCTACTGCTCTATAACATGCTGCCTGTAGATTGCACTGTATTTTCAAGATGACTGGTTCCCTCTAAGTGTAGTCCGGGTCACAAAATCATTTTACAGTTTAAATCTAAATAATATGTGGGAGAACTCTGCAAGTATTCTGCTCTGTTATCTTTGTACTGACATTCAGTTATCCCATGTCGTCAGGGGTGCACCACCAATGAGGCCAGGTAAGGCAGCACCAGGTAGGGGCAAGGGGGGGGCAGCCAAAGGGCCATGGGCTGAAGGAAAGGTGTTAGGTTAAGAAATTGGCATTGGGGAGGGGGGACGCTGTTTCAGTTTTTGCCTGAGGCACCAGAAAGGCTAGGTGCACCCCTGCATATCATTTTCTCCACTCAAAGCCAAATCTGATTTAACCCTTATGTCATTTGCCTTTGGAAACAGGCAATGGTTTATCTCCCCATCACGCATTAGATGGTCTGCCGATCCCGCCAAAATCAATGGCTGACATTAAAAGAGTTTTCCAAGATACTTTAACTGATCTGTGGGAGTCTGACCCCCGAGACCTCCACCGATCAGCTTTTTGAGAAGGCGCTCACAGTTTTCCCTAGGCCACATGACGTCATGTTCATCAGTCACATGACCTAGACGCAGCTCAGCCCCACTGAAGTGAATGGGGCCGAGCTGCAATACCAAGCACAGCCACTATACAATGTACGACACTCTGCTCGGTAAGCTAAGAGAAGGCTACGGCACTATTGGAAGCAACAGCTGTTCAGTGAGGGTCGCAAGGAGTCAGACCCCCACCGATCAAATACTGATGACCTATCCAAAGAAAAGGTCATCAGTAAAAGAATCTCAGAAAATGTTTATGGCCTACCACACTGTCCTCTCAGCTCTCACAAAACAATACTCCACGGTTTCAGGTAACTAGAGAAACTCTCAACGTAGCTGTGGACATGAATGGAAGACTGAAAGTCACTACAAGACGAGGAATTCAAATCATCCACAAGGTCACTCGTGTTTTTATGTAAATTTTCACTGTGGAATGCTGTTATTCAACAGGTGAGTTTATTATGTTATATGGTCACTGACTAACTGTACACACCGGTCTACGGAGACATCACACAGCGCTGGCAGCTGAACTCAGAGGAAATAGTGATTCATATATTGTTATAATTTGTAATCCAATTAAACAATAATAAGCACTGTACAAACAGTGTCATCACTCACATTGCTCCCTCTAAATTACAAAACTTCTCTGTTTTTGGGGTGTGGAAGGGAACTAAAGAGAACATACAAACTCCATGCAGATGTCGGATCCGAACCCACGACCCTAGTGTTGCAAGGCATTTTGGTTGTTGGATTCTTCTTGTTTAATATTAATTGTTGTCTACATACCTACATGACAGATCATAAAGCTTCGACTCATAGATTTTTACTGTTTCTAATATAGGCCAACACTAGCGCTCCTGAAATCCCTGTCTGCACAGACCTATACTTACATGCTTAGGCAATCAGTGTGTGTATGCTTACAGAAAGATGAATCGCCAGAACATCTTGTCTTCTAATGCGTATGGTTTACACCAAACACAAGTGGGAGATAAAACAGAAACATATTTGCAAACAGTTTTGATAACTAATTTTATTTCTGCAGCTTCTATTCAGACCTAGGTGTCTCCATGGTAACAGACTACAAACCCTGTGTAGTCTGATCCTGCAGTCACACTCCATTCCATCAGACTCCTAGTCGTTACTTACTAACCCTGTGATGGCTAACCTCCAGCACTCCAGCTGTGGTAAGACTCCCAAGATGTACACTTGCTTGGCTGTTCTCAGAACTCCATTGAAATGAATAGAGCATGCTGGGAGTCGTAGTTTCACCATAGCTGGAGTGCCAAAGGTTAGCCATCACTGTACTAACCTATCAATCTACTATATATATATATATATATATCTCATACCTTCACAGTGCCTTTACAGTCATCTGTTAAGTATGAATGTTCTCTGTTACTATTTATGCTGCTTTAGCTTCATCTAGTGGACATTTATGCTAATAGTTTATAGTTCGTTAGCATATAAGAATATAAGAATTGTCTTATGCCAGCCACTGTAGTTATTGCCTCTGACCCTGCTGACATCATCAACAAAGCTCATGGCAGCCCGATCTTTTTCAAGATCAGCCCAAGGACAAGCAGCATCCACCTTCATCCAGATTTAACATGGCATCGCTGGTATGTTTTCATATTGTTAGATTGGTATTGCAGAATGTGTATTCATGTAGATTGATATACTGTATTATATATGTCCTTTATTTCATGCTCATGTCGTACAGTAATGTGTTAGCATATTGTAACATGCTCATTCACTATAGTAAGCACATTCCTTTGTTACCATGGAGCCAAAAGGGGTAGGGGGTAGGAGATTTTTTTTTTTTTAATCTAGCCTATTTGCCAAATTTCCACAATTTTCTATGTTCGTTGCATTGGTGCAAAGAAAATTGGTTGCAAAAGTGGACATTCCCTTCCCATAAAAAAAAAAAAATGTCTGTGAAGCTTTTCTTGGAAATTCCATGTGAAACATGATAACGCGTCCAGATGTTTTGTTCCCACATTTGTATGTTTTCCCGTGCAGTTATGTAACCTCACTAATTATAATTTTGTATCAGAAGTGAATGACAGAAAGACTTTCTTGTTAATGAAAGGGATAACTACATGCCCTGACTCCTCTCCTGTGCCACCGCTGAACTGTGTGAGATCCCAGCCTTGCCAAACAAACATGTCTATAGGCAGTCTAAACAAGTTCTCAGAGTTATGTAACATTTTTTACATTTTTTAAGGGTCTACAAAGAGAGTGATAAGGTTATGGCACAGATCCGAGGACAGATAAGAGACACAACATCACAGTGAACATTGGGTCATGTGAAGTGCATATCCCAACAAGCTACTCCCCATTTTTCGCTGAATATTCACTGTCATTTAGAAATGGACGCATCCTCTCTAAAACATTTCAAGAAATACCAGGTTTCTGCTACAGGAATATCTCTCGTTTGACTTTACATACAGTCTATATACGTGCAGTGCTGGGGAAAAGTATTTGCCTCCTTCCTAATACCTGCAATGTTTCTATATTTGTCACACGGGAATGTTTTAAATCAAACTACTTTTAACATCAGACAAATATAACACAAAATGCTGGTTACGTTAACATATGAAGCATGAACTCCGGTACAGTACTCTGTTCTGGAGAAGAACAGACTAACAGAGTTTACCGTATCAGGTATAGCTGGACACTGTCGTGTACCGCTGGATCCAAACTGATTATAATGTGAGCCATCGGAGATCCTTTCAGTTCCCAGTATAAATGCTTTCGGACTGACAAAAAACACTGCATGCAGCAGTATTTGTCGGCATTTATGCCAGAAGCCAGCTGGGCCTCTGTTGGATCTCATTCTAATGGATCTGGAGGTATGCAGCAGTATCCAGCTATGCCTGCGGCTTCTGTGTGTAACGGAGCCAGCGGCGCGCTCCCTCCCGAGTCTGTTCAGAAGTGAGGATGCGTCCTCATCTCCATGGTGATAAGGAGGGAGAAGGAGTCGGACGCAGCTGTCGTCCTCGTATCCCTAGCAACCCAGTGAAGGGGAGGACCCGGCGACGAACGCTTCACAAGCGTGGTCGGCATCCTCCATCCCCTGGACAACAAGCAGCAGGGGAGCTGAGATTGAGATCATCAGGTGGATTGGATTGAGATCATCTGCTGGGCCTATTTAAACAGACAGCCTGCTGGCCACAGGTTGCCTGTGATTGGTCTTACTTCCAGTACTTGCTACCTGTGAACTTCTGTGACTAGTGTGTTTGGACTTCGGCTTGTGTATTTGACTTCGTTCTCGTCTCATCCTCTTGTACCTCGTTACCTCTCGGATTTTGACCTTGGCTCATGTTATTGACTTTGCTCCTGTTTGCTCCTCTGGTTTTGATGTGACTTCCTGGTTTGACCTTGGCTTGGTGATTACCCTCTTATTGTGTTCTGTCTTTTGTCTATTGTTTTCTCCCGTTGTTCCTCCTCCCTGTACGCCCCAGCACGTACCTAGGCTAGGGACTGTCGACAAGTTGTACGCCGTTGCCTAGGACGGGCCGTGCAATTAGGCAGGGTCAGTGGTGGTATTGCGTTCAGGGCTGCATGGGGAATGAGAGCACGGACATGATTCTTCTCGGCACAGCGCCAGCTTTACACTGCCACTCTGCAATCCACAACCCTGTCTCCCATTGAGATGTACAGGAGGAAAAGCCATCTTGTGGATGGAGCCTAAATGTGACAAATTATCAACAACAGAAGAAGTCGGATGAGGGGCTAATACCTTTTCACAGCACTGTACCTGTATGAAACAAAGAAGCTTGTCAATACTGTCAAAAGTATTACTGTGGTTTTCTATAGCACTCCATATCTCCATCTACACTCACCGGCCACTTTATTAGGTACACCATGCTAGTAACGGGTTGGACCCCCTTTTGCCTTCAGAACTGCCTCAATTCTTCGTGGCATAGATTCAACAAGGTGCTGGAAGCATTCCTCAGAGATTTTGGTCCATATTGACATGATGGCATCACACAGTTGCCGCAGATTTGTCGGCTGCACATCCATGATGCGAATCTCCCGTTCCACCACATCCCAAAGATGCTTTATTGGATTGAGATCTGGTGACTGTGGAGGCCATTTGAGTACAGTGAACTCATTGTCATGTTCAAGAAACCAGTCTGAGATGATTCCAGCTTTATGACATGGCGCATTATCCTGCTGAAAGTAGCCATCAGATGTTGGGTACATTGTGGTCATAAAGGGATGGACATGGTCAGCAACAATACTCAGGTAGGCTGTGGCGTTGCAACGATGCTCAATTGGTACCAAGGGGCCCAAAGAGTGCCAAGAAAATATTCCCCACACCATGACACCACCACCACCAGCTTGAACCGTTGATACAAGGCAGGATGGATCCATGCTTTCATGTTGTTGACGCCAAATTCTGACCCTACCATCCGAATGTCGCAGCAGAAATCGAGACTCATCAGACCAGGCAACGTTTTTTCCAATCTTCTACTGTCCAATTTCGATGAGCTTGTGCAAATTGTAGCCTCAGTTTCCTGTTCTTAGCTGAAAGGAGTGGCACCCGGTGTGGTCTTCTGCTGCTGTAGCCCATCTGCCTCAAAGTTCAACGTACTGTGCGTTCAGAGATGCTCTTCTGCCTACCTTGGTTGTAACGGGTGGCAATTTGAGTCACTGTTGCCTTTCTATCAGCTCAAACCAGTCTGCCCATTCTCCTCTGGCCTCTGGCATCAACAAGGCATTTCCGCCCACAGAACTGCCGCTCACTGGATGTTTTTTCTTTTCGGACCATTCTCTGTAAACCCTAGAGATGGTTGTGCGTGAAAATCCCAGTAGATCAGCAGTTTCTGAAATACTCAGACCAGCCCTTCTGGCACCAACAACCATGCCACGTTCAAAGGCACTCAAATCACCTTTCTTCCCCATACTGATGCTCGGTTTGAACTGCAGGAGATTGTCTTGACCATGTCTACATGCCTAAATGCACTGAGTTGCCGCCATGTGATTGGCTGATTAGAAATTAAGTGTTAACGAGCAGTTGGACAGGTGTACCTAATAAAGTGGCCGGTGAGTGTATAAGTAGGGCATAAAATGAAGCATTAAAGGGAAAACTCACATCTGTTACAACTGTGGACAGACAGATATATTATACAAGTGCATATATCTTCTTGTCCAATATACTTGTACTAGCACAATGCTTGGAACATGAGCCAGCATACACTAAAGAAAGGAAGCCATAGAAAAATGTATTTCCCAGCCTCTCAACAGATGTGAACTTGATAGTATAGTATAATTACAGTACATATGGTGAACTAAGATAGATAGATAGATAGATAGATAGACGGATAGATAGATAGATAGATAGATAGATAGACAGATGGATAGACATTATGTGCACATGTTTTGATGTCAAAATAAATTTCTAATGCTTTTAACTTTGGTTACTGAAAAACTATTATATCCCAGTATCTCTTGTGGTCTAGGGTAATAAGGGGGTTAAGACTGATAGCCATGTTTCATGGTAAACCACCTTCATAAAATGCACCCCAAAGGAACAAACAGTAATGCCTATACAAGATAGAAATAAATCTAAAGTTTATTTACAAATTAATCACTAACACGACACGGTCATATGTTATTGACTGATTTGTAAATAAACTTTATATTTTACTCTATGTTGTATGGGCATTACCATTTGTTCCTTTGGGGAGCATTTTTTGTAGGTTGTTTAGTATATTTAGGTATGACTAGGTCATTGTTTTGAGGCTTTTTTCGGTTTTTGTCATTTTTCCTGGTAGTCTAAGATGGTTATGGATTAACATTTAATATAATTAGAGGTCTATGGCGATTTAGTGGTTTAAGTGGTTCTCCAAGACAGGGAAGCCCTGTTGACATGGCCAGGAAGGGTGCAAAAGTGAAAAAATCTCACCTGTCACAGGTGCTTTAGGTCCAGACTGAGCTCCCTTCTCCTCCTCTGGTCTGGAAGTGTGAGGTGCCATCTGCATGCACATTACCTTTGGAAGCCAATCACTGGCCTCTGTTGTGGCCGCGGCCACGAGCCATGCCTGAACATGTCACCAGTGGAGACCAGAAGTGGAGGAGAAGGGAGCTTGGTGCTGAACCCAGAACAATGTGAAGGATGGATAGATAGATAGACATGAGATGGATAGATACGAGATAGATAGAAAGATAGCGTAGACAGTTTTGCGTTTCCTATTGCCGTGACCAATGTGGTAAGAACACAGGATTTTTCTGCCGTTAGTCACTTGTCTTCGATGAGTTTACAAATGCCGACACTACACAAAGTCATGAGCTCATTGGAGGTTATCAGTTTAAGCAAACATAATGCTGTAACATACACAGCCGCGTACTCTGGACACTTTTATAATTAAACTAATGAAGTAAACATTATAAATGCCTTTTAGAGTGCAAGCCAGATGACGATGGGCAAAGATAAAGACGGGAAGAAAGAAGTGAATTCAGGTCATCTAGAAATTGTTCTTAAATCTATTGTATTTATATGGACTATATTGGTGTAACTATATCCATAACAGCCACAGCACTTGCTATGGGGCCCAGAGGTGTGTGGCTTCACATAAACCAGGGGCCCACAACCTTCAGCACTCCACTCCAGCTGTTGTGAAACTACAACAACCAGCATGCACAGTTGCTCAGAATTCCCGTATAAGTGAATGGATCAAGCTGAGAGTTGTAGTTGTGCAGTACCCCAGACATAGGGTATTGGTTGTTATGTTTTGTTATGTAATGTATGTACATTAGCATGACAAGGTATGGTTGGCAGGGACAGGCTTAACCACCCTGTTCCTCCTCTCTTGGTGGGAGTGGGCTGGTCCTGCTTCCTGACAGGAGTGGACAATGTAGTGTAGCTGGTGTGGAGTAAGGGAGCACATCCAAAGGCTCCTGCTACAAGGGTCTTAGGGACCAGCATTACATCAAACACTCCTGTGAGACGAGTACTCCAGAGAGATTGCAAGAATACAGTACAGATATCTTCACAGCTACAGTGTTTAAGGTCAGCAGAGTAACAAGCAAAGCACCACTTTATTGACCCTGCTGGACTATTGTTCAGACACCCATCACCTACAGTAGATTACATCCAGGCCAGATCAGCTCAAAGCCTGCACTGCACAGAGGACACCGATAGCCACAAATGCCAGCTTAGAGATGTTAGGCAGACGTTCAAGGGAAAGTCATCTGCAAGACAGCACCTGCTACGTAGCTGGAATGCCAGAGGTTGCATACCCCTGGCAAAATCTAACCATGATAAAGTTGTATTGGGCAGTTTACACTACAGGAAGCATTGTCACCCACAAAAAACAATATATGAGAAATCATGGGGGAGATGTTTGTTTCCTTATGTCTGCCAATCCATGAGGTATACGTATCACCCTTTTCAACATTTTGATCCCTTAAGCCACAAACCACTTGAAATGAGACTGACACAAAAAAATCAATTTCCATCATCCGTAAAGGCAATCTTGACACAGTTCTTGACCAAGAAATGACTTTGAAGGAACATTTGGAGAACATCACAGGTCAACTGAGTCCTACAAACCTGAAACCTTGTATTTCCTCAAAGAACTGGATAGGACTTTGTTCCATGTTCTTAACCATCCATCCAATTTCATTACCTAATAAGTTAAACCAACACTGTAGAAAGACTTTCCAGCTATTGGTCACTTATGGCACACTAAAACCCATCAAAACCACCAGTATTGATCATGTATATGCAGGAAAACCTCTCTGATAGACTCCTTATCAGATTTCATGTGATAGATTTTCAGTTCTAATATATCATAGGCACACTGAAATCGTCTTTGAGAGGTCCACCCCACCAGAAAACCATTTTTCAATGCTATTTGAGGTGGACATCTGAAAGAAGCTTCTCTGTATATTATAATTCAATTGAATACAGCTAGAGGCTATGTTAAAATGGATCATTTGCCAGAAGAAATCATTTCAGCCTAAATGATAAGATCGGGGGAGCAGTTTTCATAGTTGAGATTTCTTTATTAATTCTCCACCTAGTCCTTGCCAAGACACAATGTTCTAGCGATGTCTGGGAAACCGCTTGAAATCTTGTAACTTGCCATTGATTCAGAAAGCATTTTTTCCCATTGAACCAAACAATGTCAACGGTTTAATAAGGGAATACCTTAATTAAGAAAACATAAGCCTACAAGGTCCCAAGGAAGATTGTAACCAGGATTCTGTCTGCCTGCCTTAAGCATGTTATTGTCTTTGGTTTAGAGAACAGATTTGATGTCATGATTTGTCGGACACAAGAGGCACCAAACAACATCTGTTTTCCAAAGCACAGCATGACCGTAGCGTGGCACAGATCAGAACATTACGTACGAGGCATTACTGTGTCTGTATACAACAAACAAAATTTCTGTCAAAACATGTCCCATCAAATCAACAATCAACACGGAAAAAGTATGTTTCACACAAACGTTACTACAAGTATTTTATCTAAAAACTGTCCAGATATCTGCAAGGAGTTAGACGAAGTCCTGCTGTCAAGTTTATGCCTTCTTTAGCAAACTTTAGGTTGAGCCATATAAACAAAACTGGTGTTGAGCGAGGAGAGGGCTTGGTGTACTATGTGAACATTTAGGCTCTGTTCACTCCTATGTCACAAATTTAAAATACCTGAAATATAGGAATGCATGCAGTTCTATATCCATGTGAGGTACAGAGCTGGTCTAGGGTGCACTCACATCACAGTTTAGCTTTCCGTTCTTCTGATCCGTCAAAAGATGAGAGAGAGAGAAGAAAAAAAACAGGATCCTGTAAAAAAATGGATCCTGTTGCATCAGTTATGCATAGGAATTGCATAGGATCAGTTTTTTTAAAGGATCTAGTACAAATCGGATCCTGTTGTATCAGTTGTCATTTGTTTGACCCATTTCCATCCGAGATCTGTTTTTCTAAAAAAACGGATCTCAGATGGAAATGGCTCAAACGGATGACAACTGATGCAACAGGATTCATTTTTTTACTGGACCGTTTTTTTTCTCTCTCTTTTCTCTTCTCCTTCTTCTGACGGATCAGAAGAATGAAAAGCTAAAGGGTGATGTGAACTCAGCCTTAGAAAGAGACTGCCATTCTCTAATTGTCCTCTTCGCACATTCCATGTCACACACAGACTGTATATTCCCTTTCTCCGAGAAAAACAATCCACCTAATTTCAAAACCACGTCCTCTACCTAAATAATTATGATGTCTAATTTCCATTTTTACATTAAATATGGGATATCCACTTTAAGCTGGCCAAAAACACTAGATTAAAGTTGGACAGGCTTGACCATTTAAAGGGGTTCTCTGGGAATTAAGAAAATGAAAATACTTAAATATTACTTTATTATAAATATATTCCCAAATACCTTTCAGTAGTTATAATGGCTCATTTTGTCTGGGGAGCAATCATTAAGAGAAATAAAATGGCCGCCGTCCTGTTAGTACACACAGAACCTGTCCTAATCACACAGGAGGACAAGTTACTTCACAACACTGAGCTAAAGAGCTGCCTCATCCTCCTCTCTGCTCTGCTTGCCAGGGATTATGATCCTGAATACAGATAATAAGATCTTCAGCTGAATCTCTGTAGGAATGGAGTTCATGAGGAGACATGAAGTACAGAGAGGATGGACAGGACAGTCTGTGGTAATGGAGACTGCATACAAGAGCTGCTCATTAGCTTCACCCTCATTCTCCTCTCTGTACTTCATGTAATCCCTGACAAGAGAGGAAGATGGCGCAGCTCTTTAACTTGTCCTACTGTGTGATTAGGACAGGTTTTGTGTGTACTAGTAGGACAGCGGCCATTTTGTTTCTCCTAATGATTCTCCCCAGACAAAACAAGCCATTATAAATAATGAAAGGTATTTGGGAATATAACTATAATAAAGTAATATTTCAGTATTTTCATTTTCTTAATTCCCGGAGAACCCCTTTGAGGTATAGGACCTCTTAACGTTCCCCTGATGGTATAGATCCTTTTGTTCTCAGGGAGATAAACTGCCACCTACTGACTGTAAACACCTTACTCCCCTGTCCCCATCCAGAACACATGCATGCTTGTCAAGCCAATCCGAAGGTACATCTGTATCATTGGGCGGGAGAGATAGCTATCCAAAATGTAAGGTCAGCTTTAGGAAGAAGCTAGTCAAAGCTGCATAATCTCCAATTTGGCAAAATATTTTTGTATTCCTTGTATTTGTACTCACTCCTGTGGTATAGGGTTATGTGTGAGATGCTTGGGTGAACGGTGGCAAGGGGGTAGTTCTTAGGTGATGGAGGCTCCCAGGGAATTGCTCCTGTTGCTCACCCTATAACCTAGCCTTGGTGGGATGATATCCAGAGAGTCATTGCTTTGCCTTTGCTGGATCCAGTTCAACCAACTGATTTAAAAAAAAATGAAGAAATGAAGACTTTCCAGCTCCTTCCTTCAACAACAGTGGTTGATTGAGAGAAGATACCGGAATCTGTGAGTAGAACTAGTTAATTTAGGGGTATACAGTATACGGCTTCATGGACGGTAATATAAATTGTGAAGGGAACGGCTATTTAACATATCAAAACAGACAGAAGCAACTACAGCAATTGAAATTTTCCTACCACGGGCCTTCGTAAACTCATGAGTATCTGAAGTCGTCCTCTAATTGTCCTCTTTGCACATTCCTTGTCACACACAGACTGTATATTCCCTTTCTCAGACAAAAAACAATCCACCTAATTTCAAAACAACGTCCTCTACCCAAATAATTCAGTTTCCCACATCATGCAGCTGGCAATATAAATTCATTACCCAAATATTCTCAATGCCAGAAAGATGCCGGGACTGATCTATGTGCAAAGCTATCTAAAAAATGTTTTCCAGACAAAACCTTGTGAAGAATAATCTAAGACTGTTTTTCTTTCACTAAAAAAAAATGTATTTATAACTTCGGAAAACCAAAATACTTCTACACAAGGAAAAGTGATAAATGAAACTCCCAGAGACGTCTGCAGAGCGGATAATTCTGATAATTAGTGCTGGCATATAAATAGGTAGATAGGAGGGACAATTCATTAATCTTTCTGTTGATGCTGGTCAAGAAAATACACAATTACACTGATAACATGAATATCATCTACTTTCTGCCCCACTTCAAATCCATATGGTAATAGTAAAGAATAAATGTGTCCCCGGGTGGTGCATGGTGAAGAATACATCTAGGAGAAAAAGGAAAGCTTAGGCTATGTTCATCTCTGCATTGGAGGCTGTTAATATTCCAAAATGATAGACACGATGGAGGAGCCTGATGGACCACTGAAGTCAGTGGGGTCTGTCTGTCACCGCCGGGGTCCATTGTGTGATGGATCTGACATTGCATGGAGGTTTCTGCTTATGAAGGAAACCATGACGCAGATGTGAGTCTAAGTCTGCTTGGTCCCTTCATGGGAGGGAGCTTGCTGCAGCAGAAACCTTCACTCAATTTATCTACAATTGTTTTTCTTATTTACAGTGTAACTGCAGTTCTATTTTTATTTGTGTAATTTATAGGGGCAGTGATGCTGACCATTTTTGTAATATACTTTAATTACTGAAATTGTACATTTCTATTAGAAAAATAGCTCTAAAGTGGCCCATTTTGAGCCTTAGCAACGCTCCTCTGTCTTCTGTTTACATAACAGTGGATACTTGCCCAATAATGATTGTGTTATGTAAACAGAAGACAGAGGAGCGTTGCTAAGGCTCAAAATGGGCCACTTTAGAGCTATTTTTGTAATAAAAATGTACGATTTCAGTAATTAAAGTATATTACAAAAATGGTCAGCATCACTGCCTCTATACATTACACAAATAAAAATAGAATGACAGTTACACTTTAATTCCAAAGCTAGCTTAGAGAAACCCTTTTCAGACTGATGATGCTTATGATGCTATAATATATATATATATATATATATATATATATATATATATGGTACAGACCAAAAGTTTGGACACACCTTCTCATTCAAAGAGTTTTCTGTATTTTCATGTCTATGAAAATTGTAGATTCACACTGAAGGTATCAAAACTATGAATTAACACATGTGGAATTATATACCTAACAAAAAAGTGTGAAACAACTGAAAATATGTCTTATATTCTAGGTTCTTCAAAGTAGCCACATTTTACTTCGATTACTGCTTTTTGATTACTGCTTTGCATTCTCTTGATGAGCTTCAAGAGGTAGTCACCTGAAATGGTTTTCACTTCACAGGTGTGCCCTGTGGGATTTCTTGCCTTATAAATGGGGTTGGGACCATGAGTTGTGTTGGGCAGAAGTCAGGGGGATACACAGCTGATAGTCCTACTGAATAGACTGTCAGAATTTGTATTATGGCAAGAAAAAAGCAGCTAAGTAAAGAAAAACGAGTGGCCATCATTACTTTAAGAAATGAAGGTCAGTCAGTCCGAAAAATTGGGAAAACTTTGAAAGTGTCCCCAAGTGCAGTCGCAAATACCATCAAGCGCTACAAAGAAACTGGCTGACATGAGGACCGCCCCAGGAAAGGAAGACCAAGAGTCACCTCTGCTGCGGAGGATAAGTTCATCCGAGTCACCAGCCTCAGAAATCGCAGGTTAACAGCAGCTCAGATTAGAGACCAGGTCAATGCCACACAGAGTTCTAGCAGCAGACACATCTCTACAACAACTGTTAAGAGGAGACTGTGTGCAGCAGGCCTTCATGGTAAAATAGCTGCTAGGAAACCACTGCTAAGGACAGGCAACAAGCAGAAGAGACTTGTTTGGGCTAAAGAACACAAGGAATGGACATTAGACCAGTGGAAATCTGTGCTTTGGTCTGATGAGTCCAAATTTGAGATCTTTGGTTCCAACCATTGTGTCTTTGTGCGACACAGAAAAGGTGAAGGGATGGACTCTACATGCCTGGTTCCCACCGTGAAGCATAAAGGAGGAGGTGTGATGGTGCTTTGCTGGTGACACTGTTGGGGATTTATTCAAAATTGAAGGCATACTGAACCAGCATGGCTACCACAGCATCTTGCAGCAGCATGCTATTCCATCCGGTTTGCGTTTAGTTGGACCATCATTTATTTATCAACAGGATTTATCAACAGGATATTTTTTCATTTAGACTTCCTGCAGGTGTGCATACCCTTTAAAAATGTAGTTTTAGAAAAGTAGTATAAAAACAACCTCAATACTATTGTTAGGCTGACTGTGTCCACCACTGCCCACCATGATACCCCTGCCACTCACCATCCTGCTGCCTTGTGCTCCAGCCTCTCTTTCCTCAGCCTGCATGTGCAATCACCTCCAGCCTCTTAAAGAGTAGGTGTACGCACTTCTAAATACTTCCTGGGGATTTCCTGGTTATTTAGGTCCACTCTCCACCTGGAGAGTGCCTGAGCTTTAGGTTCCCTGGTGACCGGCCAATAGTCTTGTGCTATTGAGATTTACTGCATTTATCCTGCATTTGTTCCTGTCTGTGCTCAAGCTTCTACCCGCCCTGCCTGTGTGTTCCTGCACCTCCAGTTTCAGTTCTGTCTGGTTTTAAGTTAACCCTGTCCATATGCCTCATCTGTATCTTCACTATCACCTTGCCTCCTGTGTCTCCCACCATCTACACTTCAAGTGTGCTGTCTCAGAAATCCACATTTAAGTCTTAGTGACTGTTCCAACTATATACTGTGGTTTTGCTGCGTTTTTGGTGCATTTTCTGTATCCTGAGCTTCTGGTGCTTGCACCAGAGTCCCTGACCCCTGTGAGAAAGGTGCCACCTACACCGGGACTATCCCAGGAGGTAGCAGTCCGGTTGCTTACCTGCAACGAAGACCAGATTCCTGTAGAGGGGTTAAAGGGTGACTACCAGGGGAGTGCAGGAATAATGCCCTTAGGGTTTAACCCAAAGCAAGGTTAGTTGGCACTGTGGGTCCACGCCCACTGATCCGTAAGAACTATACACTGAAATTTTGGATTTTATCCAATTTTTGCCATAATCCTTCCCGAAATCAGTGATCTTTACAAATATTAGGTAATTCTAGTAAACAGCATGTGACCATAGGATTTACATGAAGAATAAAGGTGCAATCCGATCTGTTTTCTTCACTTTTGGTAAACAGATCTGTCTCCTTTGAAAATGAGGTTGGAATGTCTTCTTCTAATCTCTAGACAAACACCTTTTACAAAACATTTGGTATGTATATACTCCTGTTACTAATATTAAGCCCGCACAGCAAAGGGCTTCTAAGCCTTCAAGTTTTTATTATTCCGGGCTCTGAAAATTAAGCTTATTTACTGTGTAATGAAACGTTGTAGAACTTTCTTATATACCATGGGGGAATTTATTACAGACCTGCATTTCACCCCAGACTACGATATCCCCTGTGCTGATGGTGGAGGCGCCTAATTTATGTAGAGGCACACGCCTTGTCATATTTTAGGCACATGCTCCGGCAGTCTGTGATCCTAAACAGAAATCTTCTGTAGCTGCTGTAAATTTCTGTGTTCATTTATGCCACAAAACTGGTGTTCAAATGCCACTTGCGTCCACATTTAGGAGCAAGGGCGTTTAAAAAGTCAATGTTTGAGACTTTTTTACACTAGAAAACTGGCATAAGGGAAATTATAAATTCCCTCCTTTTCAATATCTTAAAGGGGTTTTCCGGGATTGTACTATTGATGACCTATCCTCAGGATAGGTCATCAGTATCTGATCGGTGGGGGTCTGACACTTGTGACCCCCGCCGATAAGCTGTTTGAGAAGGCACCGGCGCTCCCGTGAGTGCCGCGGCCCTCTCTTAGCTTTTCCTAGGCCAGTGAAGTCACATTCATCGGTCATGTGGCCTAGGCGTAGCTCAGCCCCATAGAATAAGATAGCGGTGCTCATAGGAGCGCCAGTACCTTCTCAAACAGCGGATCGGCGGGGGTCACAAGTGTCCCCCACCGATCACATACTGATGACCTATCCTGAGGATAGGTCAACAGTAGTAAAATCATGGAAAACCCCTTTGAAGGCCCTTTACCCGGGGCAGAGAATCCCAAAGATAATGACTAATGGGTGTTCATAGAAATGCCCGTTAGCGTTTTTTTGGCGGTGTAAACATAACACCGATTACGCTCGTTCTTCGGGTAATTCGATTGTTTGTGCACACACATAAATTGTCATTTACTGGCAGCAGATTGTCCTGTATAAACACGACCTGCTGCCGGAAAACAAGTCAGTATGGGGAAGAGCGATGGCATTAGTGATTGCTCCTCCCCATACTGTGGGGGAGAAATGCTGCTTTGTCGTTCCTTATAAAGTGACCTGAACCGTTTTTAAAGATCCCTGTATCTAGTTATTGAATTGGAATCTTCTTAGTTTATCTTCCAACAGATGAATACCTGTCTTGGTCATGGCTTATTAGGCTCTATGGACACTTGTGTTCGTTTTTTAGCATCATGTTTTTATTGCTTTTTGGCGGTCAGAAAAGTGTAGCAAACTCTAGTAACAAAAAAAAATTGGAAAGTCATTGGAAACATTACAAAAGGAAGTATCAGAATGGAGATATCAAATCCATCATGGATCCTGAAAAATTGGACAATAAAATGTCTGTGTGAATAAAGCTCTATAATGACATGAGAGATCTCTCCTATAAAAAACTATGTGTGTGATTATCACGTGACCAAGACAGATTTCATCCATTGTAAGTAAACATTGGTGGTATGTCTTCAATGACTATGAGCAGAGATGATGAGTACCTGGAGGTGGGGGTGCACCACCAATGAGGCCAGGCGAGACGATTGCCTCAGGGAGCACCAGGAAGGGGCAAAAAGGGGCCATGGGCAATGAGTGCTTTCATTGTGGCAAAGGGGTTAGGTTAAGAAATTGGCATGGGGGGAGGTGAAGTTTCAAAAATTCGATTTGGCTACTCGCTGAACTTTGACAAGAAATGCACTTTGTAATCAAATTGTTACAAATTACTTTGTAACGAATCACATTCCATTGTATGGAGCAGACGCAATGACGGGGAACGGCAATCGCACTGCCCATCATTTAACCCCTCAGATGCTGCATTCAACGATGATCGCAGCATCTGAGAGTCACATTCAGCCTACTAGGGGCTTAATCAGAGGTTAAAAAAATAAATAAATACTCACCTCATCCGTTTGATTGCGGAGAGGCCATCGCAGCCATCTTGATTGAAGAAGCTAATTCTCGCACAAGCTGACGAAACCGCGCCCACCCAGCATCATGACATGGTGGCTTCACACGTCAGAGTGCGAATGGGCACATTGTTATTTCAATCAAGATGGCTGTGATGTCCTCTACGCGATCAAATGGATAAGTATGTATTTGTTATCATAAAGCACCAAGAAATTTGGATTCATGGCGAATCGAATTTTTACTGAAATTCGGATCAAATTCCACTTCGATAACTCCGATTCACTGATGAATAGTGCAGGATGCATTTACCAAGTCCTTATATAATATTTTCTCTGATACCCAATGCCAGTTGAATGTTTGAGCACCACTGGAATAAAGGTTCTGGTGGCATCAACCAACACCATAAGATGTACGCCATGTTGATTTATTTTTCCTTTGTGTCTGGTCATTTTTTTTTGGCCGGCCTTTTAGACACAGGGACTTTATACACACGGTGACATTATGTGAAGGATACTCACTAGAAAGCAGTCTGCATGTAGGAGCTATTGTCCTAATAGATCCAAAAGTAACTCAAAGAGTAAGGCCCCATTCACACGACCGTATTATTGCGGGTCCGCATTATTGTACGGTAATACGGGGGCCGCCCGGCGTGTGTTCCACGCCGCTCGGAACACACACTGGGCGGCCCCATTCAAAATGCCTATACTTGTCCGTGCATGCAGACAAGCATAGGACATGCTTCATATTTTTCAGTGGAGCCGCTAGCTCCGTGCGGCGGCTCCATGCTCCCATAGAGGTGAATGGGGCCGCATCTATTCCGCAATATTGCGGAATAGATACGGCCCCATTCATACGGTCGTGTGAATGGGGCCTTAAACTAGAGCCTTTAGTACATAGCAATGATGGTACTCTCTGTAGCTACACTGGCTGTACTCTGTCGAGCACTTGACAGTGACTTCATAATCCATTTATCCTGGTCGTATGAAATAGCAGATGTTGTGTGTCAGCGCACCATATGTCAGAGGACAGCAATATCCTACATATATATTGCTTCCATGAATTTCATTATGTGCCACCGCTTAACTGGGCCTAACACTCTACATCAACACTTAAAATAATTACAAAAACTTTCCTTCTTCAGAAATAGTACCTTCTGTAGCTCACTCCTATTCAGCTGAATAGGGATGTGGTGTAATACCAGACTCAGCCCATAGACATGAGTGGCACTGTTTCTCGGAGAAAAAAAAACAGACCCTTCTTTTTAATCCAAAAGGTGAATTTAAATAACCTGGAAGAGTACCCATTTTCGTATACCACTTGAGGGAATTTTGAGGTATCAGAGGGGTAGCCTCTGTCCTGTGTCCTCATCTCTTGTGCACAGTGCACAGCAGTTACAAAGAGCGTCTCTTGTTCTGGAGGACTTGTCCTGCATTACACAGACAACACGTTGATTGCAATGAGCACTGTGTAATACAAAATTTTTCGGGAGATGGCGCTGCATGGAAGTTGAACACACATTACCTGGTTTCCCCACAGATTACAGCTGATTGCTGGGAGTCCCAGCAGACAAGCAAATTGTGATCAACCTATTGTCAAACTATTATTCTAAAGGCGGCCATATACATCCAATAGCCATCGGCCAACAGCTATCGCTTCCAACTCCCTCACACACATGCACTTTTGGCTTGGCAGCACATGTATGTGTATTCAATAAGGAGAGGGCAGAAAACTGCTGCTAGACACTTCTGGTGGCGGCTTATCTCCTGGGAAAACAAAAGGATTGGGTGAAGGTATTCATTTGTCTCTATCCTTCTCTTCCCCAACATTGTCTGTTGGGGGAGAGATGGGAGCTTCCCATACACATTTAGGGTCCATTCAGACGTTTTGCAGTCTGCAAATTGCGGATCCGTAAAAGACAGATACCGGCTGTGTGCGTTCTGCATTTTGCTGACCGCACATGGCCGGCCCTCTTGTCCGCGATTGCGAGGCTGCGGAATGGAACTACAGATGCAGACAGCACACGGTGTGCTGTCCCCATCTTGTGCAGCCCCATTATAATGAATAGGGGTCGAACTTCTTCCGCAAAATTGTGGAACGGATGCGGAGCCAGAATTACGGACGTGTGAATGGACCCTAAATCGTTGGCTGAACCTACAGATCTCGTCAAGTGCAGCTGACAATACACTAATGTGCATGAGTGCCTTAAAGGGAATCTGTCAGCTCCGAAACATTCCCCAAACTAGAGTAAGCAGTGAACAGTGTAAGTGACGCTGAGTGTGATTACCGTATGTAATTTTTATCTTCCTACTCGCTTGCATTCTGACGCTGTGCTTCCACAAACCTGCAGTGAAATGCATTGAGAGGACTCTTCTTTGAGTCCTCTCCATTATGTGTGTGAGCACAGAGTCCTCTCAATGCATTTTACTGCTGGTTTGTCAGAGTATGAAGATAACAATTACATAACCAGACTCTGCGTCATTTACACTATACACCGCTTACTCTAGTTTGGGGGATGTTTCGGAGAAGTAGGGACTGTTCATGTTAAAACATACAGGAAAACATTTAACATGCTACGCCAGTCGCATGTGACCATTTGTGCGAAGTTTTTGCAACTTTTGGTGCAATTTAGCAACTTTTGATGAGCTTCGTCAGGTTCAAAAGTGGAGTGAAAAGTTAGTTGGGATAACAGATTACAACACTTTTATATCTCATTAATGATGTGCACCTCCGCACCAGGCAACCCCCTGGTGTACTCTCACTGACGGTGCCGAAACCACGTCAAACTCATGCCAAATTTAAGAAAACCAAGCACTATCTTCGCAAAGCATCTCAAGTCTAAAAATAGCCTCAAAAACACCTACAATGATAAATTCCCACTACAATGTCCATATACCAGTTGACCTCCTCATATGATTGTCATATAACAAAGTGTCAGGAAGACCCTATTTTGCTTCTTCTACCACCATCATATACGATCCTGTGGCCAGTTGCTTTTCAGAAATCTGATCCAGTGTTTACTACAACCTCCTACCTGTAAGTAAAAAATATTTGGCTGTGCCACCAATTCATTTCTGTCTGGTGATACAACTAGCATCTGTCTCCATTGATCCTGTCCCAAAAGAGCACAACCTGCCACATTTCTGATCCTGTTTCAGAGCCATCAAATTGTATGGGACTAGATGGAACATAGAGGATAACAAGTCACAATCTGTTTCACATTTGAGGCCAATTTTTTATTGAAGCTGGGCCGATGAACCACTCAGACTATGGGTTTGTGTAGAATTTGGGAAAAATGGATTCGAAACAGAAGACAAGTAGAAAACTTCTCCAATGGATCATAAGAAATAAAAGTATGGATGAGAAGCAGGTGGAGCTGATACAATCTAAGGTGCAGTTGATAAAGTGCAGATTATCTCTGCATGCTGTGCGAATCTCTGATCCAACATTTTTTCTACACCTAGAGGGCAACAAAACATGGTTGACAGGTCCTCAAACAGACCTCTGCATCACACTAATATAAATTGAGATCCTTCTGACCAACTTGGCCTTCTGAAGTGCACAGCATGACCTACAGAGCACGATAGTAAGTCTATATCAGGCATGGTTTGTATCTAAAGGGCCAAAACATATGGTTGACAATCCCTCAAACAGAATTCTTCACCAAATTAATTTCTATTAAGACCTTTCTGAGCTGCTTGGTCTTCCAGAGAACACAACACGACACAGAAAACATGAGGAGACCACAGCATGTCCATATCAGGCATGTTTTGTATCTATACAGCTACAAAGCATGGTTGATATTCCTTCAAACAAAACTCTTCACCAAATCTATTGAGAACCTGCTGACCTGCTTGGTCTTCAAGAGAACTGAACAAGACAAAGAAAACACAAGCTGACCACATCATGTTCATATCAGCCATTCTTTGTATCTAAGGGCCCACAAAGCATGGTTGATATGTGCCAAGTTTTGGTTTCCTAGTAGACTTGAACTTTGGATAGCAGAGCATTAAAAAGACCATATGGACACTGAATGTTCTAATAAGAAATAAATGCATCCACCTAATTAAAGAATAGGTCTTCAGTAGATAACTACTAAGTAAAGGCCATTTAACAAAATAAAAACTTCTCTGAAGCTTGTAATGAATGTTTGTGGAGCATCCTGAGTTCACAATATATTTTCCACAATCTAATATCTGTATTTGTTTGCATTTACAATAAATCCCATGCAAATAATAAACCTGAGGACAGCAACGTACAACTCCAATCCCCTCACTGAGTGATATGGTTATTTATTTAAAGGACACCCAAACACATTGGAAAATATAAGTCATCGGGAACTCCTTCAGCAGCATGATCTATGGGTGGAGATATTGACAATAATGTGACGCTCATGTGAAGTAGTTTATTAATATGGACAGGTTAAGTGTACATGGTGTATCACATGCAAGGTGCATTGATTGAAAGCTCAAATCTGAAGCTTTTCTTAATGTTACTCACAGTTCATGTCTGTTACATCACTCTAGTGACACAAAAGACTGATTCAACAGATCTTAGTAGGATAAGGTTTATGTACTGTAGTTCTAGTACAAGCAGCATTTATTTAGGCAGGGAAGACAATCAAAACTGTCACCGCTGCCTTCATGATTTGGAACCTGGTTGTGAGGTCAACTTGAGATCTCTTAAAACTTTATTTCAGGAAAAGCTGGACATTGACATTAAAATTCTATCCTCCGGATAGGTCATCTGTATCTGATCGGTAGGGGTCCGACACCTGGGACAGCCACCGATCAGCTGTTTGAGAAGGCACCGGCACTCCGGTGGGTGCGGCGTCCTTCTCTCAGCTTCTCCTAGGCCAGTGACAACATGTTTATCAGTCACGTGGCCTAGAACCAGCTCATCCCCATTCAAGTGCTGTACAATGTGCTTGGTAAGCTAAGAGAAGCCCACAGAGCTGAGAATAGGTCATCAGTATAAAAATCTCGAAAATCCTTTTAACATTTATGGGGGAAGTCAAGTCAGATGAACAATTATTAACCGAAACACGTCTGTGGACAGCGTAAAATTTTGCTGGATGGGACATTAATTCTTATTCTAGTTATGGAAAGGTTGAACTTTTGGACCACTGGAAATGTTCTTTATTTTTATTAGGACCCAAATAATTTTGTTATTGCATTACATTTAAAGGAATTTTCCAGGAAGAAACATAAGAAAAAAAACAGGCCATACAATATTAAAATTAACAAAGAGGCATTACTCATTTACACGGATCACCCTTCACTGCCAGTATGATGCTACTCTGGTCTCTGCTGATCTCCTCTTCGACCTTGACATGCCAGAAATGCCAATCAATAGCTGAGGTGGGTCATGGCTAGGGCCAATGATAGACTAAGTGGATAGGCTGCGTGTTGCGCTAGGACAGGAAGTGGAGAGAAGAAAGGGCATGCCAGTGTCAGAAAGAAAGCAGCGGAGGAACTGATGGAGGTGATGATGGCCAGTTCTCTCCTAAGGAGAAAACTGACAGTTATCAGCAGGTAGGTGGGGAATGCAGGAGATCATGAATAACCATGACTCTTCTCAGGCAGCTGTGACTCTTTTCTAGGTCCGGTCTGTGATGATTAGAATGACCCACTTACTGATGATTGTCAGTTCTCTCCTAAGAAGAAAGCTAAGGTGAAAACTCACAATAATCAGCAGGTGGGCGGGGAAGGCAGAAGATCATGAATTACCATGACTCTTCTCGGGTAGACATGGCTCTTTTCCAGGCCCATAATTATAATGCTGCCTCTCAGCACCCATTTACTTGTAGCTCATGAGTGACAGGCCACTGAAATTAGTATGCATGTTCTCTTTAAATCATCTTCTGATCAGCAATGGGTTGTTCACATGGACGGCAGGTGATTTACAATGCTGTGGCAGATCTCCAGTAATGGATATTTATATGCTAAGCCATAGATTTCTCTACAGCGCCCTCTCTACGGGGCTCGGTGATGGCATCAGATCCCAGAATTTACTCATATTCTATGTATGTCACGGCAGGCGAGGAGATCTAATCTCGGAGAGTTACAGGTTGGAGACCACAGGGGTACAAGTAACAAGAGACATGAGGTTCTTTTTTTTTTGTCAAAGCATCAGATGCTAAATAAACAATAAAAAATAGAATTTCTAAAAAAAAAATAAAAAAAAAATTCAAGTTTATTTTGGGCAACACATCCCTTTTTAATGAGCAGCTGAAAGAGCTTCAGTAAACAATGGGACCTCAGAGAACTATCCAGGCTTCAATAATGACCACTAACAGTGACTAAGTGTCGATGGAGTATTACAGCAAGATCTTCCCCAAAACCAGGTCACGCCACTGGACAGAGACTCTAGTGTTCAGTAAAGGAGGCGGCCACCTAGCAAATGCTTCTTTCAGGAAGTGCGACCCTGATTTCGTATAATCTCCGTGCTAGAATGCAAAGGTCCAATTATCAAGTGCACCGACTAATAGGCAACTCAGCTGCAGAACGGCTTTACGGGTGACTGACCACGTTGGGAAAGATTTCCCAATTTACCACTGCAAGGACCGGCCGTGCACTATTACCCAGAATGCATCGCAGTGCTACGCAGGATTGTCGTGTAACTATACTGCACAAACAAACACGGCCATGGCAGAATTAATTATATCATGTTTTCTTAATGAAAGAAGGAAATAGCAAATTCCCAAGAAGATTAAATGGTTTTTCCTGTGTTACGAAGGCCAATAAAATAATTCAAAAAAATCACTGTTTATATGTGGTGGGGGGGACTAAACTAAACATTTTAATATGTTTACATTGCAAAAGATGGGAATGAGTATCTAGTCTGTCATTCAATGTAACCATTGGGATATGTTCCATCAAATATAAACCGTATAGCTATAATGTGTAAGAATTAGACCGGTTTACATTTAGTGCAATTTTCCTTTGAGGGTTTTATTTTAATGAGGTCTTCTGTTTTATAACAGCCATTAAATATAATAGCCATAGTACAGCATGGTTACAAAGACTGTCTCTCACTCTGGACGTCCTGGCATGTACATTACGCAGACGGCCCGTTCGTTGCAGTACCTCATTTCTCCTGCAGTGGTGCTGCAGGGTGAATTGAACACTCGCTGCCCGATTTCTGCACTGATCATACTGTAGATCAGGGATCAGCAACCTCTGGGATTCCAGCTGTTTTGAAACTACAACTCCCTGAATTCTCCTTTCAATTCTATGGGAGTTGCAAGAACAGCCAAGTAAATGTACACGCTGGGAGTTGTAGTTTCACAGCAGCTGGAGTGCCGAAGGTTGGTGATCCCTGCTGTAGATAATTGAGGGGCGTGCCTTGTGGTTAACACAATTATTATCATCAAGGGAAGCTAATGAGATAACAAAAAAGAGATTTGTCTAACGAGCACAACGAACCCCCCTCCCTTGGAAATGATTTCAGGGTGGAGAAAAGGATAAAGTTGCCCAATGGAAATGATTGTTAAAGGGGTTGTCTTACTTCAGCAAGCGCCATTTATCATGTAGAGAAAGTTAATACAAGGCACTTACTAATGTATTGTGATTGTCCATATTGCTTTCTTTGCTGGCTTCATTCATTTTTCTATCACTTGATACTCTGCTTGTTTCCATGGTTACGACCACCCTGCAATCCATCAGTGGTGGTTGTGCTTGCACACTATAGGGAAAAGCCCCTGCGCCTCTGGTGGTCGGGACCATGGGAACACACATCAGTTAATGCTTTTTCCTATAGTGTGCAAGCACGGCCACCACTGATGGATTGCAGGTAGGTCGTAACCATGGAAACGAGCAGTGTATAATGTGATGGGAAAATGAATCCAGTCAGCAAAGGAGGCAATATGGACAATCACAATAGATTAGTAAGTGCCTTGTATTAACTTTCTCTACATGATCAATGCTATTTGCTAAAGTGAGACGACTCCTTTAATGGGAAATATTGTCTATTTTTGAGTCTAACTACTCGACGTTCCCAGAATGTCCACATCTAGGAACATTTTCGTGTTAAAACGGTCCTGCTTCCTACTGTCCATATCCACCGATGGGGTTCAACCATCTAGAGCCTAGGGACCACGGGGCGCATTTACTAATCCTATTGATGGCGTTAACTTAAAGGGATTTTCTGGGATTAAACTTTTATGTCCCTGGCCATACTAACATACATCTAATATGGCCGTATTACCTATTCTGCCCCATTTGCTCACGTTACAAACCAGCCATGTGACCTGTGAAGATGCTGTTTGCTTCCCACCCCTCTTATCTGTTGTCTCACATAAGCCGGGCTCAGTCCGGTTTGTTTATTTCTGGGTTCTGAATAAATAAAGTGATTCTTATATCTAAACATCCGCTCCTCATCTAGAGACGTCTTCTGTTTCATCTGCATCAGTCATGGTTCTTCTAAGAGATCACTTCTTCCTGGACATGTTATTCGAAGAAAATTGTCTTATGGAAATTTCTTTACAAAAAATTAGATCAGACTGTAGAATTAAAAGTTGAGATGACCTAATATGGGGTGGTAGGTATAATAGGTATGCAAGGTAATGCTAGGCAATTATAGATTTTTAAGTCCATTGGTGTCACCCATGACATATAGATTTTTAGACCAATTTTTGTAATTTAGATAAATCAATGGACTATAAATGGCCATAAAACATATAGTTTATACTAATTTTGGTAAGACTAGCTGTTCATGTAATGTATATGAGAGTTTCCTAGTTCTCCCACCTTTATAGTAAATGACGGAGAATGAAGGATGGTGCATGTTGGCTTGCAAACATGCTCAATACTTGGTTCTCATGGAAGATTAGCTGCAACCGGAGAAGTGGAGAAAAGGCTTACTCCTCTTTCCACCTATTGAGAACTCGTTCAAGCCCAGCGTGTACCGTATGTGTAAGAACGGGTTGGCCAAATGTTTGTACTACAGCTTTTTAAGGTGTATGGCCACCTAAAGAAGGTCTTGGTAACACCAGACAAGTGTCCACATAGCTTAAAGGGGCTATGCAATGATTGATGCAAAAAAATGAAAATCAAACATTATATAGTACATGACAATCTCTTTCTAACAAAGCTAGAACCAGCCCTGTACCTTACATGGATCCAAAGATCTCCCATTCATTGCTCTAATTGCTCTGCCAGATTTATTTCATGCTGGCAACTCATGTTTTGTGTCCTTTCTCAGAAGGCATGTCCTTTCTGCTGCAGCTCTCTCCCTGTAACTGCCACAGCTTCTAACAGAACGTATGGCTGGTGGCAATTGAAGATGTAAAACTGAGCATGTGCGACCAGCTCAGTGAGGGGGACAGAGTAATAAGGAAAAGAACAAACAGCAGGTGGCGCTATAAAGATACATTACATTGAATAACTCAGTAGCTATGCTACATTTTTAATTACATGCAATTACAAAAGTATTCAGATCATTGGTGCTGGGTTGAAAAATGTATATTTAAGGCCTTCATACTCATTAGTGTATTGTTGGCTGAACACAACAGTTTTGTACGGGGACCAGTCGACAATTTTGTGTATTGGGAGCTCCTGACTCTTGACCAATGAATAATGTTGGATGAAAGAGATATGGGGCAAATTACAATTTTTTGCCCTATACCTGGCCAGAGGTGTCTGGCTCAGCATATATGGAGTCAGGAGAGAGATAGCTGTCTGCCGATCAAGCATTCGGTTGACAGTAATTGAAGGTGTACGGGTTCCTTTAGTGTACGGTAGGTGCAAACCTTCTTGTTACACTGAATGGTCCAATCAGGTTCATATATCTGGAAGTTCCAGTTGTTTTTCTGTATATAGATCATGGACCTTAAAGGTATAGATGTAATTTAAACTCGGCCAATGGACTATGGGCATCATTTAGATTACATGATGTAGAGAAGACAAAGAACAGGGCTGCAAAGCAAATAAACAATTTATGTAATGAGAGGTGAAACGAGAAGAGAATGTTAATCCCGTTGACCACAATAGAGTAGTAAATACCTTTGAGCACAAACACACGCAGCTCTGCTTTCTTATTTCACCTGGCGTAATCACAAAAAATACAAATAAACTATGTGTTGGCTTCATGTGGGTTCTGACCTGGTAGTAGAAGGCCTACCCAATGTGTCAACAAGAGCCTACATGAACATCAGACCTGGACCATGGAGCAACGTAAGGAGGTGGCCCGGTCTGACAAACTGCATTGTCTTTGATGCCATGGGCATGGAAGTTGCGTCATATGGATGGTTGGAGAAGAGGTGGCACCAGATGCGCTATGGAAAGAAGGTGAGGTGGTGGGGTCAGTGTAATGCGCTGGGCGATGTTCTGCTGGGAAATCCTTGGGTCATGGCATTTGGATGTCCAATATTAGGGTGAATTTTAAAATGCTCATTTGAGGCCAGGCTAATTTGTACTAGGTAAATTAAAGAATGAGTACCTTGTATAACTATAGTTCTTTCCTTGGTTAATCCAATGCATCAGGAGAACGTATTCTTCTGGAGGTGTCCAGAAACTGCAGTCATGTGCAAGGGAACTGAACTAGCTCTGCGGCTGTAGTATGGACACAGGTTACAAGGCCCAGACTTCAGGATGCTTGTGCCACACCCTGAACACTGGCTCATAATACATAAATTTGTAACTATGTTCAACCAGCAACCGGCAGGACAGTCGTGGATTCCGGCAGCTGTCCTGTGGTCCCGGGACGGCCAAGGAATGACCTGCTTTCAGCTTTCTCTACATGTATTGGTATAAGCCTGCATTCTGCCAGATCTCCGTCGGATCCCTTAAAGGGGTTGTCCGGGGTTCAGAGCTGAACCCGGACATACCTTTCAATTCACCCAGGCAGCGCGCCTGAACAGGGCATCGGAGCATCCTATGCTCCGATGCCCTCCTTTGCCCTGCGCTAATTAGCGCAGGGCAAAGGAATTTAGCCCGGTTCCGGTGACGTACCGGGCTCTGCCAGGCGGAGACTTCCGCCCGGCAGTGAGCCCGGTGACGTCATCGGCGCTGATGGGCGGGCTTTAGCGCTGCCCTAGCCATTCAAACGGCTAGGGCAGCGCTAAAGCCGGCCCATTACGGCCGGTGACGTCACCGAACTCACTCACAAGCCTCCGCCCGGCAGTGAATGTTTACAAACAAAAGAGCCCTTGCCCTGCGCAATCCAGTGCAGGGCAAGGGAGGGCATCGGAGCATGAGATGCTCCGATGCCCTGTTCAGGAGGGCTGCTGGAGTGAGAACCTGGGTATGTCCGGGTTCAGCTCTGAACCCGGACAACCCCTTTAATTTTCGGTAGGGATCTGGTGGTGCCCCTCGGTGTGCAGCAGTATCTGGCTATGCCAGATAAGGTAAACTCTGCAGGAACTAACTACCGGAGTTTGTGCCAGAGATATGAACATAGCCTAATTGTACTGACTTGCAGAATAAGGCCTCATGCACATGACTGTATGTATTTTGCGGTCCTAAAAAACGGATCTGCAAAAAATATGGATGATATGGGCCAGCTGTGCAACGGAACAGCTGGCCCATACTAGAATAGTCCTATCCTTGTCCATAAAGCAGACAATTATAGGACATGTTCTATTTTTTTGTGGAACAGAAATACGGACATATGGAAACGGAATGCACACGGAGTAAGGTCCATTTTTTTTTTTTTGCGGACCCATTCAAATGAAGGGTTCCGGGTACGGTCCGCAAAAGAAACGGAACGGACACGGAAAGAAAATACATTTGTGTGCATGAGCCCTAAAGGTAACAAGTTACGTAGTTCTAGTGCATAATGAATCTGAAAAACAATGGCGAAATTGAATTTTTTTCCCCATTTCACCCCACTCAGGATTTTTGCTAGTTTCTCAATACATTATATAGAACATTAAATGGCGCCATTATAAAAATAAGACTTGTTCCATAAAAAACAAGCCGTCATACAGCCATGTTAATGGAAAAATTTTGATGTTGATGGAAAAAAATTATGCCTCTTGGAAGGCGGGGGCCGAAAAAATTAAAAAGTTCTGCGACGGCAAGAGGTTAAGGCAGTGATGGCTAACCTCCCGCACTCCGGTTGCGGTAAAACTACGACTCCCAGCATGCTCCATTCATTTCTATGGAGTTCTGAGAACAGCCAAGCAAGTGTACATCTTGGGAGTCGTAGTTTTACCACAGCTGGAGTTCCGGAGGTCAGCCATCACAGGGTTAAGGTGTTGGGAATGGTCAGCTTCAGTTACAGCTTATCTGACCAGTCCAAGCTACAGACAGAACGGACATAAAAAAACAACAAGTGTATACTGTGTCCATGACATTAGATATGTGTATTATTACATAACAGACATTACGTATAGCGCTGAGCTGATTTGTGTTGGTATAGTCCCTGTCTGCTAGCCTTAGACTATAACCCTCATCCAGTTCCAGGCATCCGGGATACTAAACGTGCTTGGACGCTGTTTATATCCTGTGGTTTCTAATATTTTCTATATCCCTCTGGAGAGAACGGGCACTATATTTAGAGTCATTAATTTCCATTCCTGGAATAGATGTTCCTAAAACGCACAGATACGGCATATGAATTAATAGCCATGAAGTAAGATTATGCCAGATGGAGCTGCCTCAGTGACCCCACATTTACAAGTTTAATTATTTGTATGGGGTTCAAACATTTAACATACCGGTAAATCACCATTGGTTAACCTAAATTTTGGTCATTTAGGGGAATCCAATGAGTTATTTTAAATAACAGGCTTAAATAAGGGGGTTTAGGGGCTTAAAGGGGTTAGCCAATCTCACACATTGGTGATATATCGCTAAGATACTGTATGTGATCAATGTCAAATAGGTGCGGGCCTCACCTGGGACCTGCACCCACCTGTAGAAAGTGGCCCCCAAAGCCAACAAGAGCGCACCGCGCATGTGTAACATATTCTCCAATCACTTCTATGGGAGTTCCGATAAGAGCTGACTGAGCATGATCGGCTATTTCTGGAACTCCCATAGAAATGAATGAATAGTGCAACACGCATGTGCGACATCCATGGGAGGTCAGGAAATAGCCAGAGCTCACCTATTTTTTGCACTCCCATAGAAGTGAATGGAGGGTGGTCCATCACACTCGCGTGGTCAGTCCTCGCTTACTTTGGTGGAGCTGTTCTACAGATAGGTCAGAGATGGGACCCGCACCTATCTGACATTGGTGGCCTGGGGTGTAGCTAAAGGCTCATGGACCCTGGTGCAAGAGTTCAGCTTGGGCCCCCCTTCCCTCAGTGCTTTGTGGTCAGGGGCAGGGAAGCACACAGCCTTTATACTGCCTGAGGCAAAAATTGAAACTGCACCCCCCATCCCCATTGCCAAATTCTTGACCTAACCCCTTCCCTCCAGCAAGTAGTGTAACTTGACCAGCATGCACTTTCTATAATACCAGTGTTTTCTTATGCGGTACAAGGGTCTTTGGGCTCCCCGGGTCTTTGGGCTCCTCAGGCTCCTGGGCCCGGTAGCAACTGCTACCGTACCTCTGCACCCCCTATAGCTACGCCCCTGTTGGTGGCACATCCTACCGATATGCCACCGAAGTGTGAGATGGGCTGACCCCATAAAAAAAGATGATGGCCTATCCTTAAACATTACATTAGGCTCTCTTTAGTTTTAAAAGGGAACGTGTCATATGAATATGATCTTTTTATGAGAAGTTTTTATGTTTTAATGAACATTTGGTACATTACTTTTAGGTTTGCCATGTCACCACCTATTTTAAAAACAAATCCTAAAATCCTGCATTTTTCACATTAGGCTACTAAGCCTAATGATAGGTTGAAAATTCTTGTTCTGCAGAGATCAATTGTCAGCAGTCATTTCATTATTATCAAAGATAGGATAACAATGACAGGTAACATCTACAGATAACTCAAACAGGATCCACCATTCACAATAAGTAATGGTCACAGCTTATCTACTTCCCCTCCCTGCACCATGACCTCTGTACAGATCACAGAACATGTCTAGAAAACTAGAAGGAAATGAGTCACCTCATGTGCGATGTTCCTGTAGTCCATGTGGCTGCTGTAAGCAATTTCTCTAAATGTTGTTTACAGCAACTCAGGCAAGATGGCCGCCCCCATTATCAAGTACAGAAAAAAAAAAGGAAAAAAAAATCTACAACCAGAAAAAAAAGATTATTAAAAAAAGAATATATTTCACTATGTGGTTTTAATTAGTAAAAACTATGTAAGTGATTCATTCCCTTCAGAAGTAAAGTCTTCTGTATTGACTTTTATTGCTATAGATAGAGATCGGGATGGTCTGATGTTTTCTACCACTTGAACAAATCCTTACATACAATGCAGTATATAGAAAGCTAAAAATGTTCAGCTATATTTGCTGTTTTGAGCATGGGGGCCTATATGTCTCTGACTAAGAAGCAATACCGTATTGTAACATCTACTTTAGACCTCGAGGATATGTTTGCCCAGAGAGAACATTACTTTTTATATAAAGTCTATCAAGAGCTCTGCTGCCACCTTGTGGCTTTCTAGAATAAAACAGAAACGTAATGATGAAATTAAGGCCCCATTCACACGACTGTATTATTATGAGTCCGCATTATTGCGGACCCGACGGTGTGTGTTCCGAGCGGTGCGGCCCCATTCAAAATGTCTATACTTGTCCGTGCATGCAGACAAGTATAGGACATGCTTCATATTTTTCAGCGGAGGCGTCTCCCTGCTCCCATAGAGGTGAATGGGGCCGCATTTATTCCGCAATATTGCGGAATAGATACGGTCCCATTCACATGACCGTGTGAATGGGGCCTAAAAGGAAAATATCACATTGAACATGGTGTCTGATCTGCAGACAGCAGGAGGAGCTGAGCAGATAGATATATAGTTTTATGGGAAAAGATTTAGAATAACTTATATTTCATTCATTTAAATTCCTGCTCATTCTATGCTTAGGAGTCATGAGGTTGGTCCTGTGACTGATAGTTATTTTTGTATATACTCTCATACAAGGAAGGCTGCCCACTAATCATAGGAATGCCCACTGGTCTCCTAACCTCAGAAAGAGCAGAGATTTAAACAAATAAAATACAAGTTTTACTGAATATTTCCCCATAAATCTATATATCAGTTTGCTCAGCTCCTCCTGCTCTATACCAAGCTGCCTGCAGATCGAACACCATATTCAATGTGACAGCTTCCTTTTAACCACCTACCTGTTTTGCCAGAGTTCAGCTCAGGCAGTGGTAAAAGTAGCTAACTGGAGGGGGGAGAGCTGCTGTAGACGGTGATATCTCCTGAATGGTAGTAGCTAGAAACATGCAACTGGTCTTGTTTGAAAGCTTTGAAATGACAGCTAAAGTCCAGACAACAGAGGAGAAATCACTGTTAGAAATCAAGTCGGGAATAATCGCAGGTAAAACCTGTTTTTACTTTCACTTTCAGCTGCATTCACAGCATCCCGATTTCGATCAGTGATATCTTCCCTTGTACTGAACATATTGCCAACTTTCAAACAAGACCAGTTGCATGTTTCTAGCTGCTACCATTCAGGAGGTAGCGGCATCTAAAGCAGCCTTCCCCCTTTCAGTTAGCTACTTTTCCCACTGCTGGAGCTGGACTCTGGCAAAACAGTTAGGTGGTTAAAGTAACTGAAATCTCCTTTGGGGTTACTTTTCGCATTATATTAGGGACCTACGGGGACAACTTTTCCTTATTTGGGGTTTAAAGGGGTTTGGCCCGAATGGAACATTGAGGTCATATTAGTGCAGGTCCCATCTCTGGCACCAGCTCATATCTCCAGAATAGGATCCCCAAAGTGAACAAAGAGCAGCTGCGCATGCACGGCCACTCTCCGTTTACCGCTATGGGTGTTCCGAAAATAGCCAAGCGCCAGCTCAGCTATTTCCGGCAGTCCCATAGCGGTGAATGGAGAGGTGATTGAGCACGGTCGTTGTACTGTCCATTTACCATGCATCACTGTGAGCGCCGCTGCCTTCTCAAACAGCTGGTTGACTGGGGTCCTGGGTGTCAGACCCTCACTGATCAGATACTGATGAGCTATTTTCAGCATTCCCACTGAAGTGAATGGAGGGTGGCCGCGCTTGTGCGGTGTGCCCTCGTCCACTTTGGAGGCCTCGTTCTAGAGATAGGTGCAGGTCCCTAAGGTAGGATCCACACCCATCTGACATTGGTGGTATATCCTAGAGAGATGAGCCAACCCCTTTAAAGGCTATGTACACTTTTGGGGGCAATTTTTAAAAATTATTGCATTGTACTAATTTTGAGCTAAAAATCACTTTTATAAATTGTCTTTATTACAAATGTGGAACCCTTTTCTCTGTACGGAGCGGAGATGCTGTAATACAGGGATCTGAATTTTCTCTCTGCTCCGTCAGCCAGCTAATTTGATGGTTCCTTATCTCTGATCTCTGACATTATAAACACTCATTATAGCTCAGTTCTTATCTTACTGATAACAATGTGGCTTAAATAAGCGTTTCTTAGTAAATTAGAGATAAGGGTTATTAGGTGACCAGCACAAAGTGAAAGTAAAAAGTACAATTCACACAGCTAGACAAACAGTTAACCCCCTTTGTGACAGAATGGCTCAATATTTTTAATAAAGACCAATTGAAAAAAATATTTTTATCCCAAAATGAGTAAAATGAAATCATAGTAAAATGCAAAAAAAAAAGCCTCCAAAGGGGTACATACAGGTGTGGGATTCAAATTTTTAACAACAGGTCCCCTACTGCAACACACATAAATATACCATATACATGTACACATACATAAATACACCACATATACACTGCAAACACATAACACCCAACTTTTAAAAAGCCTAAAGCGATAAACTATGGAATGGAAGAGCTCATCTCCAGCTGCCAGTCGGATCTGTAATTTTAACAACCGGATCTGGAGAACCTGAGGGAACTGGCTGAATCCCATGCCTTTGTACAAACTGAGAATTTGACTTTGCTCCTAGGTCCTGATTTGCAGTAACTGTGTGCAGTCTTGTCTTTGTTAGAGTAGTGGTGTTCTGTCTTCATTTTTTGGGACAGTATGGGATAATAAATATAACATTTATAGCCATATTTGCTCTCCTGAAGCTGCATGTTCTGTCACCCAGTCACCCAGAATTTCCATCCCCCCTACACAGCTCTCCCTGAAAGTCGATCACATTGAAAGACGCCTCCTATTCCACGTGTCAGACGGAATGACGACTTCACCTCGACGTCAAGGCTATAATGTTACCAATTCTACAAATATGTAAATAAGAAAATCACAAATATATAAAGATGGACCCACGGCTGTATCATTCCTTGTCCTACAGATTCTGATTTTACATAAAATAAATCACTTAAAGGTGTTATCCCATGAATAAAGTAAAAAATGTAAATCAGACATCATATAGGACATGACAATCTCTTTCTAACAAAGCTAGAACCAGCCCTGTACTTCACATGGATCCAGAGATCTCCACATTCATTACTCCAATTGCTCTGCTAGATTAAGTTCAAGCTGGCAGCTCAGGGGGTGTGCACTTTATCGAGGGGCATGTCCTTTCTGCTGTAGCTGGTGGCAGTTAAAGGATGGAACTGAGCATGTATGTCAATCTCTGTGAGCTGGACAGAGAATTTTGAAAAAGAGCAAACAGCAGGTGGCGCTATACTGATAGATTTAAGTGAATAACTCACTGGCTAGACTAAATTTTTAATTATATTCAATTACAAAATTATCAGATCCAGGTGCTGGTTTTAAAAATGTAAAGGGTGAGTCAAAAGTCTCAGGACACCCTTTTATTCCAGATATGAAAGGGAAAACGAAATATCTGAATACCCCAGCAAGTAATGGGTGAAGGGGCCTATCTTTTAGGCTATTTCCGGAACATGGCTGCCATCTTGAAAGCCGCCATAATAGATCATGGGCAAATTTTTCCAATGGGAAGGGGGTCATGTAGCATATCAAAGAAGACAAAACTTTTCTCAGAAATCAATTGCCACAGATTTGCAATATCTCTTGTGGTTCAAAAGTTATCAACACAGAAGGTTCAAGACTTCAAAGTTCTCCATTCAGCACCAGGGTCAACACATTGAAGATGTCAAATAGCTGCGCATCACAGGGAGCGTTCCTGGCTGTTCTTCTAACTTTCTGAGTTGATAACTTTTGAACCACCAGAGATATTGCAAATCTGATTGTGGCAATCGATTTCTGAGAAAATTCTTCTCTGATGGTGGCCATGTTCTGGACACAGCCTAAAAGAAAGGCCCCTCACCCATAATTTGCTGAGGTATTCAGATATTTCATTTTCCCTTTTGTTTCTAAAAATAAAATGGCATCCTGAAACTTTTGACTCACCCTGTAGAATATTTTTTATGGGACAACCCCTTTAAAGCTGGATATCCTTTTATGCTGTACTTCTTTAAATCTATTCTATATGTTGTAACCATTTTTGAATGACCAACACTAGAGCGATTGTTACAAGCTACATTTATGAATATAGATGTAGCTGCGCCTGTTTACAAGTGTCCGCTCCAGTCTTATCTCAGCACCATATTTCTATTGTTTCCTGTAGGGAGAGTAAAAAATAGCATAACTGCTGGAGCGGCATAAATAGAAAGCAGCAAACAAAAAAATGCTTTGTAGCCGGTTTCTGAGGCTTTCTAAGATCCTGTTTATGTAATACCGAGATGATGGTATTTCCCCTCACTTCACAATGAAAATCAATCTTCTTTTTTCTATGACTATGTTGACATGTTTGGTTTGCTGAGCTACAGCATTACGTATATACATAGGTAGGTAGACAAGCATGCACAGGCAGATAGATATAGACAGATACATGGATGGATAGATTAGATAAAGAGATAGATAGATAGATAGATAGATAGATAGATAGATAGATAGATAGATAGATAGATAGATAGATGGGACTGTGACGAGGGGACATCCTCTGCGAGGAAAGAAGGTTTGTACACAAACATAGAAGAGGATTCTTTACGGTAAGAGCAGTGAGACTATGGAACTCTCTGCCTGAGGAGGTGGTGATGGTGAATTCACTAAAAGAGTTCAATAGGGGCCTGGATGTATTTCTGGAGGGTAATAATATTACAGGTTATAGTTACTAGAGAGGGGTCATTGATCCAGGGAGTAATTCTGATTGTCTGATTGGAGTCAGGAAGGAATTTTTTCCCCTAAAGTGATGAAAATTGGCTTCTACCTCACAGTGATTTTTTGCTTTCCTCTGGATCAACTCACAGGATAACAGGCCGAAGTGGATGGACAGATGTCTTTTTTCAGCCTTATAAACTATATTACTATGTAGAGATAAATAGATAGATAGATAGATAGATAGACAGACAGACAGACAGACAGACAGATAGATAGATAGATAGATAGATAGATAGATAGATAGATAGATAGATGACATAGATGACATAGATATATAGATTGGACACAGACAGATAGATAGATAGATAGATAGATAGATAGATAGATAGATAGATAGATAGATAGATAGATAGTTTTATTAGCACATTAGATAGCACTTTTATTCTGCAGAAAAACAGCTCCCAAGTGCCCAGCTCTGCTGTTGCAAGTGCCCAAAGCAAAGCAGACTGAAGAGGGGAGGGCTGCTTTAGCTGCTAATATCTTGGGACTGGTATCAGATAGAAAATAGTTCTGACCTTCTTTGAAAGCTGACATTCCAAGCTTTCAAATGATACCAAAATCACAGCATTACATCCAGTATATCAGAAAATATAGCTGTTAGAAATCGAGTCAGGAGAGAAAGCTGTTTTTAGTTTCACTTTCAGCTGGGCACTTGGGAGCTGTTTTCCTGCAGAATAAAAGTGCTTTTTCTGGACATGGAATACAGACACAAAGTGCACACAGGTATGTCTGGGATGTGTCTGCAATCTTCTGTGGGGCACTTCTGCTGTTGGGTATATAGGTGAAAAACAGGTGAAAGGAGCCCTCCAGACAAAACTGATAGATTGTGCTAGACCTAATACAGTGCTTGAGGATACAGAGCATGTACCTTACCCAGGTATAATGCCTCAGGCTCTTGCAATAGGAATACCATAGCAACGGACCTATCTGCGAACACATTGCTGTGGATCATGGCTGGAACAAAGCATATAGGTGCCGGGTGTCAGTTCAGCACTACCCACATCCCAGTGATCGCATTACCTTAGTCTGAAAGCAGCAGTACAGTTGTGTCAGATACGGATGTTTTCTTGCCAGAGCCAAAATCCTCTTCTCTGTCATAGTGCAATCGACATCATCATCTTGTAATATGACGTCCTTCTTCAGAACCTTCACAGCATATACTTCATCTTTACCTTTCAGCTCAGCAAGCATAACCTGGTAACAGGAGACACAGACATTGACATCGACGAGGTAGAGATCCAGGACTCCATGAACGAATTAGGAATTTTGCTTTCTATTATGAATCCATCAGGTCATAAAATAACATAATCCCATAGGTTGGGAATACCCCTTAGGCTAAAAGCACATTATTTGGATTGAGTCAGATTTTCCATGTGGAAAATCTGCACCATAAGTCATGTACATTGCATATTCTATGAGAATTTGAAATTCTCATGCACACAATGCAGATTTTTTTTTCTGTGCAGATTGTGACCTGCGGTGCGGATTTTAAAATCCACAGCATGTTAATTTATTTTATTTTTCCTGACAGGATTTTCTCCATTCACTTCAATGGAGAGAGTAAAATCTACATGCAGAAAATCGGCACCAAATCCACATGCAAATCTGCATGTAAATCCTCACCAACTGATGCAGATTGTCTGCACGGATTTCCATGCAAACGCTTGCGGATTTCAGTCCGGATTCCCCGCACATAGATTGTGAACGTGTGCATTTACCCTTAAAGAAGAACTCCCGACAAAAATTTTATTCCATGTCCTGCTAGAAATGTACATGATATAATCTGTAGTGAATGTCATTTTCTTACCAGTGTCTGAATTTTTGACTTATATCTGTCACGAGTAGGCTTGCGTCTGGAATCAGACGTTCTGCACGGCTTTCTAAGTGACATCTCTGACAGGCTATTCCCTTTGTTTGGGTGCTGTTCACCACACCCCTTCCCCTCAGCTGTTGCCGCTTGGCAATTAGCTTTCTCCTATTTACCCCTTCCTCTCCCAGTATCCCTTGCGGTTTATATCTTCTGCTTACCTGGTTGAGAGTGGTGTGGATCTCGGCTGAGATCCAGTTGCTGAGTTATCTGCTTAAAGGGAACCTGTCATCTCCGAAACACCCCCTGAACTAGAGTAAGTGTTGTATAGTGTAAGTGATGCTGAATCCGAATATGTAAGTTTTATCTTCATACTCACTTCCATTCTGACGCTGTGCTCCCACAAACCTGCAGTAAAATGCACTCACTGGACTCTTCTTTGAGTCCTCTCCATTATGTGAGTGAGCACTGGAGTCCAGTGAGTGCATTTTACTGCAGGTTTGCGGGAGCACAGCGTCAGAATGGAAGTGAGTATGAAGATAAAAATTACATAACCGGACTCAACATCACTTACACTATACACCCCTTACTCTAGTTCACGGGGTGTTTTGGAGATGACAGGTTCCCTTTAAGTTAAGTTTCTTCTGTTCCTTTTGGAGTCTCCTGTTCCTCCTTACGCTTGGAGGAACGGGTTTACTCTCTTGTGTCACTAGACTGCAGGGTTTCCTAGGGTGCATTTAGATTAGGTTCCTGTGTATGAACATTTCTACCACCCAGGATTGTTCATACTTGTAGTCAGCTAGGTCCTAGTCTTAGGGTCCCCTGCAGGAGGTGACCGGTTCCCTGGTTTTGTCTGTTCCCATCCCTCATACGCTCGGTGTGGCTTTTCCCCCCACACCAGAGCGTGACAATATCATTCTGAAGTTTCTTATCTGTGTCATGTGACCAGCAATTAGACACACCAACTCACACAGAGACTTATGTGTGGACAGGAAGTCTAATTCTCTATGTATTCCTATGAGACTGAAAGTGAGGCTCCCATAGGAATGAATAGAGCAGTTACTGGTTTTCTGTCCTGGGTCAGTTGGAGGTCAGGGAGTTGGTCACATGACCCAGCTACAATAAGAAGAGAGGTTTTTACTCACAGAAACAGTCACTGATAAGAAAATGACAATCTGTATAGATTATATCATCCACCTTTCTAACAGGTCAGAGAATAAATTTTTTTGCAGGAGTTCTTTAATGTCCCATTGAAGTTTGTGAGTGTCTGTAGTGTTGATACCTCTACCATATCATATATTGCAGGATGTGTCTATATTTTTTTGCCTTTGTAGTACATGGATGTGTGGCCACCTCCAAGTCTGAATGCACTCCTATCATCCCATCCCTTACACAGGTCGCTTTTAATTAGGGCTCATGGATACAAATGTTTGTTGTTTTTTTTTCCGTGTCCACAGATCTTACCTTTCCAAAACTGCCTTTTCCTAATACTTTGATGAAGTTGAAATCCTCCAGGCCTGTCCTCTTCGTCTGGTGAGTTTTGATCTCCCCGTTCTCTCCGTTTTCCCCGGTTATCGTCAGCTGACTGTCCGTTGTCGCAGTGGCTGCCGCTTTGTGCTCTTCTCCTCGGTTGTCAAATGAAAGTGCTTTCCTGATGTTATTTTCAAGTTCTTTAATTTCTAAATTAAGGCAAAAGAAAAGCAATAAGGATTTAACTCCTTAATGATCATCGATTAAGGAGGATCTGCCATGGCTCCTGACATACCTAGTATAGTAAGGGCTCATTCACACGACCGTATGAATGGGTCCGCATCATTCATTTCAATGGGGCTGCAAAAGATGCGGACAGCTATTCGCATCAGTTGCTCCCTTCCGTGGCCCCGCAAAGAATGTAGAACATGTCCTATTCTTGTCCGTTTGGCAGACAAGAAAAGACACTTCTATTATGGTTGGCCCATTCCGTTCTGCAAATTGCGGAACGCACACGGGTGACATCCATTTTTTTGCGAACCGTAAAACATGGCGCGGTCATGTGAATGAGCCCTAAGTAGCATTCGCCATGAAATAATATTTTTTTTTTTTACTCTACATTGTGCCATCCTCTGTTATTCCTCCTGGAAATGTATGAGTGAACTTGGATCTATTATTCCTCTTGTCAAAAGGGTGTGCCCCCTACACATTGTGAAACTGAACAATCACTGATGATATCGTCAGACTATGTAGATTCATAACCTCTTGACAACAGGAATGGTAACGTTTAGTCGGCAATTTATTCAGACAGTTCCAGGAGAAATAACAGAGGAACAGTACAGGGCAGAGCAAAAAAAAAACATGCAGCACTGATATTTTACGTGAAAAAAAATTATTTTCTAAACCAGCTGATGGGTCCTCTTTACACAGGACCCATAATGGGTCCTCTTTACCACAGTCCTGATACACACAAGACCGTCACGCCAACAAGGGAATGGGGAAGTGGTTAATGCAAATTTGCCTTAGGCCGGTTTCATATGCAGTCCGGAAAAAAACAGCTCCTGTGGCAGTCATATTTCTCAGAATGAAGGCCCTCTCCCCCCAGCGATTTTTGGTACGGAATCTGCAACAAATTCTGTAGACAAAATTGGCACTTAACCCCTTTGGGACCTGCAATTTTTGTTGTTTGCATTATCGTATTTTAGTCCCTGCCTTCCCTGAGCCATAACTTTTTTATTTTTCCATTCACATAGCCGTATGAGGGCTTGTTTTTTTGCAGGGAAAAGTTGCACTTTCTAAAGACACTATTCACTACTGCATATGATGAAATATGAAACATTTCACATGGTCTGGAATTGGGAAAAAAAATTATTCAGCAGTTAGTTTTCTAGGGTTTCGGTGTCCCCTATGTGGTAAAACTGACCTGTTACTTCATTCTCCAGGTCAGTACAATTGCATCGCTGTGGCAGGCCTTAGAGCATTCAGAAGTCACAAGGCTGCTATAACAAGTGAATGGCTCATGATGCAATCCGGATACAATTCAGATGGAAAAAACGCACTCGCAGACAGAACTGCTTGAACTGATTATTCCTGAACAGAACTGACAAAATAAGCCTATATATATATATACACGGTATTTTTCGCTTTATAAGATGCACTTTTTCCCCCAAAAGTAGGGGGAAAATGGCCATGCGCCTTATAAAGCGAATACTAGTGAGCACTTCCATTATGGAAGCGCTCACTAGTATACATTAGGTGCCGGGAGCAGGGAAGATACTTAGCCTCCCTGGTCTTCTTGCTGGGGCCGGCGCTCCTCCTTCTTCTCCTGTCGGTGCTGCACTGTCCTGACCCCGTACAGCATCAGGAAGTAGTGCGCGCACTATGACCTGACACTGCATGCAGTCCGACAGGAGAAGGAGGAGGAGCGCGACTGATGCTGAGATGAAGAGGAGTCACGGTGCAGGAACGGTAAGAAGATTTTTTTTATTTTAGTCTGTTGGGGGTCTAAAAAGGGCTGATCTGAGGGCTGATGGGGAGCTGAGAGGGCTGATCTGAGGGCTGATGGGGAGCTGAGAGGGCTGATCTGAGGGCTGATGGGGGTCTTAAAGGGCTGATCTGAGGTCTGATGGGGGTCTGAAAGGGCTGATCTGAGGTCTGAGAGGGCTGACGGGGGTCTTAAAGGGCTGATCTGAGGTCTGATGGGGGTCTGAAAGGGCTGATCTGAGTTCTGATGGGGGTCTTAAAGGGCTGATCTGAGGTCTGACGGGGGTCTTAAAGGGCTGATCTGAGGTCTGATGGGAGTCTGAAAGGGCTGATCTGAGGTCTGATGGGGGTCTTAAAGGGCTGATCTGAGGTCTGATGGGGGTCTGAAAGGGCTGATGTGAGGTCTGATGGGAGTCTGAAAGGGCTGATCTGAAGTCTGATGGGGGTCTGAAAGGGCTGATCTAAAGTCTGATGGGGGTCTGAAAGGGCTGATCTGAGGTCTGATGGGGGTTTGAAAGGGCTGATCTGAGGTCTGATGGGGGGTCTGAAAGGGCTGATCTGAGTCTGATGGGGGGTCTGAAAGGGCTGATCTGAGGTCTGATGGGGGGTCTGAAAGGGCTGATCTGAGGTCTGATGGGGGTCTGAAAGGGCTGATCTGAGGTCTGAAGGGGGTCTGAAAGGGCTGATCTGAAGTCTCATGGGGGTCTGAAAGGGCTGATCTGAAGTCTCATGGGGGGTCTGACATGGAGGGCTGATATGGGGGTGTGATGTGATGTCCTGATATTTATGGATGGGTCTTATATGGATCTGATGAAAAATATTTTTTTCTTATTTTCCTACTCTAAAATCTGGGGTGCCTCTTATCATCGCGTGCGTCTTATAAAGCAAAAAATATGGTATATATATCAACTATGAAAAGAAGAAGTCTCAAACCTTGATCACACGGAGACGTGGGTGCCGATTTTGACCTGTCGTCTTCCACTGTTGGAGCCCCCGGAACTGGAGGCTGGGTCTCGGCGCCTGCATTTAACTAGGAGAAATATATAATATTAGTCACATCCTATATACATGTAATAAATCTGCATAAAACAAAGTAAACAAAACATCCTGCAAATACAATACTATTTTCAGGATCACCATTTGCTGTCATTGTATGGAAATATTCTTGCGTACACTCTAAATAATAATTTGCACATATAATTGTATCAGTTTAGGCAAATTTCTTTTAACTGTCCTGCTTCCAAAGAGATGCTGTCTTTGCCGCTTTCCCACAGTCAGACCTCGTCCACATTTCCGCTTTTCACCGACGCGTGCTGTCCGCGTTTTCTGTGGACTGGACACATACCCATTGATTTGAATGTGTCTGTTCACCATGAGTCAGTAAAAAAAAATCCCGTAAACATGCACCACTTTGGTCCGTGATGGGGACCAAACAAGTCCATTGAAGTCTATGAATCCGTAAAAATAACAGAGATAACATGGATGGCATCTGTGTTGCGTCCGTTTTTTACTGAAGACTGATATGACATTCTCTGGAAATTAATTTTCAGCTGAGCCACGTCTGTGGATTACAGATGACACACGGAGGGTAAAAACGGACACACGGACCAAACACGGATCCTTCCCGGACATCTTCACGGATGAAACAAGGATGACACCTTTTTCAGGGACTGGAAAATTACACGGAAATTTGGACAAGGCCTCAGTATTTGGTCAGTGTTTGATCAGTGATTTTTCATCAGTGATTGTGTGATTGAGTCAAAACCAGGATAGGTGCACATCTTTCCATTATACCTTATCTCTGTGTAGGGGTCACTCCTGGTTTTGGCTCACAATAACTGATCAAATAACTGGCTGTGTAAAAGCGGCCTTGTGAGCACTGAAACAAAACTTTACCTGTGGCAACAGGACTTGGTCCCATGTCATACCAAAAGAAACAGGGTTACCATTGACAGGCCATGTTCGTGACACCCCTACAGAATTAAAGGGGTTCTCCAAGTTAAATTTATTGATGACCTATCCTCAGGAAATCTGAGGAAATTTCTGTTGCTTCACTATGGTAACTAAAAGATGGACCACTCCTCATATAGTAAAGATCAGATGGTACCTTTTTCCTCCTCTGGCCCGCAGCGGTGATTTTATCCGGCGTAACTCCCAGGTCAGCCAGTACTTTAGCTATGCCTCGAGAATCCACTCCACAGTTTGGTGCTACATTAGATTCACAGCGTCTATGTACGTTCATTTTACAAACTGGGGAAAAAATGAAGAAGCTTTAGAGTACATTGTGCAAAGGGTTAATACACGGACTCCTGTCTACACTGTCTTCCCCCTCTTTTAGTCTGCTAACGTCCTAGAGCTTTAATAAAGGGGTAATCCCACTATTGGCAATTGTTCCATAGCTACAGAATTTGCCCCAGACCACCACCTACTTTGGAGAATTGAATTTTGCCTGGTGGGCCGGCTGCCACATTAATTACCTATAGAGAAAATATCCCTTTAAGGCTTCATGCACGTAGCTGTTCCCGAACTGCGGTCCACAAACAGCGGGTCCGCAATATATGGGCCCCGTCCATGTGCTCACTGCATCACGGATGTGGACCCATTCACTTGAACAGGTCCGCAATCCGGAAGGTGCTTCTGTGGAGTTTCTCTCCATGCCTCTGCACCACAAAAAAAATAGAACATGTTCTATTTTTTGGAGGTGCGGACGGATCACAGACCCATTCAAGTTGAATGCGCCTGGATTCATCTGCGGCAGCTGCAGGAATGGTACCCGTGCACTGGGGACCGCAAATTGCTGTCCCCAATGAACATAATGGCCGGATAACGGCCGTGTGCATGAGGCCTAAGGTTTAATTTGGAGCATTTAGAGATAAGCAGCTGCCAGTACCCTATAGCGACACTTATCTCTTAAGAAAACAAACATCTCACAAAATACAGTCTGCCTACAGAAACCTAAAGGGTATAGTGAAAAGTCCAATCACATTGAAATCTACTGGAAGCCACAGCATCAATTCTATCACAATACTGCCCTCTAGTGGCAAGTCATGACAGTCGTTTAATTTCAAGAATAGATGACATTTTGTACAGTATACTGAAAATAGCAAATCATGAGAAAATAACATCTGGAGAAGAAAAACAGCAGGGGAGTTTTTGGGCTTTTTAGATACCTAGACGTACTTGAAATTTCCTTTCAGGGTGATTGAACGCAAAGCATTTAAAACCTTGTCAGCGTCTCTATAGCAGCAAATCTATACACGCAGCCATTCTCTAATATACTTTTCTATGCAAGAATCGCACCTTTCAGAAGTTGGAGTGTTCCCCTATATAAATGTAGCTCTGCAGCAATTTTTTTTATGATTGCATTTTACTCATTTTGGGCTAACAATAATGGTTTCAATTTTCAGTCAAATGCAATGCTTTATGTTAATAAAACACTATCTTCATGGAAGAGATCTCCAGAAGCAGACTCCTGCTTCCTCTGGCTAGACGAGATGACTATGCAGGAAATTAGTCCTGTAAAATTTGTAGTCCAAATTTGCATATGGACTAAAAGCAAGCGAAAGGTATTACTAGCCATAAAAAGGCATTGGGGTAGATTTATCAAAACTGGTGTAAAGGAGGACTGGCTTAGTAGCCCATAGCAAACAATCAGATTTCGTTTCAATTAAAAAGTACTAACAAAATAAAGACAACACATAATACTGGTGTGATATCAATACAGCCTATCATGTTCCGTTGTCTGGGCCTGCTTGCTCCGGCAACCTATATCAAATGCGATCATGCATAGAATGATAAATCAGAACGATCTTACCCATCCAGTCGTCAATTGAAAATTCGATGGGCGTAAAAACGTCTTGGGACACACAATTGATTCGCAGTAAACTAATCACTGTAGGACCCACGTGCAGAATGTGTATAGGGGAGTGGGTATCAACCCTACTCTATCCCTATAGACTTGATAGGAATAAACTGCACGTGCCCTACCTGTCTACTCAGGGTCACCCTTGATGGTAGGGGCCCCGTCCGGATACCTGTCCCTCAGTATCGGACCTAACCCTATACACATTCTGCACGTGGGTCCTACAGTGATTAGTTTACTGCGAATCAATTGTGTGTCCCAAGACGTTTTTACGCCCATCGAATTTTCAATTGACGACTGGATGGGTAAGATCGTTCTGATTTATCATTCTATGCATGTTCGCATTTGATATAGGTTGCCGGAGCAAGCAGGCCCAGACAACGGAACATGATAGGCTGTATTGATATCACACCAGTATTATGTGTTGTCTTTATTTTGTTAGTACTTTTTAATTGAAATATTAAATGTTATATTTTAATAATTGCACTACCTGACATTGTTAGGTTTACATATTCTTTCTTCTTGACTAGGCGTGCAAGTCAGAGGATTATTCCTTATCCCTGACATCAGTCATATATTGACTGACAAATGCACAACACTAGAAGAGAAAATCAGGCCTTGTAACCCATAGCAACCAATCACAGTGTGGCTTTCATTTTGTCACAGCAGTTTAAGATATGAAAGCTGCGCTCTGATTGGTTGCTATGGGTGACGAAGTGGGATTTCCTCTCTGGTCTGATAAACATGGCTCACCTTTGCATTGTAAACCTTGCCTCATGAGACCCCATAGTAATGAACCACAGTGATCACAAAACGTGGGGACTTTGTAGTTGTGGATGCTAAACTTGTGGGGCATATTGACACTAAAACGTTGGGAACCGACCTGTGAAAAGGAGACAAAAAAATAAAAATTAACCCAAAAACATTATTTTTTTGACAAATATCTCCTAAAACATCGGGAAGTTACATCCAGCAATGAGCTGAGACAGGACGGAACAATTGTTCATCGGTATCTGATGGATGGGGGTCTGACACCGACACTGGAACCCTGCCAATCAGCTGTTTTGAGAAGGCACTGTTGCTCTGGTGAGCGCCGCGGCCTCCTCTCAGCTCACCAAGAACAGCGATGTACACTGTATAGTGGCCGTGCTTGGTATCGCTGCTCAGCCCCATTCACTTCTATGAGGCTGAGCCTAGGCCATGTGACCGATGAACGTGTCATCACATGGCCTAGAGAAAGCTGTGAGATGGCTGTGACGCAAATGTGAGCATCAGTGCTTTCTCAAACAGCTGATCGTGGGGGTCCCAGGTGTCGGACTCCCACCAGTAAGATACTGATGACCTATCCAAAGGACAAGTCATTAGTGAAAATATCTCGGAAAACCCCTTAAAGGTATTGTACAAGATTAGAAACATATGGTTGTTTTCTTCCATAAACAGCACCACACCTGTTAACAGGTTGTGAGTGGTATTGCACTTCTTCTCCATTCATTTCAATGCAGCTGACTTGCAATACCAGGTACAACTCATGAGAAACTGTGGCACTGTTTATGTAAGGAAGCAGCCATGTTTTTCTAATTCCATACAGAAATCTCTTTAGACAAGCTCATGTAGCACTAAATATTGCGTCAAAGCTTTGGCTACCTTAAAGGGGTTTTCCTGTACTTAGCTATAAATGACTTATTCTCAGGATAAGTCATCAATATCGGATAGATTAGGGGGAAAGGGGGTCTGGCAACCGGTATCCTCACTAATCAGTGGTTTAGGGCAGCTGTCATGCTGAAAATTATACAGTTGGCTTAGCTGGAAGCACTCTCGCCCCCCTCCAATCTATCCTCAACTCTGCTGCCCGACTAATCCACCTCTCACCCTGTTACTCCTCTGCCTCTCCCTCTGCCAATCACTTCACTGGCTCCCCATTGCCCATCGAATTCAGTTCAAAATTCTAACAAATACGTATAAAGCCATCTACAACTGTCCCCTCCATACATCTCTGAGCTACTTTCCCGATACGTAATCTCCAATCCTTACAAGACCTCCTTCTCTCCTCTTATCACCTCTTCCTACAATCGCCTCCAAGATTTCTCCTGTGCAGCCCCCATACTCTGGAACTCTCTACCCCAACATATCAGACCCTCACCTACAGTGGAATCCTTCAAAAGAAACCTGAAAACCCACCTCTTCAGACAAGCCTACAACCTGTGACCCTGCTGCTGCTATACTGCCATGACCAGCTTTACCCTCACCTACTGTGTCCTTCTCCCATACGATGTAGATTGTAAGCCCTCACGGGCAGGGCCCTCTCTCCTTCTGTATCAGTCTGTAACTCGCCTCAATCATGCTTAGTCCAATTGTCTTTATGTATGTATGTGCACCGCTTATCATATGTACAGCGCCATGGAATCAATGGCATGTTATTAGTAACTAATAATAATAATAATAAAGCCAGAATATTGTGAATCTGGACATTTACCTCGTCAGGAGTTTCCTGTTTCTTTAGACCGGCGCACTTCGTTATGATAAGCTCGTGGCATCTCTTGTGAACTACGCAAGTGCAAACTGCAAACAGATAACAAGAAAACCATGATCTGCTGGACCAAAATGACTTTATAAAGTCCACTAATTCTCTACGGAAGATGTACATTTACACCAACAGATTATCTGACCAATTTGTGTCCAATCAGACCAATAGTCGGTGTGTGTGTAAACAGCCATCTGACCAATGATTGGTCAGAAAATCTGTCAGATAATCTGTTGGCGTAATACCCCCCTTAGGCTCTGTTCACACGTGTGCCATGATTTCTATATATAGTGGAAATTACATTGCAGATGTGGATCCGTCTCAAGACAGTTGCTAACAGCCCAGGATGGACCTCACTGACTTAGAAAACGGTATGTTGGTCTCTGTTTTTTGACCTTTTGATTAGAAGAACAGAGCTGTATGCAGCATTGGTCTTCCTCTGAGATCTGAACGTATCTGCGTTGGATGCACCATTCTAATGTGAACATAACCTTAAAGGGTTATTCCCATCGCTAGGATATGCTCCCAATGTCTGATCGGTGCAGGTCCCACCTCTAAGCACCTATACTTAGAACGTAGCCGCAAAGTGCCGGAGATCACACTGCGCATGCACAGCCGCCCTCCATTCATTTCTATGGGAGCGCTGAAAATAGCTGAGTTTTGAGGGTAGTGTTGGAACGCCACTTACGCTGAGATTTAGCCACAATAGCATTTAAAAAGTTGCAAACAAAAAGGGGGAATTATAAACTTTTATAAAATATAGCATATAATAAAACAGATAATTCTATCATTCTGACCAACTAAAGAAATGCGCTATTAGAAATCTCTTGGAAGGTGCCATACTGATTTTCCTTCTGGAGGTCCAAGCAATGCTCCCGGGAATAGTAATGATCTGCTGTAGAAAAAAGACAAATGTCTACCTAAAGCCCTTCTGACCATAAGTAGATGACAATGAAGTAAAGGAGAATCCATCAAATGTCAAATGATCAGATCAGTATATTTCCTCAGATACGCATCTAGTAAATCATAGGAATATAATTATTGTGGATTCAGTAACGTTATATGTTCCTAGAACACAGGATATCTCTATGCAGAAATGAATAGTGCAAAAATTGCCGCAAACTTTATGTCTATTTTCTATCTAATATCTATCTATCTACATATCTATCTATCTTATCTATCTCATATCTATCTATCTATCTATCTATCTATCTATCTATCTTATCTATCATCATATATATCTATCTATCTATCTATCTATCTGGAGATCACGTGCAGCAGCAGTGATTATACCTTCTGCCAGAGACTTTAATTATAGGCTGAACCTGGCAGCTCTTAATACTAAACAGATAAAAACATAACATAAAAACATAAAGGGCACAGACAGGGCAGACTGGGTGGAGATAAGATACCCAATACGGAGCATGAGAGATAAAAACTGGCAGACACAAACATTTTCCACCCTGTTCTCATGTCAAACCGGAGCAAGTTTACAAAGATGAAGCAAGACTTCCCAGAGAGCAACTCCCTATTCTTACACAGGATGGAAGGATGGATGAATAGATACATAGATAGACAGATATAGATAGACAGACAGGCGGACAGACAGGCAGAAATAGATAGATAGACAGTTTATATATATATATATATATATATATATATATACATACAGGGGGCCATTCAACTGCTGCATGATGATGTATTTCCCTCTTTATGCACTGAAGCTGGCACGTTCCCTGAGTTTTTCCAGCAAGATGGTGCACCACCACATTATGGGTGTCAGGTCCGAGCATTCCTAGATGAACAGTTTCCTGGAAAGTGCATTGGTCGTCGTGGGCCAGTTGAATGGCCCCCAAGGTCTCCCGATCTGATCCCCTTAGACTTTTATCTTTGGGGTCATCTGAAGGCAATTGTCTATGCTGTGAAGATACGAGATGTGCAGCACCTGAAACTACGGATACTGGAAGCCTGTGCTAGCATTTCTTCTGTGGTGTTGCTATCAGTGTGTGAAGAGTGGGAGAAGAGGGTTCAATTGACAATCCAACACAATGGGCAGCACTTTGAACACATTTTATAAGCGGTCAGAAACTTGTAAATAACTCATGAAACAATAAAGTTACGTTAAAACCAAGCACACCATTGTTTTTCTTGTGAAATTCTCAATAAGTTTGATGTGTCACATGACCCTCTTCCCATTGAAAAAACTAAAGTTGGATCCAAAATGGCCGACTTCAAAATGGCCGCCATGATCACCACCCATCTTGAAAAGTTTCCCCCCTCCCATATACTAATGTGCCACAAACAGGAAGTTAATATCACCAACCATTCCCATTTTATTTAGGTGTATCCATATAAACGGCCCACCCTGTAGATATATAGATACGTAGATAGATACAGTGGTGTTTGAAAGCTTATGAACCCTTCAGAATTTTCTATATTTCTGCATAGTGGTATCCTGTGCTCCAGGAACGTATAACTTTACTGAATCCACAATAAATATATTCCTATGATATACTAGATGCCTAAGGAAATATACCGATCTGATCCTTTCACATCTGATGTATTCTCTACTTCACTGTGATGTACTTATAGTCAGAAAAGCCTTAGGTAGATATTTGTCTTTCTTCTAGAGGAGAGCTATTCTGTATACTTAGAAGGACGGACAGACTCACGATAGATAGATAGATAGATAGATAGATAGATAGATAGATAGAGTTGTTGATAGATAGATAGATAGATAGATAGATAGATAGATACTTCTGATTTATATGCTCTTACCTTGACATTGGTAACCCTGTTTCCCTATAACGCCCCTGCAAATAAGAAAAAATATACATATTAGCATTTTCAGATAGGGGACCCCGGGTTTGAGCTGTATAAGGAGATGAGAGATACACTTCTATATTCTGTGATACAAACGTTATTTTGTTATTACAAAATTGATGCAAAGTATTTTATAAATACAAAATGAATAACAAAACTGTAAAATATCTCAAGTGTTCACAGCAATGCACTTTGTGTATACAAGACCACACAATGCCACTTAAAAGGGAATGTCACCTGGATAATCAATATTAAAGCAAACCTATGTCCTTACAGCTCTTCAGACCTTCTTTCCCTTGGAGCTCACTTTATATCTTCATAAAAATCCACTTCTATATGCTAATGAGGCATTAAGGTGCCCAGAGGGGCGTTATTTTCATTCAAAAGGTGCCCAGGAACGCCCGCCATCGAGTGCCCAGGCCCGCTCCCCCCACAGTGCCAGAGCCTGCGCTCTTCCAGTTTAACTGAGGGCATCAGCCTCAACTGTTTACCTGGGCATGTGCCGAGCCCAGTGACGTTTTCAGCTCATGCCCAGGGAAACAGTTGAGGCTGATGCCCTGCCCTGCAGGGGCACCAGCACTGTTTGGCACTGAACCTGTAGGTGATGCTGTAGGGAAAGGATGGGCGGGCTTCAGGGGCGGACTGGGATCTTAAAGTGGCCCTGGAAAAAATACTAAAAGTGGCCCCTTATTGTAGTCGGGTCCAAATTGATGGAAGGCTGGGCCAGCAATACCATATTGTGGCACATTATACCATACCAACAGAGCCCAATACCATCACTAAATACTGCTGGCAGCACAAAATACATCTCCAAAAACTTCCACTGGTTGGCCTTGAGGAGGGCTCAGGTGGCCCCCTGGGCATCGGCCCACCAGGAAATTTCCCTGTAAGGTCTATGGCCAATCCGCCCCTGGCGGGGCTTATTGGCTACTAGCAATGTAGCCGGGGGGGGGGGGGGGGGTTACGGCAATGGCAATGCTAGTGTATGAGAGGAGAGAGGCATGCTTGGACTCTGTAAGGTGGGGCCGGCCTGGGCACTCGATGGAGGACATTCCTGGGCACCTTTTGAATGAAAATAACGCCCCTCTGGGCACCTTAATGCCTCATTAGCATAAGGATACAAGTGGATTTTTCTGAAGATATAAAGCGAGTTCCAAGAAAGAAGAAAACATATGGAAAGAAGATCTGACATGCTGTAAGGACATATGTTTGCTTTAATATTGATTATCCAGGTGACAGATTCCCTTTAAAAGTATTACAATATATTAAAAGTTTTAACCGCCTTTAGTAATAACAGAACTAACACAAAATAAATTCTAAACATCAGCACTTGCTCTGGATATTTGCATCCTGTCAAGTACTGTCTTGGGTGCCAGGAGCTGCAATACCAGGCACAGCCACTAGTAAGAGTACAGAGCTATGCCTGATAAATAAAGAACAGGTGTGATAAGCTGATCTGGGGGGAGGTGTTGTCTCCTTAAAGGGATTTTCCCTTGGACAGTACTTAAAAGGGTTTTCCAGGATTTCTTTTTTACTGATGACCTATCATCATTATCTGATCAAAGGGGGTCCGACACCTGAGACCCCCTGTTTTGAGAAGGCACCGGTGCCCCTACGAGCTCTGCAGCCTTCTCGCAGCTTACCAAGCACAGCGCCATACATCGTTTAGAAGCTGGGCTTGGTATTGGGGCTGAGCTGCTCCAAGGCCACGTGACGCATGAATGTGTCATCACTCGGCCTAGGAAAAGCAGAGAGAAGACCGTGCCGGGTGTTGGACCCCCATCGATCAGATACTGATGACCAATGCTGCTCCATTTAACGATATAGGAATTATTCGCTATCTTCGGAGGTCCCACACAGTTGCATGAAGCAGCAACAGACATGTGTGATCAAACTAGGAAATATGAGACCCCTGTTCTCGTAGTCACAGCGTTTAGAGCAGTCAGACCCCCACCACTCAGATACTTATCCCCTCTTAAAGCTCTGTTATATGTTCTTCCATTAATTTGTTATTCCTCCTTAAAATATATGAATAAACTGACAACTAGGTGTTACCCTTTCCCTTGTCAAAGAATGTTTCCATGCACGCTCTTTGGCACTGTCAGCAGTGAATGGACAGAGTCAGATTGTGTGAGGACACACCCCATTGATAAAGGAAATTAAAAAAAACTAATGTGAATTTATTCATATACAGCATATTATGCTAGCAGTCCGCAATCACAGCGGTCCCACTCTCCCTTGTGGGCAGGGCTGGTTTTAGACAAAATGTGGCCCTGGGCAAAATCAAAAGTAGGGCCCCAAATCTTGTAATAATGTACTAACTTCTATGAGGCTTTTAACACAAGAGAAACTTCAATGAGGTTTTTCAGTTTGTCCCCCCCCCCCCCAAAAAGCCGGCAAAACGCTGTATCTCTAAGCAGTCTGATCATTCCCTCTCCATTGCAGGCTACTTGCATCCTCTGCATGCTTCTTCGTGTGCCCTCCTGTCTAGTACTTTAGGGAACACAGCACCAGTTGGAGAGTGCCTGAGCTGACGTGCCCATAAACTGCACATGACTGCTGCAGCCAATCACTGGCCTCAGTGGTCTTATGCCATATATTGTTGAGGCCACTGATTGCCTGCAGCTGTTGCATGGTATATGAGCATGTCATCATTGCAGCAAAAAAATTATGTCATGGACGCATCGGCAGGGAGGAGAGAAGCAGCGGCACTGGATCAGAGGGGTTCAGGATGGTAAGCTCACTGAGATCAAAGAAGGCATTCCTTAATAGTAATAGGCCTAAGCCTGTACAAGGCTTCCAGGCCTATTACTGGTACTGTATATTCCAATGCAGGTCCATGGCAATGATGATTGCACATTGTTAGGCCCTTGGGAGCCTAAAAATAAACAAAAAGTAAAAAAAGTTTTAAAAAAATAATAATAAAAAAATAGAAAAATTAAAATTAACCCCCTTTCTCCAGAATAAAAATAAACAAAAAAATAAACATCAGGCCTTGCTGCTTCTGAAAATTCCCATACTTATAAAATATTTATTCCATACGGTGAATGACGAATTGCTTCACTGCCACAAAAAATAAAAAAATATTACAAAGTCATAGACACCCCAAAATGGTATCAGTATAAACTTCTGGGGTACTCGTGCCTTGCAGCACTGGGGTCCTAGGTTTGAAACCGATCAAGGACAACATCTGCCTGGCGTTTGTGTGTTTTCCCTGTGTTTATGTGGGATTCCTCTGCATACTCTGGTTTCCTCCCACACTCCAAAATTTTAATGTTTTTTTATTATTATCAAAGCACAAGAAAAACTATACAAATGTGGTATCGCCATAATTGTACTGACAAGCAGAATGAAGTTAACAGGTCAGTTATACCACATAGTGAGCACCGTAAAAATAAAACCCATAAAACTCTGGTGGAATAGCAGGGTTTTTATTCAATTCTACCCCAGCTGGAAATTTTTCTAACTTCCCGTATCGTAAGTACAACTTTTCCCACCCAAAACAAGCCCTCATACAGCGTTGTGAAGGCCAGGATTAAAAAAAAAAAACAGAAATGCAAAAACAGAAAATGGCACGTTTTATTTAGTAGGAAACAGATGTATATGACAATTGAAGATTTTACGTTTTTGCGAAAAAATGAATTTCAGGAAACCCCAAGAATAAAAGTAAACATTCTATATAACACAAGAGCAGTATAGAACAACGCTTGAGGCGGCGTCCCGCAGGATTCTCTGGAAGACCTTTTTGCCCTCAGACACTTGCACCCCCTTCCAGTCCTCATCTGGAAGCATGCGGTACAGAGAATCATATTTACGGCAGACAATGGCGGCGACCCTTCTTTCCTTTATGTCAGTTTACAAAAAGGGAAATGCTGCAAGTAAGATATTTATAGTGCACAATGTGGAGACAGTCCTTAAAGGGACACTACAATGGTGAGAGCTGCTTTTAGGCGCAGGACATCGTCAATGAGTAATTATACTTTAACGACATTCCATGTTAACCCAGTTTCCGTGAAATGAGTATAAACCGCATTTTAGTAGTAAAGTTGTATTTATTAAAGGGGTTGTCCATGAATGTAAAAATCTTTTTTTTGCTTACTAATCTAGAGAACTTTCTGTGAGTGGCCAGCAGCTCATCAAGCACCTGCATCTCCCAGGATGCCCTGCAATTAGCTCTTGTTAACGGCTTCCTCTCCGGCAAAGAAATAGGGGGTCATTTATTATCCAGAAATATGCCTCTTCATAACTTCGTTGTATCCACCGCCAGATATAGTGGTTATTAAGACTGGTGTCTAAAAAGCCGGTTTTAAAGGGGTTGTCGGAGTTATTTCTTTGTACTTTGTATGTTTCTAAGTAATAAAATGAAAGAGGTTTACAATTCACTGAGGTTTAACTGAGGGTCACATGACCTGTGATGTCATCTTATCTCCCTGCTCTGATGATGTCTCATACACAAGCCTAAACTGTGTTAGTGCACGAGATGTCACTGTGCTGGCCATGCCCCCTGCACTGCCGTCTGCCCTGTGTTTTTCTCCCACTGGATTCTTCAGGAAAGATTTACCCCTTTAACAGCACAGACTCAGGGCTGGAGGCTTTTCAGAGCAGCTGCAGGCATTGACCAGACAAATGCTTGGTAAAGGAGTAAGGATCACTCACAAAATTTGTTATGAACCTAAACTTTGCAGTGCGGGTACCCGGACCCGAACCCGGACTTTTTCACTGAAGTCCAGGCTTGGTGTTCAGGTGATTTTATTAGGTAAACAAAGGGCAAGAAAACTTTTGCCTAAAACTTACTTAGCTTATTTTTATATTGCTGACCACTAGATTTACAGTGCTGTATATATTTATTTTTTTTACAAAACTCGGACAACCCCTTTAATAAATGACCCCCATAGACTCTTATATATGGCGCCAGAAATACATATGGTATATAATGCCCCCACAACTTCCTTCTCCACTGTCTACAGAGAAATATAGCTATATAACTGATTAATACTTGAATACTTTAAATTTAGAAGTAGGGATGAATGAAAGGTGTCCGGTCTGCTTCTCCTGCTTCTCTATGAGACACTATGCCAGCACTGAGAGGTGAGCAGGGAAGCTACTGAGCATGTGAGTCTATCTCTGAACACAGGAGAAGGTGGACCAGAAGGAGAAACAACAGGGGGCGCTACCAGAGAGAAAATGTGCATTAAAAAAAACAAAAAATACTTTGATTTCTTGAACGTTTCAATAAGGCTGGACTCACATAACGTTTTTCCCATCGGTTTAACGTATGCAAAAAACATATACGTTAAACGGACGCCTCAGACTGATGCCATACAGTGGCCTCCGTTCACCATAGAGTTCCATTGTAAAAAAAAAAAAAGGTATATTTTTTTTTACCAGACTCTGCAGGATACAAGAATGTTTTTTTATCCTTTGTTTTCTAATGTATACGTCAAACAAAGGCTTAAAACGTGATGTGAACCCAGCCTTATGCTTCATTTGAAAAGCACTGTAATACTTTACGTGGGATAGCCCTTTTAACCCCTTCCGTAAGGAGGGTCTTTAAAGATGGTGTCTGCTCAGGAGCGTAGTGAGCGCCATAGATACAGGCAGATAAATGATGTTAGAAATGTAATATATAGATTATCATGGCTGTGGTAATGGCAATTTTGTTTATGTTTATTCAATATATTTTATACTTTTATATTTGATAATTTTCTTTATTGTTTTTTTTTTATTACTAAAGGGGAATTCTACATTTTATTGTTAATAGTAAAGAGAAAATTGTTAGGACAATAGGAAATAAAGGAACACTGCTAGCTCGGTGCTAGGGCCCCCAATAATCATGAGAATAGGGGGCCGTTATGCCCTGTTGGAATGCAGTGCTGGCTGAGCCTGCACACTACTGCTTCATTCAGTCTATGGGATTGCTGGCTCTCACCCACTGAGCTAACAATTATTCTCTAGAATATTATCCAGTAGACAGGAGACAACTTGCTGGAACTGGAATAGTTACTTACAAGGTGTTTCTGAGATCAGAACAACATTTTATGAAATGGATCTACAAGATGATGAGGTTTGAGCGGATCGAAGTATCCAAAGTCCGGACTTCGATCCGAATTTCAGGGAAAATTCGATTTGCCTCAAAACCGAATTTCCTCGTGTTTCGTGGTAACAAATCAATTTTCCCTGAAATGGGGGGAAAAAAATATACTCACCTCATCCACTTAATTGCATAGAGGCCACATTGGCCATCTTGTTTGAAGATCCCACATGAAATTTAACATGTGGTGATGTATGACGTCACCACACTGGCTGGATTGATGATGTCATCTTCAATCAAGATGGCTGCGGCGGCCTCTATGCGATCAAGTGGATAAGGTGAGTATTTTTTTAAATTTTTTTTTCTCCACTGGATTAACCCCTGAAAGCCGTCAATGTTCAACTCAGATGCCGCGATCAGTGATGAACGCGGCATCTGAGGGGGTTTAATGACGGGGGGAGGCTGTGCAATCTCCTTTCTCTGTCATTGCGCCCGATTATTACAAATAAATGCGCTTTGTGACTAAGTAATTAGTCAACTTGAAGTTCTGACAACTTTGCTCATCACTAATGATGACATACCCATCAATACAGTACTAAGGAAGAACAGAAAATACAATGGTGTTGTAAATGAATAAGATTTAACCTGTCCTACCATATAAAGTCTCTGCAGTGTGAACAATACGTAGGTTGTCTAAGGTAGGTTGCCATAAACTTGTGTCCGTTTACTTGATGAACCCTACGTCGCACGGCTCCCTGCCGTTTTCTGGGACCCACTCGCTCTCTGAACACTCGCTCTTCATTTTCTTTGGGAGCTGAAATAAAAGAAAAAGCATAAATATAAAATTATACGCAGTTATAACATCAAGTCAGGTGCTGCAGCCGTACTGCCATCTGTCCCCGGCTATACTACAAAATGTGCACTTGCAAGGTGTAGAGGACAGATGGAAGGGAGTATGACTGCAAGATCAAATGCACTGGGTTTTTTGCAGTCTGTTACCATGGAAACACATAGTTCTGGATAAGCTCTGTAGACACAAGACGGTTAGAGACTTTGTTACGTTTCTTTTAATGTTTGAAAAATTCAAACTTGATTCGTTATGAATTAATTTGTCACTCACTCTAAATCAGGTATTCCCAGGCCAATCTGCCTAAAAGTAACAGTGGCCTATGATATTGACGCACAGTAACTCTACAGCTAACAGAATGGATTAACTATGAATATTGGTGCACTGCACACTTATGTACACGGCGATAAATTATACCTGCCTGTAATACTGATGCACAGTAACTCTACAGCTAACAGGATGAATTAACTATGAATATTGGTGCACTGCACACTTATGTACACGGCGATAAATTAGACCTGCCTGTAATACTGGCGCACAGTAACTCTACAGCTAACAGGATGAATTAACTATGAATATTGGTGCACTGCACACTTATGTACACGGCGATAAATTACACCTGCCTGTAATACTGGCGCACAGTAACTCTACAGCTTTAGAATAGATTAGCTATGACTCTTGGTGCACTGCACAGTTATGTACACAGCGATAAATTGTAGCAGAATCTGTAGTTCAGGTCTCCTACGCTCTCCCTGCAGTCTCCCTCTCCAATATTGTCCTACGCTCTCTGTTAACAGTTTGCAGCAACACTGTCCCTAGTGCATGAGTGCTTGCCATGTCTCTTCCTATGCTCAGCTCACAGGACAATAGCAGCGAGCCTGCAGGATGAGGGTTTTATAGGGCTGTGCTTAGCTGTGACACAGGGGGGTGGCTACCTGCGGACTGGCTGGCTGCACGGCATTATGGGTGATCTCGCATTCCTGGGCTAGTCTCCTCTAAACTTACTTTTAATTGCAGCCGCCATTTTAGAAAAACTGATTAGTTACCACAAAGCACGAGGAAATTCGGATTAGTTTAGAATCTAAGTTTTCCTAAAGTTCAGACCGAATTCCGCTTCGGATGCTTCGTTTCGCTCAATACTAATTGGGACAATAAAAATGTAGCATAGATGGATCTAGCGTATCTATTCATCTATCTACTGTATGTATCTATCTTATCTATCCATCAAATATCTTTCTTTCTTTCTTTTTCTCTTTCTTTCAAATATCTTTCTTTCTCTTTCTATCTTTAAAATATCTTTCTTTTTTCTCTTTCTTTCTATCTTTCAAATATCTTTCTTTTTCTCTATCTTTCTATCTTTCAAATATCTTTCTTTTTTCTCTTTCTTTCTATCTTTCAAATATCTTTCTTTCTCTTTCTATTTCTATCTTTCAAATATCTTTCTTTTATCTCTTTCTTTCTATCTTTCAAATATCTTTCTTTTTCTCTTTCTTTCAAATATCTTTCTTTTTTCTCTTTCTTTCTATCTTTCAAATATCTTTCTTTTTTCTCTTTCTTTCTATCTTTCAAATATCTTTCTTTTTTCTCTTTCTTTCTATCTTTCAAATATCTTTCTTTTTATCTTTCAAATATCTTTCTTTTTCTCTTTCTTTCTATCTTTCAAATATCTTTCTTTTTATTTATTTCTATCTTTCAAATATCTTTCTTTCTTTCTTTTTCTCTTTCTTTCAAATATCTTTCTTTTTTCTCTCGCTCTCTCTCTCCTGGCTAGTAATCCTGCGGCAGACTCTGTCTTTGCTGTACAAGGGCAGGCTGCTCGGGGGGAACATCATGTCGCGTACTGTCTCAGGGTATATTGATCATTTACAATAATAGACAGCGGGGCAGATAAACCAACTAGCATGAAGTAGACCCCAAGGTCAGAGTATCATTATAATGAGAGATGAAACGCAGGCCGCACGTCCTTCTTCTTCCCGTCATCCATCTCCATGTTGGCTGCATAGAATTATTCTAAGGAGAAATATCACAAGGAGAGGGACCTTCTGCAAGGATCGCCCAACTCCAGCACAGTAAGACGCGCCGACAATAAATCCTGCAGGAAGTACTGTGCTGACATTAAAAGTCAACTGAGAAGAGAAGCGACCACCCTGACAATATCAGATGATAAACCTCTGACACACGCAAGTCCGTAACATTATTACCAGCCTGAGCGAGCCGCCGTCATCACACGTCATACCAGAGGAACTGCCGGACCGCAAACCTGATGAAGAAATGTAGTCGTTCTCATATGAAAGGGTCACTTCAACAAAAGGTTGTGATATCTCATTAGACGTTAGGATAATAAGGTCTTGGCTTTAAATAGATGACATGCACCTTAACCCGTTAATCACCAGGTCTCTTAGACCTTGACTAAGCAACTTTTTTTTTTTTTTTCATCCTTGCATTCCTCTTTAACTTTTATTAAAGGTGTTTTCCGGGATTTTACTACTGATGACCTATCCTATCCTCAGGATAGGTCATCAGTATCTAATCGGTGGGGGTCTGGCACCTGGTACCCCTGCCGATCAGCTGTTTGAAAAGGCACCGGCGCTCCAGTGAGTGCTGCGGCCTTCTCTTAGCTTTTCCTAGGCCAGTGAAGTCATGTTCATTAGTCACGTGGCCTAGGAGCGGCTCAGCAGGGGTCGGATCAGATATCCTGAGGATAGATCATCAGTAGTAAAATCCCAGAAAACCCCTTTAACTATTCCTAAGGGAAGTGTAAAAAAAAAATTATTCTATGGGTCACTACAATTACAGAGATACCAAATGTCAGTGCATCTTATAAAGCGAATACTAGGGAGTGCTTCCATTATGGAGAACGATGAGTGTAGCGCTGTTAGCTCTGACTGCACTCACCCCTCCCTGGTCTAACTTCAAGCGCTGCTTTACACAGGACGCAGTGAGCGCACTTTGACCTGTCGCTGCATGCAGTCCAGTACAGTGTAGCAACAGAGAAGAATAGTGGTGGAGCAGGAGAGGAAAGTTCATTTATTTTAGCTCTGATGGGGCCTGATCTGAGGTCTGATATGGAGGTCTGATTTGAGGATCTGATATAGGGGCCTGATCTGAAGATCTGATTTGGGGGTCTGATCCGAGCATCTGATATGGGGGTCTGATTTGAAGATTTGATATGGGGATCTGATCTGTGGTCTGATATGGGGGCCTGATCTGAGGTCTGATACGGGGGCCTGATCTGAGGTCTGATACGGGGGCCTGATCCGAGGTCTGATACGGGGGCCTGATCTGATGTCTGATATTCTGATCTGAGGTCTAATATGCGGGTCTGATGAAGATTGTCTAATTTGGGGGTCTGTTCTGAAGTCTGATATGGAGGTCTGATACTGGGGTCTAATGTCTAATATGGAGGTCTGATATTGGGGTCTGATACGGAGGTCTGATGAAGACTGAGAATCTAATTTGGGGGTCTGTTCTGAAGCCAGATGAAAACGATTTTTCTTATTTTCCTACTTATTTTCTTATAAAGTGAAAAATACTGTACTTTTTTTTGTTCTACTATTGTTGCATAATAAATACCTTTTTTTTTTTTACAAAACTCTTTTGTTTTTGTGTCTCCATATTTTGAGATCCATTTTCCCTTTGATGGAGCTCTGTAATGGCTATTTTTTTATTTTTTTTTTTACTTTGACATTTTCATCAGTACAATTGCGGGGTACATTTGACTTTTCGCTCGCTTTTTTTTTTTTTTGAGGCATGATGGGCAAAATCAGCAATTCTGCCATTGTTTTTTTATTTTTTTACATCATTCACCGTGCAGGTTAAATAAAATAATTTTGTAGTTTCAGTCGTTACAAATACAGCAAAAGCAATTATGTGTGCTTTTAAAAAAAATATTTTTAACATAAGAAAGCATTTTTAATGGGGAAAGGTCCGTTAATATGATTTTCCAATTAACACTAGAATAAAAATCCACCTTTTACTGTATGTATTATGGTCCCCACCTCCGGACCTACATTCACACTAAAGGACCCAGTTCTAAATGACACCTGTCAGGCAGCAAAGCCAAGTAAAATCCATGCACCTAAATCCATTAGGTTCTGTAATGTTAACAAGTTACCAGCAGAGGGCGCTCAGACATGAGAAAACAATACCTAAGGAAACCGTTCCCAATTAATAATGTATCATTAGATGCTGAGAACAACTCTGCCCACAGAGCTCAAATTATAATATGTTCTGGAATTCAAAAAACATATCCGCAGTTACTAAAAAAAAAGTTACTACATAATAAATATGAATAAATGTTAAATTAATTTGCCCCACAATAAAGCTGAGTTCTCCATGTACTTTAAAGAAAACCCATGGAGGCTAATTTAAATAATCAATAATGTGTAGCAATAAGCAGATTAGTGGATTATAAATATGAAAAATATATATATGACATCACATAGAACAGGCAGCAACATCTGGTGGCTGGAGAGCATAGTCTGACAGTAGTTCTCTGGAAATCTGACTGTGTAATCTCAGGAAACTGGAAGCAATGTCCCTCGATGGGTTCCAGGTAAGGACAAGTTCACACTTCAGTTATTTCTATCAGTGACTGCGAGCCAAAACCAGTAGTGAAGCCTACACAGAGATAAGGTACAATGGAAAGATCTGCACCTGTTCTGTGTTTTTGACCCATTCCCGGTTTTGGCTCTGACGGAAATGACTGACCAAATAACTGAAGTGTGAACTTGGCCTAACCTAATACCTAAGTATATCTCCTGCTGGTCGACGCTTAGGGTATGTCCACACATCACAGATTTGCTTCTGAAAATGTATTTTACAGAGGATCTTCTACAGAAATCCTAGGCTGACACTTGAATTTCTGAGGTTATGGCAAGCCTCCCCCCTTCCCAGCACAGGTCTCTGGCTCCTTCTCACCTTGGCCTCAGCTGCTTTGCTTGGCTTCAGATAGAAATGTCGGACAGCTGCAAAACTCTGCATGCAGATATGTCTCAGGCCAATATGTAAATGATTACAGGTGGTCTGGTTAGACACTGGGTCTTGCCACAAGAGGGCGTAAAAGTACTTCCCCCGCTGCCCTATAAAAAGGCTCTCAGAGGTTACTTTTGGGTAATGTACCTCTTGGTGAGAGCAGTGGCGTAACTACAACTAACTGGGCCCCACAGCAAATTTTTGAATGGGGCCCCCCCAGAAACTTCCTCGCAACCCCAAACTCACATGCAACCCTCACTCTTGTGACTAGTCAAGATTGAGCTCTCCCAGACAAGGCCTGACAGCCGCTCCATCTGTTTCCTATAGTGTCACTGTATATAATGTCATTGTATAATACTGTTGAGGGGGCCCTGACAATAAAATCTTTTAGTCTCCCTCCTGAGGGGGCCCCTTGTGGGTCTGGGCCCCAAAGCAGCTGCTTCCCCTGCTTCCCCTATTGCTATGCCCCTGGGTGAGAGATCACTGACTGGTAGACATGCCTCTACGATGCACTCAGACATTTTGCCAAGTTGACAGAAATGAGGCTGAGAGGTGGTGCGTCACTGGACGTAGAGATGCAGGATGGTCATTTCAACCAACTGCCTGTCATCTACGCCAGGGTTCCTCAACTCCAGTCCTCAGGGCCCACCTGCCGGTCATGTTTTCAGGATTTCCTTAGTATTAAGCAGGTGATATAATTAGTGTCTGGGCATCAGGACCAAGGCTAGGGCTACACGGCGACACTGGTAGTGCAACACCTGTCGCAGCCAGGATCGCTGAGTAGCGGGGTCCCATAGAAATGAATGGGATCACCGTGGCAGTTGCAAGAAATCCAACACAGCTGGATTTTTACGACTGCCGCGGTGATCCCATTCATTTCTATGGGATCCCCGCTACTCAGCAATTCTGGTCGCGAAAGGTGTCGTGCAACCAGTGTCGCCGTTGTAGCCCTAGCCTTACCCCAGATATTCTCAAATCCTGAGCGGTAGGTGGGCCCTAAGGACTAGAGTTGAGGAACACTGATCTACGCCATTTTGACCTAGCTGTTATGAGGTGTTGGGAGCAACAGTTATATGAAAGAATGCACACTTGGAGAACAGGCTATGGACGGCCTAGACAGACCATCAGAAGAGAGGATCATTTCATCCACAACAAGCACAAGCAGCTCCCATTGCTTTATGCCCACCATCCAGACACAGGTGGCACCTTCATACATACCCCTGTCTCTGCCAGGTGCTTAGCAGAAGACGATTTTGCATCACTGTGTCCATTATGTGTCCTGCTATTGACAGCCAGCCACCATCGTTTGCAGTGGTATTATGAATGAGAAACCTGGACTGCTAAGGGCTGGAAGCATATTTTCTTTACTGACAAATCCAGGTTGCCTCTCAAGGCAGGGCTTCCAGCTGTCATTTTTCAGCAGGATAATGGTCGTCCACACACTCCAAAGGTTCCCCGGAATGTCTTCACCAGATTACAACACTTGCTTGGCTGCCCGGTCACCAGATTTATCTCCAATCGAGAATCTATGGGAACGTCAGTTTCAGCAACCTACAAGTGTGCAGGATCTGCAGGTCCAGATATAACATCTGTGGGAAAATTTCCACGCACTTCCGTCATTTTTTTCTGCCGCAGAAATGCCATATCATTGCATGACGACAATGGGGCTAATCCTCATGCGAATGTGTGGCAGTGCAAACTACAAGCCACGGCAGAAATCTGATGGTCAGATGGTCATATGGTCTAGTCCCATTCGGCCTGGGCTGCAATAACAAACACAACCACTATACAATATTGGTATACTGAATGACAGGGGTGCCAAGAGATGGACCCCCAGCAATCAGATATTGAGGACCTATCTAGGCCATCAATATTGAACTCCTGGAAACCTCCCTTACTTAGACATTTTGGAATCTTTGACGGAATTCAGCAGAAGTAGTCAATTTTCCTTCAGCGCCTCCACAGGCAAAATGATGCATTACACATTTCTCATTGGAATCAATGCATAGACATGATGGGTCCTTCAGAGTGATAGACACTGTTAGTAGCACCTCTCCAGTCTGGCTAACAGATACAGGAGGTTGTGCGATCTACCTCCGTAAAATAAGAATTTCCTAGTAGGGTATTTGAAAACGGGTTTGCTAATCCAGGCAATTTCTTCTTCACACACAGCCATAAATAATCTCTGTATTACACCGCATTCCTTTTCCCAGTATTCATGCTGTAAATAATTTAAAAAAAATGCTTAAAAGACATTTCAGCTTTCAATATCCCACAAAATAATAATAATAAAAAAAATCTACTGAAAAGGGAACCAGGTGCAGATCAAATCAGGAGAATGGAACTCCGCCAACCGAGCCAATAGAATGTGTTTAGTTATTATAGATGTGCACTAAAGCACACCAAGAAACGGATTCCAAGCAAATGGAAACTTCAGAACGCGCCAATAAAACGGAACATTAACAAGTAGAAAAATCCAAAACCCTTCAATACTTGAGAGACGATTGTGCAACGATAAGAAAACTGTATAATCGTCCTGATGTCTACAGCACAGCCAGAGCCAGGTGGAGGCTAGAGCCAGGTGGAGGCTAGAGCAAGGTGGAGGCTAGAGCCAGGTGGAGGCTAGAGCCAGGTGGAGGCTAGAGCCAGGTGGAGGCTAGAGCCAGGTGGAGGCTAGAGCCAGGTGGATGCCAGAGCAAGGTGGTTGCCGATTGTAATGGTGAAGAAGGGGGCCATCCTCTCCCCACTTCACCATTCCTCTCAACTGCTGGCGCTCCCCAGCAACACACAATGCCTTCACACATCACGCTGCCGGACTGTGTAGGGGGAACGGAGGAATCAGCCTGTGGACTCTTCCTCCTCCTACACAGCAGCGCGATATGTGACAGTACATCATGCTGGTGCTGGGAAGCGCCGATATCTACGCTATGAGCATCGGAGGAACCAGGTGAGTATTTACTGTTTTTTGGGGGGTTTTCTGTGAAGGGGGCACATGTGGGCATAACTACTCTGAGGGGGCACATCTTGGCATATCTACTGTGAAGGGGGCATGTATCTTGGCATAACTACTCTGAGGGGGCGCATATCTGGTGATAACTACTGTAAGGGGTTACATAACTGGGCATATTACTGTCAGGGGGCACATATTTTGGCATAACTACTGTGAAGGGGGCACATATCTTGGCATATCTACTGTGAGGGGGGACATCTGGGCATAATTGCTGCGAGGTGACATATCTGGGCATAGCAGCTGTGAAGGGGGCACATATGTGGGCATAGCAACTGTGAAGAGGTAACACATCTGTGCATAGCAACTGTGAACGGGGCACATATCTGACCATAACTACTGTGAAGGGGACACATATCTGGCCATAACTACTGTGAAGGGGGCACATATATGGGCATAACTACTGTGAAGGGGACACATATCTGGACATAACTACTGTGAAGGGGGCACATATCTGGCCATAACTACTGTGAAGGGGGCACATATATGGGCATAACTACTGTGAAGTGGGCACATATATGGGCATAACAACTGTGAAGTGGGCACATATATGGGCATAACAACTGTGAAGAGGGGAACATATGTGGGCATAACTACTATGAAGGGGGCACATATATGGGCATAACAACTGTGAAGAGGGGAACATATCTGGCCATAACTACTGTGAAGGGGGCACATATATGGGCATAACTACTGTGAAGTGGGCACATATATGGGCATAACAACTGTGAAGAGGGGAACATATGTGGGCATAACTACTGTGAAGGGGGCACATATCTGTCCATAACTACTGTGAAGTGGGCACATATGGGCATTACTACTGTGCAGGGGGCACAGTGTGGGCATTACTACTATGTGCTGACACAAAGGGGAAATAATTACTACTACTACATTGTCTAGTATGAAAAAAAGTGCTGCAGCACACATGTTGTCCCTCTTTGCAATTTTCTAAAGTAGGGAGCTACGCACATTATGTAGGGTGACCAATCCATACATCCTCTTTTTCCCAGACATGACCTCTTTCTGAGACCTAAAAAAATGTATAAATTACCAAAAATGTTCAGGATTCTCAAGGGGCGGAGAACTGCTGGGCAGGCATTATAATCTGCTAAAGTGCACAAGCTGAAAGACCTGTGATAATGTCACTGTCATGTGATCAGTGCAGGAGGGGCTGGAGCTCAGCAATGGAGAAGAGAAGTGGTAAGGACATGAGATGATGTTACCATCATGTGGGGGCAGAGAAGTGGTGAGCCTGAGAAACCTTGGAAGTTGTAGTCCTCTACTCTTTTACCCTCTTCCCTTAAATATCCTCTGATATTCCATAATATCAGAATGGACATGCTGGGAGTCGTAGTCTTCTCCTCTTATACCTCCATCCTGTCATGCGGTCTGCTATCACATGATATCAGCCTGGACATGCTGGGAGGACTGAAATGCCCTTTGATATCCCATAATAACGACCTGGACATGCTGGGAGTTGTAGTCCTCTTATCTTATACCTCCTCCCTGTAATGTCCTCTGACGCTGGTATACAGATCATGGTTTCCATTCTGTGTGTTGTATCGTTGGAACCACGGTCCCAGGTATGGGGTCCTCCATTTGGGGATTAGGAAAGTTGTCACCCTGTATTTTTATAATGTTGGCCATGGTCTATAACCGTATAGTGGTGACCATAGGTGGATATGTCTTTTTAACCAGTTAAGACTGGGCCGGTACCAGTGGCGTACATAGAGAATTAAGGGCCCCATAACAAGGATCAAACCAGTCCCCCCACACAGGACAGAAGGACTTCCTAAAGCCTAACTCTCTTTCAATGACCCTTGGGCCATTTTTCCACTGCTTCATTAGCTAAAAGTTGTTCCTTTAGAGCAGGGGTAGGGAACCTCCGGCTCTCCAGCTGTTGTGAAACTACAACTCCCAGCAAGCATACTCGCTCTGCTCTTCTAAGAACTCTCATAGAAATGAATGAAGCATGCTGGGAATTGTAGTTTCACAACAGCTGGAGAGCCGGAGGTTCCCTACCCCTGCTTTAGAGGGAAGAGTCCTGACCAAGTTTTCACCTCCAGTAGAAGAGGAGATAATTCCAACTAAGACTGGGCCCCCTCTTGCCCTGGGCCCCATAGCAGTCGCATGGCCTGCCACTATGGTAGTTACGCCCCTGGCCGGTACTACCTTTTTAACATCCTGGTAATGGGCTCCCTACTAGGGTACCTGGATTATCTTCTGTATCAGAATAGAAGTTTACATTGGCAATCTAAATAAAGGATCCCCACCACCACCACGCCTATACAAAACCCACACCAATATTTTAGAGAACGTGTGTGGACTGATAAGGAGCATGCATTCACCTCCTGCAGCCAGAAGTATTCTTGCAGGATTCGTTCTCTGAAGCTTTCACATTGAGACGTGGAGCACTTTGTATCACACTGTTCATGGCTATGTAGCGGCGTGGCAGGAGGTGCCGCAGATTAGCAACTCGCGGAGTTATTTCGGGGAACAGAAGCTAATTGACGTTGCTGGTATTTCAATGTCTTTAATCAAATAGGAGTTTGCATGAACAGTGTTTTGTTCAAGCCCATTCCATTTAAAGATGTAGCAGAGCCGAGTTTGTCAGATACAGCAAAGGTGCAGCAAAGTTTGTCATTTGGCACGGCTGATACCTGGTTTTGTGCGGGGTTGCGTGCCTTATCTACACTCTGCGGCCTTTAAAGGGAATATGTCCTCTATAATTTAATCTGCCAGTGAAAACCAGATTGCGGCACGTATACTTTTTTCTAATGCGTTTTTATTTTCTGATTGCAGATTTTTTAAAATTCTATATTCTGAACATGATTATGGGGGCGGCCATCTTGCCTTAGCAGCATTTAGAAAGCATTAAGAAAATTGCTTTACGCCAGCCCCATGGTCCATAGACACAATGGTCAGGAGGGGACCTCAGTGACTTCTATGGGAGAGTTTCTAGGCATGCTCTGTGTCCTGTGCAGAGGTCAGGAGGGAGGAGATAAGCTGTGATATCACCTATTGGGAATGGTGGTTTCTGTGTTATCTACATAGAGGTAATATCTGTCATTGTAATCCTAATTGTGATAATAATAATATGACTGCTGAAAGGAGAACTGTACAAAACAAGAAGTGGCACCTATTATTAGCCACAGCTGCCATTGAGAAAACTGAATTATTTTTTTTTTAAATATAGAGATATTGAAAATTAAAATAATTAAATAATTATTTAAAAAAATGTATTTAACATAAAAACTTGATTTAAACAGTAGATCATTTTCTGAAGAAATTGAAGAGTTAAATTCACTGCATCAGTATGCTTTATCACTTGTTATAATATAGACTAGTAATCTATATAATCTCTGCACGATTTTAAAATTTATATGAAACAGCATTGACACTTAAAAAAATTATAGATCGCATAGCCGGAACTACATTGGATTTGGCCACGTTTAGAGTTTAAGGGGTTGTCTCACTTCAGTAAGTGGCATTTATCATGCAGAATAAGTTAATACAAGGCACTTACTAATGTATTGTGATTCTCCATATTGCTTCCTTTGCTGGCTGGATTCATTTTTCCATCACATTATACACTGCTCGTTTCCATGGTTACTGATCACCATACAATCCATCAGTGGTGGTCGTGCTTGCACAATATAGCAAAAAACACTAGCCTATGTTCACTCCCATGGTCCCGGCTACCAGAGAGAATGACACTTTCTCCTATAGCGTGCAAGCACGACCACCACTGATGGATTGCAGGGTGGTCATAACCATGGAAATGAGCAGTGCATAATGTGATGGAAAAATTAATCCAGCCAGCAAACGAAGCAATATGGATAATCACAATACATTACATTACTTATCTGGTGCGGATCCTAAATTACAAGCTGTATTATAGTCTAGAGCTGCATTCACTATCCTGCAAAATCCATATCTGAAAGCTCCCAGCATGCCTCGCAGGATCAGTTTCTACACTGAGCTTTCTCTGGTGATCTACATTCTTGGAAATGCCCAGTAGTCTGTATAAAAAGGCACTGTACAGATAATCTATTGTAAGAAAAATGTACTGCCCCACTGTATTACAGGAGCTCAGCTTCTCAACTGTTTCCACTGACAACATGCTGAACTATGAAGGCAGCTCTGGAGTAGAATACAGCCTGTAACTCCAGATCGGTGCAAGATAAGTAATGTATTGAATACGGAAAGTCACTCAACTGTTCATGGGTTCTATAAATCGTAAAATAGTGTTCAACAATGGACATACCCTTTAAGTTAGTCAATGAGTATTATTTTAAAAAGCTGACACAAAAGAAAATAATAGCATAGTTGCCGTTTTATGAACAGTATTATAAATTGAACTCCGATTGATTTTGGATTGATATGGGTAGAAAGGCACTGTGCCTCTGTGGTTAGCACTGGGGTCCTGGGTTCAAATTCGACCAAGGCAAATATCTGCTTGTGCTTGAATGGATGTCCTCTTGATGACTCTCGCAGTCCAAAGGCATGGTTAAAGGGCCTTTTGCGCAGGCCATGTGACCAATGAACGTGATGTCACGCGGCCTGGGAACCGGTCTTAGGAGCACCGATGTAGCGCCATGGCTTCTTCATACAGCTGATGGACCCCCGCCAATCTGATATTGATGATCTATTCTGCGGATAGTACATCAATATAAAAATCCTGAAAAACCCCCTTTAATCCTGTGCATGCACCGGTGAATGTTGAATCGGCACATGCGCAGTTTGGATCTCGGCATCAGGGAAAGCCCGCTGAGATGTTCTGCGCATGCGCCAATTGAACATTCACAGGGCCCGGCAGGAAGACAGTGCAGATGCCTGGCCCTGTCACTCAAGACGAGGGGCAAAAGTGGAAAGGCGATATGGAAGCGGTGCTCAAAGGGGCTAGGCCCACTACGTGGTGCTCAAAGGGGCTAGGCCCACTACGTGGTGCTCTGAGGGGCTTGGCATGCCACTTGGTGCTCTGAGGGGCTTGGCATGCCACTTGGTGCTCTCAGGGGCTTGGCATGCCACTTGGTGCTCTCAGGGGCTAGCCAAGCCACTTGGGGCTGTGAGGGGCTAGGCCTGCCACTTGGTGCTCTGAGGGGCTAGGCCTGTCATTTGGTGCTCCGAGGGGCTAGGCCTGCCACTTGGTGCTCTGAGGGGCTAGGCCTGACACAAGGTGCTCTGAGGGGCTAGGCCTGACACAAGGTGCTCTGAGGGGCTAGGCCTGACACAAGGTGCTCTGAGGGGCTAGGCCTGACACTTGGTGCTCTGAGGGGCTAGGCCTGACACTTGGTGCTCTGAGGGGCTAGGCCTGACACTTGGTGCTCTGAGGGGCTAGGCCTGTCATTTGGTGCTCTGAGGGGCTAGGCCCACTATTTGGTGGTCTGAGGGGCTAGGCCATCCACTTGGTGCTCTGAGGGGCTATGCCCACCACTTGGTGCTCTATATGCATAATTAACATATGAAATAAAGTGCAGATTTCTCTACAATGGCACGACCGATTTAAACTACAGAGGGATCATTAAACTCAGCATGAACAACTCTAAAAGCAGTATCTCTTATTTAAAGGGTTTCTGTCACCAGAAATCACCCTATTAAACCAAGTGTCATTTGCAATGAGCAAATGACACTTGAAGACAGTAATGTTAGTGTCATATTTCTGGGTCCAGCAGTTTAGCCAAAAAATAGGTTTTTATAATATGCAAATGACCTCCCCTAGGTGCAGTAGGCGTGAACCTGCACCTAGGAGAGGCCGTAATAACGCCTCTTACCACACTGATTGACAGGGCCGGGCAGCCAGCTCTTTCGGCTCCCGGCCCTGTACGATCCCGAAATCCCGCGCCTGCGCACTGCGGTAGTACATCCGCGCACGCGCGCTGAGAGCCGGCGGCCGCCCGGGTCCCGGCTCCTTCGTGCGCGGATGTACTACCGCAGTGCGCAGGCGCGGGATTTCGGGATCGTACAGGGCCGGGAGCCGAAAGAGCTGGCTGCAGCGCTACGGAGGCGTGGTAAGAGGCGTTATTACGGCCTCTCCTAGGTGCAGGTTCACGCCTACTGCACCTAGGGGAGGTCATTTGCATATTATAAAAACCTATTTTTTGGCTAAACTGCTGGACCCAGAAATATGACACTAACATTACTGTCATCAAGTGTCATTTGCTCATTGCAAATGACACTTGGTTTAATAGGGTGATTTCTGGTGACAGAAACCCTTTAATAGGGTTGATCATGCTGACAGATGCTCTTTAACAATAAAGCCCATTTGGCCAGATATCACTTTATGGAGAGACAACCTAAACATTCAGAGGTTTTGACGTATTCTGGACCCTTTTTTACAGCCATTACTGACAGAAAATTACACTTCGAGCCATGGCAGCGCTGAAACAAGTCGGGGAACTTAAATCATTATTCCATTTGCATGTTGGAAACAAATGGTGCGTGGTTCATATTGTTCTGCCTGGATTAGCCAAACTACATCTGGCATGGTATGCTCCTATCTGGGTACCATGCCAACATCATGAACTTGTATCAGTCCAATGGAGAAATTTGCCTATAAATGGATTTTCGTAAAACAATATACAAAAGTAATGTTCCTGGCAGGAAATATATTTATGTAACTGAAATCCTCATTTGCATGGATATTAATGCCATGGGTGGCTGTTTGGAACGTCTATCATCATATCCCACATCAACCCAACAGAGAGACCTGTGTAGAGAGAAGGAACAAACTCCGATAGCAGAAGCGATAAAACCAGCGCGTAAAATTTGGACGGCTAAAATGAGTCTATTCATTAATTGGCAAATTATTTTGCTTGTCGGGTACGGCCAGGTCATTATCATATAAAAGAGTAGGTCTATGAAAATGTCATGGGCTAAGGTATTATAATGTAGACACCTCATCAATGGTTCGCTCTGAGAGTACGTGTCCATAGAACAAAGAATCTGATGTGATCACAGTAGTATACCATACTCCACATACAGGACCCCAACAACTAGCCAGCAGAGTTATAAATGGTATCTCTCTCTGGAGAGAAAGGGAGGGTGGGGTAGCCTACACAGTCTGACACTGGCAGCACTGATAGGATAGTGTCAGACTGTGCAGGGACACGCCCCCAACTGGTAACACCCAGTTAGACCTTTATGTAGTTATAAACTTCTAGTAGGAATAATAAATGAATGGCACATCATAGAGTCATAAAAATAGATGCTCCTGAATTGTTATTACATGGAGAATGCAAGTAGTTACTAAGGCCCCTTTCACACAAGCGAGTTTTCCGTGTGGGTGCAATGCGTGATGTGAACTCATAGCACCTGCACTGAATCCTGACCCATTCATTTCAATGGGTCTGTGTACATGAGCATTTTTTTCACGCATCATTTCTGCGTTGCGTGAAAAATGCAGCATGTTCTTTATTCAGTGTTTTTCATGCAGCCCTGGCCCCATAGAAGTGAATGGGGCTTCAGTGAAAAGAGCATTGCATTCTGAAGCAAGTGCGGATGTAATGTGTTTTTCACTGATGGTTGCCTCACAGAAAAAACTGAACAACTGAACGCAATCTCAGACAAAACTGACTGAACTTGCTTGCAAAATGGTGCGAAGTTTCCCTGAAAGCAACCTGAACGCATCCGGACCTAATCTGTGATGCTCATGTGAAAGAGGCCTTAAACAGACATGTCAGGAAAAGGGACAGGTCCTCTTTAACCCTCCTTGTGTTGGTTTGCTGGAGAAATATGATTGCTTATTTTATATGGGTGTGGACATTGCCACTTTATCAAGGTTCCAACCCTTTCCTGGGCAGGTTTCGTGATATGTCACGCCCCCTCACAGCATTTATGGGGTATAAGGCTGAGATTTTACATGTAGAAATCAAGGGCAGATTTCCAGGATCAGCTAAGTTGCACTGGCGCACTTTGCGGGTTCTTCAGCCCGGCTCCCAACCAGATGTGTCCGCATCTTTTCCTGTTTAGCTGCATTGACCATAATGTAACCTTACAAGGAAATAAGAGGCCGCATCGGTCATGTCCCCGGCTGAAGAGCCCGCAACGTGTTTGTGTGTATATATGTAAAGGGTAAATGTATGTAATTTATATGTATGTACATGTGCATGTATATATGTATAGTGTAAACCTAGTAGTTTATACGTATGTATGTATGAGTGCATGTATATACAGTACAGACCAAAAGTTTGGACACACCTTCTCATTCAAAGAGTTTTCTGTATTTTCATGACTATGAAAATTGTAGATTCACACTGAAGGCATCAAAACTATGAATTAACACATGTGGAATTATATATGTCTATATATATATATATATATATATATATGTTATATATGACAGGCAACAAGCAGAAGAGACTTGTTTGGGCTAAAGAACACAAGGAATGGACATTAGACCAGTGGAAATCTGTGCTTTGGTCTGATGAGTCCAAATTTGAGATCTTTGGTTTCCAACCATCGTGTCTTTTGTGCGACGCAGAAAAGGTGAACGGATGGACTCTACATGCCTGGTTCCCCACCGTGAAGCATTGGAGGAGGAGGTGTGATGGTGTGGGGGTGCTTTGCTGGTGACACTGTTGGGGATTTATTCAAAATTGAAGGCATACTGAACCAGCATGGCTACCACAGCATCTTGCAGCGGCATGCTATTCCATCCGGTTTGCGTTTAGTTGGACCATCATTTATTTATCAACAGGACAATGACTCCAAACACACCTCCAGGCTGTGTAAGGGCTATTTGACCAAGAAGAAGAGTGATGGGGTGCTATGCCAGATTACCTGGCCTCCACAGTCACCAGACCTGAACCCAATTGAGATGGTTTGGGGTGAGCTGGACCGCAGTGAAGGCAAAAGGGCCAACAAGTGCTAAGCATCTCTGGGAACTCCTTCAAGACTGTTGGAATACCATTTCAGGTGACTACCTCTTGAAGCTCATCAAGAGAATGCCAAGAGTGTGCAAAGCAGTAATCAAAGCAAAAGGTAGCTACTTTGAAGAACCTAGAATATAAGACATATTTTCAGTTGTTTCACACTTTTTTGTTAAGTATATAATTCCACATGTGTTAATTCATAGTTTTGATGCCTTCAGTGTGAATCTACAATTTTCATAGTCATGAAAATACAGAAAATGTGTGTATATACTATATGTATAGTTATATGTATAGTGCAAATGTATGTAATTTATATGTAAGTATAATTGCATGAATATATGTATAATGTAAATGTATGTACTTTATATGTATGTATATATGTACAGTGTAAACCTATGTAGTTTATAGGTATGTATGAGTGTAAGTACATAGGTATAGTGTAAATCTAAGTAGCATGTGTATGAATGCATGTACGTGTCCGTGTTCCTGAGGATGCCAGAACCCCAGAGAACTCCAATCAATCCGAACGCTATTTTACTCCATGAGTCCCTTCCCTCCCGCCATTTATAGATCTGACACTCTGTTATTTCCACCAAGAATACAAACAGTATGGGATTTTTCGTTCCTATACAACTAAAAGGTCATTATACCGTTCCCATGGCTACCAATCACAGTATGTAAAATTACACCTCAAATACGATTTCTGAGAAAATGAAGTTACTGACTGGTAATGACTCCGCTTTAGTCAAAGAGCAAAGTGAGTCAACGGAACAGATGGTGCGAATAGCACATAATACCATAGAAGAGCAAATATAATATCAAGCCTTCCCCATCGTAATGCGCCGTGCACATCACAGATCTATACATGATGCAACCCTTCTGACATAACAGCATCACAGAACACGCTCCCGCAAATGTCAACACCTACAGATGCAACAGAGCTGATTCATTTGGCATGGCTAAGGCTTTATTCACACTGCAGTATGTGCATGGGGAAAGCCATAAGGCCCCAATGACCTGACAGAAGCGAGAAGAGTGTCCTTGTGCATCCGCAGGGAGGGTATGCGTTGGTACATCTGTTTTTTCACTGGCAACTACGCTACTTATAGACATTTCACCGCTCCTGACATGTCTGTTTTAATACCTTCATGCATTCCCCATGTAATAACAATTCTGGAACATCTATTCTTATGTCTCTATGTTGTGCCATTCCTGTATTATCTCTACTAGAAGTTATGAATGGCTAGCAGTCTGCAGTAAGGGTACAGAGGGGTGGTAACAAGTTGGGGGGTGTACTTACACAGTCTCACTCTATCCAGTCAGTACTGCCAACTAACACCCCCCCCCCCGCCAACTGGTTACCACCCCTCTGTAGCCTTATTGCAGACTGCTAACAATTCATTCATAACTTCTATCTGGACTAATAAAGCAATGGCAATGTTCCAGAATTGTTACCACATAGCGAAATTAAGAAAATGAAAATACTTAAGTATTACTTTACTATAAATATATTCCCAAATATTTCATTAGTTATAATGACTCGTTTTGTCTGGGGAGCAATGATTAGGAGAAATAAAATGGCCGCCGTCCTATTAGTACACACAAAACCTGTCCTAATCACACAGGAGGACAAGTTGACAAGTTACTTCAGAGCACTGAACTAAAGAGCTGCCTCATCCTCCTCTCTGCTTGTCAGAGATTATGATCCTGAATACAACTGATAAGATGTTAAGCTGAATCTCTGTAGGAATGGAGTTCATGAGGAGACATGAAGTACAGAGAGGAGGGACAGGACAGACTGTGGTAATGGAGACTGCATACAAGTGCTGCTGCTCATTACCACATCTCTACCATCCTCTCTGCACTTCATGTCTCATCATGAACTCCATTACTACAGACATTCAGCTAAAGATCAGTTGTATTTAGGATCAGAGAAGAGGATGAGGCAGCTCCTGCTGCGTGATTAGGACAGGTTTTGTGTGTAGTAATAGGACGGCGGCCATTTTATTTCTCCTAATCATTGCTCCCTAGACAAAATGAGCCATAACAACTAATGAAAGGTATTTGGGAATATATTTATAATAAAGTAATATTTAAGTATTTTAATTTTCTTTATTCCCGGAGAACCCCTTTAAGGAGGTTCTTGGTTCAGGATCCCCATTTCTTGGTCATCTCTCACGCTGGAGGACCTGTCCTGCATTACATCAATAACCCACTGTTATGAATGGACACTGTGTAATGCTTCATTTCACCTGTGGTGGTGCTGCAGGAAAAGTGAACACTTACTATCAGGTTTAGCCACAGATAACATTTGATCATTGGGGGTCCCGACAGCAGGACCCTTTTCTATCAACTTATTGTCAATTGATCCTTCTAAGGGTTGTACACAGAGGAGAACCCCTTCAAAGGGATTGTCTTACTTCAGCAAACAGCATTTATCATGTACAGAAAGTTAATACAAGGCACTTACTAATGTATTGTGATTCTCCATATTGCCACCTTAGCTGGCTGGATTAATTTTTCCCATCACATTATACATTGCTCGTTTTCATGGTTTCGACCACCCTGCATTCATGCTTGCACATTATATGAAAAAGCACTGGCCTATTTGGTGGCCAGGACAATGGGAGTACACATAGGTTCGTGCTTTTTCCTACTGTGTGCAAGCACGGCCACCACTGATGGATTGCAGGGTGGTCGTAACCATGGAAACGAGCCGTGTATAATGTGATGGAAAAATGAATCCCGCCAGCAAAGTTGGCAATATGGACAACCACTGCATCACTGCCTATCCACTCATCTGAAGAGGCCACAACACTTTGGTGAGCACCATGGCCTCCTTGCAGCTTACCAAGCACAGCGCCGTACATTATATAGTGGCAATGCTTGGTACTGCAGCCCAAGCCCATTAACTTGAACAGAACTGGGCTGCTCCTAGGCCATGTGACAGATGAATATGACGTCACTGGTCTAGGAAGACACCATAGCACTCCCCAGAGCACTGCACTGTTTTTAAACTGCTGATCGGTAGGGTGTTGGGGGTCGAAACCCCCACCGATCTCATATTGATGACCTGTCCTGAGGATAGGTCATCAATATCTAACTTCTGGAAAATCCTTTAAAAGTGCTTCACTTTGCTGTCCTCCAAAATTTCTAATCCTTACAGAAAAGAGAGAAAAGAAACATAAATCACCTGCACACAGGATCTTAGAGTGTCATTGCCATAAACCCCCAGAGGGACCATGTCTGTAAATTACATTCTTCTCTGAGATGTCGTTGGCTCGGCATTCTCTTGGCAGACTCTGTCTCTGCTACTCCTCTGACCTCAAACAACCCTTTGTCATTGGACTGATGGAAGCTGAGCACACTATACTGTAATCAATTTATATCAGTCCTGCCCCTCCGCACAATGCTGAGCCCTCATAAATGGCCTCCTGAAGGTTAAACAGAAAAATTATTGCTATGGAGGCTACAAAAATTTGGTAAGTGGGCACAGACTGAGTGCCCTAAATACAGTGGTGCTCAGAGATGACTGCTTTGGGTTGCTAAATTGGCACAAAGCAAACAAAAAAAAAGCACAATCATATGTTTTGAGTATTTTTATTTAAAAAAAAAGGTTATAAGGGACTTAAGAATTAAAAGTTTGATATATGAGGCTCTGACCTCCAGGACCTCAATGTAGGGGTGGCGGTGCTCCTGTGCTTAGTACTGCAATTTGTCCCGTTCACTAAAATATGACTAAATAGGAAGTGATATAATATCAGACACAGGCGGAGGTTGAAGCCCATCGAACTAACATGGTAGCCCAGAAAAATGTTGTCTAAAGACTGACATTGGCCGAGCCTAACAGAGTCACGAACCAGAGGGTGTGAACCCACTGTGCCTTGTGCCCTACCTCCTCTAAGGGTGTTGTCTAAGTGAACCCCTCAATCTTCACAATACCCCTGATGGTAGAGATAGACTTTCCGAGGGGAACACCAGGTCACTACCTCTTGAGGAGGGTTGGAACACAAGGCAGCTGGTCCAGGCGGACCAGGAGGTACCTGAGCAAGGCACCAGAGGTACAGAGTAGTCAGAAGGCCGAGTCATTACCAGCAGCAACAATGCAGGACCGAAGGATGAGGCAGAGGCGAAGTCAGGGCAGGCGGCACAGGTACAAGTCAGGCAATCCGGGTCGGCAACAAGAGAGTCAAAGTAAGCAGGAAGGGATTAGGCGGGTAGCGGAGTCCGGTAACACGAGCAGGAACACAGGAACACCAACAGGAATAATAGAAACAAAAGGCAAGACACAAGGACCTTGACACTGAGGCATCTGGGAAGAAGGCTGAGCCACTTATATATGAGCAGGTGGACCAGGGTTGGTCAATGAGGTCACATGATCCAACCCACATGATCCAACATGATCCAACCCACATGATCCAACATGCGCCTGCCCAGTGGGAGCGATGCAAGGAACAAGCAGCAAGCATGTTGTAGCCAGGGCTAAATGGAAACTGTGGAGCGGATCCTGAAACAGTACTACACAGACAGAGCCCAGGACTGCAGCAGTGAATGAGAAGCATAGGCAGCAGATCATCGCTGAGCACGGTGCACAGGACCGCGGCACTAAGCAGGGGAACAGTGGTGCAGCTGCTGTTACAATTTCAAAGGAAAAATAGCGCTTTGATTGTGCTGAAATTTTCTGTATGCCATAGTATGACGATCAGTAGAGGTCTCTTGCGAGTGGTCATGTGTGTCCTTGTGGGAGCAGAAGACTTTAACTTGAAATCAATGATCCTAACTTCATTAGGCTGAATATTCCAACAGATCACCCATCTCAAACTCTACACAAATTAGATCCATTACCGGAAAAGTCTAGCCAACCCTGTCCGAAGACGTCTAAGAAGGGGCAGAACCCCTTATGACTGTCCATGAGGAGCCATTCTGCATATGAAACTAAGGACAAATCACAATCTATTTTAAGCTACATGAAGAAATTAACCCTCAAATTTTACAAATTTTATTTATGAGATTTTCTTTCTAAAATTGAGCTGATATTACAAGTGTTGTCTCATCAGACATGTGCTCTCTTTCGATCCATTACAGAATCAGCTAATCACCGTAGGTCTAACCCTTGGGACCTTTACTCCCCTTCCATCAAAGAGCCAATTTTGCTATCATGTAATAACAGAGAAATGTACTATATACAACACCTATCTGCACTGGCTCATAGGTGGACCTCCATCCATGCTGTTAATTTTCCCCAACAGGGAAATAAAGAATGGGCTTGGCTACAGCAGAGACAACCCCCGTTTATTTTTGGCCACCGGTTTGGAAATTCAATGTAGGCATGGCTTCTCCTTGTCTACCCTTGTTTTAGATTACTTACATGAACCAGAAATAACGTGACCTCAACTGGTAAAACTTGACAGGAATCTAAAAATGATCTCATTGAACAACAGTTATCGTGTGATCTTTGCCAACATCTTCAGACGATCCTTAATGTGAGCAAGCTTCTTGTAAGCGCTGTCTGAGCCACAGAAGTCCCTAATGACTTTCACAATATTGCAGGATGTATCTTAGTTGACTAAAATCCAGTCTGCTGTGGCCATCAAAAGCCAATTTTCCAGTATCAAAATGGATTTGTGTTCTCTCTGAAGACCGTCTCCGAGCAATCAGCTCATCAATAAACATAATAGTCAGATGCTTGTTATTGATTGCCGCGTCTAATGGACTCATTAAGCAGAAGGTTCATTATGACCTTTAAAACAATTCCGCACAAGTATCAAGATTTATCCAAATGCAGCATTACAATTTGGATAATGGGAAATTAAAACTCAGGCCGGATGTTCCTGGTAGTAGTTCATAATTAGCCTTCAGAGCTGGAGTAGTTAATGCTTTCCATTTTTCAAGACATGAAAGTGTATTCCCAGGCCTGAAATCGCACCAAATGAAAGCATTTTACATTCTGCAGAAAGTGGCAATGTGACTTGTGTTGAAGATAGATGTCATTGTGTCCTTTGCATAACCCTGACGTAGAGAAGCAACTGTCTGATTTCTTACCTGAATGAATTTAAAGGGGCTGTTCATTTTTTTTATATTGATGGCCCATGTTCAGGAAAAGTCATCAATATCACCCAGCAATCCTTCCGATTAGCTCTGGCTCTGGAAGTCAGTGCCAAAAATACACATCTCCCCTCAGCTCTCCTCTAATTCAGTGCAATGGGAGCAATGTTGAAATAACCAGCTCCATCCACTACACAATAAATGGAGCTGTGTAGTTCCAGAGGCAACTTCTGGCGCTGGGGCTACTTTGGAAAATGATGACCTATCATGTGAACAGGACATCAGAATAAAAACCATGGACAGCCCCTTTGAAATGAATGCTGTTTTTTTTGATCTATCCTCTCAGACAGCCCCTTTAAAGCGTACATGAGTTTTCCAAAAAAAAAAGTTTGCATAATGTCTGTGCTTCTTTATAATCATAACTGTGAAGGAACATATGTTTTTGGCCTTCCCCAAAGTCTTTTTTCAGCCATATTATTCCCTTTTTCAAGCTGCAGAGCTAGATGCATTTCACTCAGAAGCAAGGGTGTCTCCCTTCTGCCTGCACTGTACTGTTGTGACATCCATTCCCTTCTACGGAGCTCACAGAACAGATAAGGCACGAGAGTGCACACTTACAGACACACAAGATGCTCCTATAGTCTTCAAAAGCAGTGTAGAAGCAGTTCTTTTATCAGACTCGGGATCTCAGCTAGCTCTGACATGCCTCCACTTCCTCTCAGTCATGTGTCTATGTTACCAGGGATGAATCTTGCCTGGCAACAGGTAGTGGACTACACCTTAGGTGGATGTGAGACCCCTAGTGGCCATGACTTTACAGTTTTTTTTTCAGGTGGATGCAGGCATATTTTTTAAATGAAGTGATTTAGAAATGTGTTAGTTACACCACTCTCTATTAAATTTAATGAAACTATGAGAAAGTGCCGTGAATCTTTAAGGGGTTAGGATCAGGGTTGCCAACCGTCCAGAAATTTCTGAACAGTCCGTAAAAATGGGTGACTTTTTTCCTGTGTCCGTGAAAAGAAAATAGATGTGTCTGTGATTTTTTGAGGCTGGTGGTACCTGCCTAGATTATTTTGGTGATAATTATCATCATTCTTCTGCTCACAGTAAATGCTCGTAATGACTTATCGTCAGTATATTGAACTATAGACATGTATTACTTATAATCTTTATGATTTATTACGGTTTTCCAATTTGTCTGTCAGTCATTTTGTCATTTTAAGATAAGTTATCCAGAAAAAAAGAAAAATCATTAAATGGGATATTTAATTTTGTGCATATTCAAATTAAAGCACTAAAATCCATAAAAAAATTTAAATTTTTATTACGGTTCCATTTTACTCTAATGCCATAGTAGGTCATCATATGATTCCCTCCTCCTGGTAATATAGCCCTTATAGAGCAACTCTAGCAGGTGCACGAAATTATTCCATCCGCCTGGTAATATAGCCCTTATAGAGGAACTCTGACAGACGCATGAAATTATTCTATCTGCCTGGTAATATAGCCCTTATAGAGGAACTCTAGCAGGCGCACAAAATTATTCTATCTGCCTAGTAATATAGCCCTAATAGAGGAACTCTAGCAGGCACATGAAATGATTCCCTCCACTCGGTAACCTAGCTCATATTATGACACATTATTGGGGTCATTTATCAAACCGGTGTCAAGTAGAACTGGTTTAGTTGCCCATAGCAACCAATCAGATTCCACCTTTCATTTTGGACAGCTCCTTTGGAAAATGAAAAGTGGAATCTAAATGGTTGCTATGGGCAACTAAGCCAGTACTACTTTACACCAGCTTGATAAATGATCCTATATATCTTTTATTTCCCCCCATGGATTTTTTTTAAAGTAATAATCAAGCATATGTCCATTGTTCTTATTGTGTAAATTTGGTAGTTCAGTGGTTATTGTAGATATTTCGTAATTCTCAACCAGATCTATGGGTATAGCCTGTGAACTGTGCTGCAGCATGCATGTCACAGGCACAGGGGTGCACCACCAATGAGGCCAGGTGAGGCGACTGTCTCAGGCAGCACCAGGTAGGGGCAAGAGGGGGGCAGCGGAAGGGCTATGGGCAATGAGCGCTTTCATTGTGGCAAAGGGGTTAGGTTAAGAAATTGGGGGGACTTTTCTTGGACTATTGCTATGTTAATGGCTTAGACACATTCTTGGAGTTGTCTCTTTGGTTTTGCAGTCCGCTTTGCAAAAATATTTGACAATTGAATTATTGTAAGGTATGGAATATGAAGATAACATTAGGCAGGAGGAAAACGCTTGAAGATAAGTGAATATCTGCTCCAGAACACGGTGCAGAACATTTGTTTATCCTGGCAAGTGAAACATGTCTCTCAGAATGTATCTGTACTCATTAAAAAGGACATCTGATGGGAGGGGGACATCTTATTTTCTGCATTCTATGACTGAGTAGCAAAGTATTGCAGTAAAGTATCATTCTACTCTTTTTTTTTTTAACAAAGAATTCACTTTGCCCAGGCCTTGTTCACACTGTGTAGATTTTGCACTTGTTTTTTTATTTGGGCAATACTGTAGCTATAAATGAAAGACTTACACTTTTTCTTTTATTTAAACCTGGCTGCAGCTTTAAAAAAAGGACCAGGTGCCTTGGAGCCCACGCTGACAAGCTCCCTTTTATTGCTAAAATGCAGGGCAGAATCGGTCAAGGCAAGATATTTATCATATGAGCCTACTCTTCTAAATTTCTTAAAATAGGGTAGACTTTCCCCATAAAGTAAGGAAGGCAAAGAAAGGATGCTGGAAGCAGCCACTAGGGGGAGCTTGATGCATATGTATTCTATATTCCTCCAACTTCGGAGCTGTATAAATATGTAAGCCACGGGCTTCCCATAGTGGTGTTTAAGCAATGGGCTTCCCCCTAGTGGTGGTTGCAGGTGGCCAGAATTTTATCACTTACAGTAACTGTCTTTATGACAAAAAATTAGAGTAACTGTACTTTGACACAATTTAATGTAATAGAGAATGGTGTAATTAGCCCATTCCTAATTCACTTTATTAAAAAAATGTAACTGCATCCACCTGAAAAAGTTGTAAAGTCATGGTCAGTAGGGATCTCACTTCCGCCTAATTTGTAGTCAAGCAAGATCTGTCCCAGGTAACAGAGACTCAAAAGACGGCTGAGAACAAGTGGGGGCGTGTCTGCGTTAGCTGAGATACTGAGCCTGATAAAACCACTGCTTCTGAACATCACAGGAGCCTCTTGTCTTCCTGTAAGTGTGATTTATCTATCCTTATCAGTTCTGGGAGTTCCAGACTGAAAACAAACATAGTGGGAAGTAAGGGAAAGGATGTCACAGCAGTACAGTGCTGGCAGACTCCACAGAAGAGAGACGCATCCTGCTTCTGAGTGAAATGCATCTAGCTGTGCAGCTGAAACGGGTAATAATATGATGAAAAAAACATTAAGTAAGCCGAAACATAACTGTTCCTTTACAGTTAAGATAGTACAAAGAAGCACAGCCATTGTGTAAACTTTTTTTTAGAAAACTCAGCTTTAAGGTCCAGTTCATATATAAATATTATGAAATAAAGCAAAAAAGAGTATTGCACTTATTTATAAAATGAAACACTGCTGGTACATGCTTGGTACTATTAATCTGGGACACTCTTTTGGAATAATGTTATAATGGTAGTTTGTGGCTGCTGCTGTCACATGTTCTGGGGAAGGCACCACAGCCGCTCCACGCACCCTTTGTCTGTCACAGTTCCAGTCTTCTGGCACAGGTTTCCTGTGTATGTATTAGAGATACTATTCATCGAACATCACCTCACCCTGCAGTACTGCAAGAGTTAATTTCCCTTTTGCAGTTGCTTGACTAATGAGCTAATCAGCTCTCCTATATATGCTGGGCTGTTTTTTCCACCTCTTGCCTGAGCAATAGGTTTTTACAGCTTGCTAGACTCTGTAAAGGTGCTACAGTATGTTTGTCTGCCCAGTGCTGGACTGGAGTTCCTTGGTCCCAGAAGGGAAAATTATTTTTGAGACCCAACCCTACATCATCAATAAAGTCAAATTGGTTTTGATTCAAAGAAATAGACCCTAGTGGCAAGCAATTAATTCCAACAGCAGCTCCAAATAGTTTTTCTTCTCCTGGACCTTTGGGGCCCACTATGGTATCAGAGTCTGGGCCCACCGGAGGATCCTCTGGTTCACTGGTGGGACAGTCCGACGCTGTATATGCCTATGTACTGACCTCTGCCTGATTCCCGGATTCTGACCAGGTCTCCACCTGACCTGACCCATACCTATTCACCATACTAATCCAGGGCCGCCTACCTGGACATTTGAACTGTTTCTCAGACTGCTGTTTATCTGGCACACTCTGTTGGCACAATTTATCTTGGACATTCTGTTGACATAGTTTGTATGGGGCATTCTGTTGATACACTTTGAGACACTGTTTGGCACTATTTATCTGGGACATGCTGTTGGTACTGTTTATCTGAGACACTCTGTTTGGCACTGTTCATCTGGAAAACTCTGTTAGTATTGTTCATCCGGGACACTCTGTTAGTGCTGTTTATCTGGTTTACTCTTTAGGAGGAGACAGTCAGCTGGTAAAAAAAATAATAATCTATACAAATTCATGAACCTTAAAAATCCCATTCCGATAGTGACCGATCAGGCTTAAATTTAAAAAAAAAAAATCTTAAAGGAAAAACAAAAACATGAATTTGCTTTTTTTAATAGGAGACTCCAGCACAACAGGGAAGGAAGTCTAATTTCCTCCTGTGGCATCTGTTAGAGAACAATTGGAGTATAAGGATTATTTAAAAATGCAAAGTAGCGCAGAATGACTCTAAAAATAAAGAGTAAACAACACGAGGAATAGAATTACTACAACTGAGAATCAGGATGTGGCTTTATAGTTGACATTTTGGTATTCTGGAGCACAATCTTTAAAATGGTTTTCCAGGTTTTATGAATTGGTAGCAGTGATCCCAATCCACTCCTCTGTTTACACCAGTGTGTTGTGACGTCACATCACTTGACTGCTGACACGAGATCACTTCAATTTGCCACTGTGGTCACGTGATGTTTAAACTTAGTGGTGGGTATGGACACCAGCAGAGAAGGAAAGGTAAGGGCGAGACTGGAAATCTCTATACAAAAGCAATAAAATATTTGTGTTCAATTCGTGCAAATCCATAAAAAAGTAGAAAAAAGTATAACAACTGTTAGTTACATTCAGATTTATCATGCTGGGATCAGAGTATGTATGGGGCAGCTTACTCTCCCTCTCCCCCAGCATGAAGTCCCAGTAAGAACTCTCATCACCATGGGTATATACTAAAAGGAGTCAAGGAAACATCTTTAGTGGGAGTTATCAACTTACTAAAACATTTCAATTATAAGAAAAGTTACAGCTTTATTTAAGGTATTAAATACACAAAATATCATCTTCATGCACCACTAAAAGCTAATTGAAATTTTATTGAATTTTTCCAATTTGATTTAGAACTGGCGCTGGATGCACCAAAGTTATGGAGATGCCTGCAGCTCTTCATAACTTTGGTGGATCCACTGCCAGCTATGGGCCATTATTAAGACCAGAGTCTAAAAGGCTGGTCTTAATAAATGTGCCCCTTCAAGTCTAAACTGGCTAACTCTTTTAACACTATAGGACAACTTACGGATGTTATATTACATCTCTACTTTACCTAAACCTGGCTCTGAATCTTACAGGCCATTGCATTGATTTTTTTAACAGCTCAGCAAGAAGTCAGATCCTGCCTGATGGGCTCCTGCTTTCAGGAAAGTACTGAGCTTTGCCATTGGAAATCTTTCGCTTGGAAAACATTGTGACATTTCAGGCATCTAGAGGAACACTGAGTTGTTCCCATAACTATATCACAGCCATTAGAGACAAACCGAAAGCAGACCTTTATTGTCCAAAGAAATGTTTATTAACGACTTAGTAGTCATTCTACCTTCCATTTCAAATCATGTGTACGTACACGAGGAATAACTCTATATCTGACCATTATATGACTTGTATCCTGCATTTTTTACCAGTTCTCCCCTCAGCAGGATCTATCTCTAATTGTCAGGCTCCCTGAGCTTGTGGGTATAGACTAGCTGCTATGATGTCTCCCATATACTGCACACATAAAGAAGATGAGCTCCTGCTCCCCTGTCTCTTAACTAGCAGCAGCATGGAAGATATTCCATGCAATACTGCAGTACAGCAATACTGAACAGTGTAGCTGTGAATCCAGGACTAGGGTGAGATAGAAAACTTACTAGAGCCAGCAGCAGCATTTATGCATGTTTGTGTATCTTTCTCCCTCCGGCGGCTTGTATGGCAAGGTTTATTTTAGTGGTTCTTTCCCTTTAATTCCAGGTAATGTAGTTGGTAAGTGTTACCAGGTACCAGGCCACGTTCCTGAGTTCGGAAGTAACGGTACACATGTATTGAAAACTGAAGACCTTAAGGCCTACTAAAAAACATCTAGGTGTTTGGTGGCTACCACCTCTCTGTACATCATATGGGCGTCAGCCAGATGCCATGTTGGGAACTGGTTGACAGAGAGCCTGCTCATTTGTTCACAGCATAGGTGACTGTTACTTACTTAAGTCTGTATGATATATATATTGGTTAGTAAACCTTTTATGCACCTAAGCCAAGTAAAGCCTATTCTATTTCCAGATCTCAGAATTCACAGTAATATACAAATCCTCCCCCATCCCCTCTCCATAAACTTCTATGGGCAGCATAACATGCACCTTCAGTGAGCTGATAGTCCATCTCAATTTTAGCTATGAATTGGGGGTGAATGATCAGGAGGAGGAGAAGTACAACTAAAGGTCTTATAGTCACTTGTACTATTCATTCATTCAAGTTTCTTTTACGTATACTATGCCCATTTAAATAAGATATTCTCAACTTAGACATTTATGACATATGCACATATGTGAAAGATGTGGGTGTCAACTCTGGGACCCACAGTGATTTTTAGAACTGAGGTCCCCTGACCCCATCCCACCATCCAGGATGGAGAATAAATCAATAAGGTGACTGCTTATGTCCATGCCTCTCTGTAATCACTTCTGCTATAAACAACACAGCACGGTGAACTACACATTCCGTAATCCTGCCACCTCTGCACTGAATCGCAACCTAGATGCTATGGCAACTGAACGCTTCTCTAGGATGGATGAGGATGGCAGCACTTCATTCTTGAGATACAGTAGCTGCATGTTCCAGAAGTGACACCTGCTCCTTTTAGACATTTATGGCATATCCAGTGTATATGTCATAAATATCTAAGATGGGAACTCCTCTTTAAGACAATAAGACCCAGTCTGCCCATTTGTTTTTTTATTGCTCATACATCCTCAACATATGCCGTAGCCGCGTACAGATATATTGTCATCACTCGCATTAGTTCCAAATAGACTCACCTTCTAATTTGCATACAAATTTACATGCAAACACAGGAAGAACTTACAACCCCCATGTAGATTTTTCCTCGATCTGATCTGAACCCATGTCCCAGGGTCACCACATAGCTTACTGCTTTTCAGTGCTGTTCCATAGGCCTGGCCTGCCTTAATTATAAACCTGGCAATGATCGTACGGTAGGTGCCCGACCAATCAAAATAGCTCAAAATCTATAGAAATTCACTTTTGACACCATTATGGTTCCCATCATAGATCTTAAATTAGCCCCATTTGGTAATGACCTCAAACAGTTTCTAATGACCTAGCTCAGTATCCTTCTACATCTTATGAATATTATGCCTTGGTGACCATCAGCCTGGATGTGAATATTGTAGAATTTTGCTTTCTTGCATATTGTAATGGGCAACTGCTAGCCTTAGTATGTTAGTACATCTCTATGGTTCCCAATGTACAGTATTCGGGGAAAAAAACCTAGAAGAAACCACATCACATTTTGGTTGGGGGCCCCAAGAGCGCACCCTACCTGTAATAATAAATGAAATCTGCACAGAAGAGACTTCTTTGAGTGAAATGCCAAATAAATTGGGCCTTTTCTCTAAATACCTAAAGTTCATACCTAATGTTTCTGACGAGCCACATATCACATACCGCATACTTTAGGTGTAGTCCAATTCCAGCCATCATACTACATCCGTGAATTATGAACATGAAATACCTATGAGCTGACACTATAAACCAAAGTGTTCTCACATTAATTGGATACTGACATCAGGCACGTGTTCTGGCAGACGTTTCATCCTGAAATATCATGACGTGATATCTAAAACAATATTTGTAAGCTGGGATACTTCTACAGCTGTGATTCAGCTTTCGGGACCTTCAGGTCAGCACGGATCATGCAAATTCTACATCAAATACTCCATTTATAGAGATTTCAAAATATTTGAGCTATAATATTCTTACAGCATCTCTTCAATGTCTTCTTAAATGCAGAGACATGGGGACACAAGGGGAAACATCTTAAATATCCACCCTGTGAAACCAGCAATATTCTGCGCTAATTAATTTCTTAAAGAGAATCTGTCAGCTGTTTTGACCATGCAAAACTGCTGACAGCATTGGGTAAGGGTCAGCAAGAACAGTAGAACATATATTTTACAGAGCCTTTATCATCAGGAGTAGCGTGAATATGGACTTTTATTCTGCCAAGTTCTGTCCCTGCAAGGGAGGTGGAGCTTCACTTCTGCCACTGAGAAGCTTCCCATCCCCTCCCCTCTGTTCTGAGTGCCAGCTGTCTCCTGGTTGGATGCTACAGCTGTCACTCAAAGAACAGAAGGAGATGATGCAAAGCAACTCAATGCAGAGGACACTATACTGTGAAGCTGTGCCTCAATTGAACTTAAGGAGCGAAATCTGCCAGAATAAAAGTTCATATTCACACTGCTCCTGATAATAAAAGAATCACAAAAGGAAAGTTAGCCTCCAGCCCCTATCTAGTGCTGTCAGCAGTTTAGCATGATCAAAACAACTACTGACAAACTCCCTTTAATATATTTTTAGAATGGTATGACTTTTGTCTTTTTGATACATTGCTTCTCAGAATAGTGGAATGGTACATTCTGGTTGCCTGCAGCCACTACTAGGTGGAGGTTAGAGGCTTTCTGCCTACTACTGATGTACTGAACTTACACAAAATCAAGTAATCTCCTAAGCTCCCCCTAGTGGTGGCTTTTGGTAACCACAATGTCATCATTTTTCAATGTCGCTGCAGTCAGGAAGGGTTTATGTGTGACAATCTTCAGACATACTGCACCATGTGCTTCTGGTCTGGGTCCTATGGAAAGGGTAGAGCTATTCTTCACCTCCACTACTTGGTTTTGGGGGAAAACATACTAGAAGCTTAGTGTTTCTGTGGTGATAATCATTTCTGTCCAATGACAGAATAATTTTATTATAGGGACAAGCTAGAAATTTTTTTTTTTTATGAAAATGTGAAAAAGCCTAATTTGGTTATAGCTCATGGTGAGTAGTAACCCTGGGTCACAACTAGTATAGACAATTACCTGAACAATTTCTAAATTTACAAGCAGAGCTTATGAGAAAGGACAGCAAATTATTAATAGATTAATTTGCATAGCCAGCCCTGGCATCATATTACTCATTTATAGCACATATCACCTATAGGTTTGTTATATTTCATTTTTTTATTCTTACTTTCTAAATAAAAATAAAAAATATTAGAAAAAAAATGCAGATAGCCCTTCCATTAGCAAACTCTAAATATAATATATGGCACACAGATCTACCATACTAAATAGAAAAGTCTGTGCTAAATCCAACATACAGAGAGTCCAGCAGGGGGCGCCGGTGTGCACAGACCAGGCCTGGCTCCGGCATACTGCAGAACAGATCGTCTGTTTCAGCACAATTCCTAGTGAAGCAGAACATTAATAATTGACTTCCTCGCTGTAAGAGAAGTTCCTCTGGCGCAGACAGCTACAGTAACTTCAGGAAATTCCCTATTCTTTTTTCTTGTCTTTTTCCAAAATAATAAGAATCCTAAAGCCAAATAATATTCAGAACTGAGTAAATGTGTACAAGTTGCTGACGTTATGCAAAAGCAAAGACATTGGAGCGTGCAATCATAAACTACTAATCTGTCAGTTTACGGAAATTAAAGCCTACAGATGTAGCAGAGTTGAATGTGAGATGTAACTATTTAACATTGTGATCAGACATGAAGATCATACATTTCGAATATAAATGGCTTTATTGAGAAACTACTGTAATATTGTTATTATGAGATGGGGAACTTTAAAGGGGAGCATCTACAAGATGTTTGTGAAGAGTAAATGGGTTCTCCTGGGATGTCTAATTAGTGGGGACCCTCTGTGACCCAGTCAATTACTACACCAAAGTGATCTCCAGGAAAGCAGAGTGCCCCTTTATCACTTATGTTATGACAATAACAGGCCAAAGTCATGGGGCGCTGTCAGTACAAAAGGGACACAATGCTTTCTGGCGTCCGATATGCTATCAAAGTCAGAGAGGTGCAGTTCTGAGAGGTGGAACATGCACCTATCTCCAGAACGGGCCCCCAAAACTGGAGGAGAGCGTTTTGCACATGCGTGGCCTACTCTCCCTTTACTTCTATGGGAGTTGCGAAACTAGCCGATCGTTCATGCTCAGCTATTTTTGGATGTTCATAGAGGTGCACACTGCACAAGCGTAGCCACTGCTCCATTCACACTCCATTTACAGAAAGGAAGGAAATACTGTGGTCAGCATCTGGTACCACAACCAGCAAACTCGGAAACTGCTATCAGTCTTCCTTGTTGGTAGGAAGCTAATGCTACCCCTTGGTTTTCCTCAAGAGCCTGCCGCAAGTCTAGATGGACCCAGGTTACATCTAGCAAAAAAATAGTTGGAACTCACTAAAGTCAGACTCAGACCTACCAGGATGACTGGGGTGTAAAGATGAGTAGACAAGCAGGGTCTGAACCAGGAGAGATAGATACAACCAAAACAGCAAACAAGTGGTTAATCCAGATAATAGCCACAGTCAGAATACCAGGAGAATCAGTAGAAGCCAATTCAGCAGACAAAAGGGGTTAATCCAGAAACCAAGCCAAAGTCAGAATATCAGGAGAATCAGTGGAAGCCAATTCAGCAGACAAAGGGGTTAATCCAGAAACCAAGCCAAAGTAAGAATATCAGGAGAATCAGTGGAAGCCAATTCAGCAGACAAAGGGGTTAATCCAGAAACCAAGCCAAAGTCAGAATATCAGGAGAATCAGTGGAAGCCAATTCAGCAGACAAAGGGGTTAATCCAGAAACCAAGCCAAAGTCAGAATATCAGGAGAATCAGTGGAAGCCAATTCAGCAGACAAAGGTACCGACGAGAGGTTAATCCAGAAAAGACTCAATGAAGTCAATGGGAGCAGTGCTGCAGCGATGAGCTCTGTCCACTACATAGTTGATGGTGCTCTGTAGCACCCCTGCTGGCTTGCAAAGCTACACCCAAATAGCAGATCGGGGGTGCTGGGTGTCATATTTCCACTGAGCAGATAGTGATGGCCTATCCTTAGAATAGGCCAAAACTTAGTAATAGCTGGACATCCCCTTTAAGGCTAGGACCACACAGCAACTTTGGTTGCACAAAGGTCACAATGGAGTCACATTGGAGTCATGCAACTATTTTAGCGTGCAAGTAATAGTGGAATACCTCTCCAAGTTTCACAGACAAAGGGAGTCCTACAACTTCTCGGAGGATCAGCATTTCAAAGTGCGTCCATCTGATGGCTGTTGCACTATTACTAAGCAGACATGGAATGACAATGTGAAGCAAGTCATTAACATGTACATCTAGTACTAATCAGCAGTCCCGGCCATAAGGGTTTCCATGCAAAACATATTCTGGTGAGTCATGTACAGATATCTTGTAGCACCTGCAGGCACCACAGATCCATCTATGTGTCACACCAGCCGGCTGTTAGGCACCCTCCAGGACTGAGCGGTGTGATGCCAGCGATGCTGCCACCTACATCTGGCAAGGGCAGCAGGGTCAATACAAGGCACAAATAACAAGGGGCCGTATAACTCAGACCACACCTTCATACAGATATATTGTATATATGGTGACCTGTTTCTTCACATTGCCACGTTATGGAGTTCTGTCCCCTAGGAGCAAAATATAATGGTGTACAGAGACACACTCTGCACGTGGAGGGCCGAAGGTTCTGTGCCCATGGGTCTTCCATGTCATGACTCTTAAAGGGGTATTCCTAACTTAGACATCCAGGACCTGCCCCTATCTCTGAAATAGTGTCATCCTGCCTGGATACAGCAACCAGAGGTGGTCGGGATTACAAAAATGCCAAGCGAGCTGTGCTATTCTTTTTCCAGTGACAAACACCATGTTAGCACGCCCTTTCCAATTTGGCACTAGGGCGAGATATGGTCCTAGATGCCATGCTTGGTGAGGAACACAGAGTTAGCCCTTAGCAGCAAGAGCGTGCATAGGCGTAGGGACACCATTTGGTAGGTTAGCTGGGGATAGATAAGACCAAAAATCTTCACAAAAACTAAAGGCTGTATTACACAGTTTGATGTGGCAGACGATTCCCGTCAATGGCTTGCTTGCTGGTGGAGGAGACTGCTGCTATTACATGCAGAGATCTCCTCCGCAGCATGGGGAGGAACTATCGCTATGGTATTGTTTGTCCTCATGCTGTACAGAGGTTTGCTGGGGCAGATTGTTATTAGACACCACGATCTTCTGCCTGCAAACGATAACTTTTTAACACAATCGAGTGTTTGCTTGTTCATTGGGCAATCGGCGGCAGTATTACACTGCCAGATGATCGCTAACGAGCCTTCATGCGAACGCTCGTTAGCGATTATCTGGTGCAAATCTGGGAAGTATAATACAGGCTTTAGGCGTCAGTAAGCGGCTCACGTGAACGGGCTAGTCATTGGAGGACAGTTAGCATGATACAGAATTGCCAGTTTTTTGCCACTTGCAAAATATATAAATCTGCCAATATTTTCTCACCATGAATATAATTAAAATTCAGCTCTAAGAAAAAAAAAATCATTAGGCACTTCTGAAACTCCATTGTATTTCTGTGTTCTCTCTATAAAAGCTTTGCGCACTTGAAAGTGATTAATAAAATTTACACAGCCGGCACAATGTTACAACATCAAAGCTGGTCTCTGACTACAAGACGTATGTGGATCAGTTAGTGAAATTCTAATTACAGCAGTTGAAAGCACAGACTGCATCCCTTTGTAATCACCTATGCTTTGATTATTCAGATTAGTGAGCATACAAAACCCCCGGCATAAACAGAGCTTATTATTTCACGTGTCACAGATGATAAAATATTCATAGATTTGGTCTAACATGAGCATCGCCACATGGGCGACACATTATCATCTTATGGTGAGCCGTACATGACAGAACGGCTTGTCTGCCTAAAGCAGAGCTTCCACATGGAAAAATTATGATGTTGACATCAGGGCTGTGGAGTCGGAGTCGTGGAGTCGGAGTCGGTGTCCATTTTGGTGGAGTCGGAGTCGGTAGAAAATGGACCGACTCCGACTCCAACAATATATAATAAATTGGTACATTTAATTCAATGCAGTATGTGTGTATATATATACATGTGCAGTATGAATATATTTTTTATAAGAATTTGGGAAAATGATGAAATGTCCTATAAATGTCTGTTCTATTCCTGATCTAAGGATCTAGGCTTTCAGTTGAGATGACTGTGTGCTGCCCTTTATGTAGATGCTCAGTAGTGAAGCACATCTGCTACAGATCAGAGGAAAAAGGCACTGGGAAGGAATGGCTGCACTCATCTCAGATCTGCTAGAGAAAACAGGATTAAACTCACTAGTTACAAAGATTAGCTTTCAACATAAGGGACAGTTAAAAGAAGACATTTTCTAAGTACAGTGGTCAGTAGATCTTACTTTAGTCATGAACTATAGACAATTCAGCAGGTCTCTCACTGTACACAGGTTTCTATGGTAACCTGCAGACCAGAAAGACTGTTATCTGATTGGCTGAGAGCAGTGAAGAATGATGGGACTGAGCTCTGAGTGATTACCTGCAGTAAGCAAAAGGTATAAGTGTGGACTGAGAAGCTTTACCTGTAACTGTGTTAGAGATCACAATCTCCTGCTCTGTCAGATTAAGTTAATATATGCTAATAACTGCTGGAGACCCACCCACAACCCGAGGAGACTGCAAACTGCCTGTTAGCCAGTGAATTAATGTGCTGAGAAAACCACTTTAAGGCAAGTACTTCTTAGTATATCTAAACGTTCAATAAACTGTGCATAAATCAATTGCCCAGTGCATGTTCTCTCTGTATGCTTTATGTTTTAGATTGCTTTTCCACTGATGTAAAGCACCTAGGGCCTTATGTATGAAAACTGTATAGGTGTAGAAGTTTCTTTGTTGCCTATAGAAACCAATTCAATCAGAGCTCTCCTTTCATTTCATATAGTGCTCTGGAGAAATGAAAGGGGAGGTCTGATTGGTTGCTATGGGCAACAAAGAAAGTCTTAGACCTAGACAGTTTTCATATATCAGGCCCTTAGTGAGCTGTACCCATAGAAAAGCCTGATCCTGGAAGTTCAGAGTAAAGAAATCTAATAAAACATATATTCCAAACTTTTTTTGTCATGACATATCTGTTCTATTGATTTATGCAAAGTTTTTTTACAGTTATCACTTAAACATGTGCCATGTATGAGGGAGTCGGATTGGGAGTCGGAGTTGGGAGTCGGAGTTAGGGGAAACTGAGGGGTCGGAGTTGGAGGCGGGGCTTTGGCTTACCGACTCCACAGCCCTGGTTGACATGCACATGAGCTTAAGGTCTCGTGCACAAAATACGTCTGTGCTGCATCCACATTTTTTTGTGGACCTATTGACTACAATAGGTCTGTGATCTGCATACAAAACTGCTGACAGCACTAGGTAGAGGCTAGGGGCAGCAGGGCAAACATACCTTTTTTTCATCAGGAGAAGTATGAATATGAAGTTTTATTCTACCAGATTCTGCTCTCTCAAATGCCCAGGGCGGAGCTTCACTGTGCAGTGTTCTCTGCATGGAGTGGCTTCACAGTCCCTCTGCTCTGAGTGACAGCTGCAGCATCCGACCAGGAGACCACTACAGCTGTCACTCAGAGCAGATGGAAGGGGCTGTAAAGCCACTCCATGCAGACAGCACTTCACAATGAAGCTCCACCTCCTGGAAACTTCAGAGAGCAGAATCTGGCAGAATAAAACTTCATATTCACACTAGTCCTGATGGAAAAAAAACAAAAAATATGTTTTATGACTCTTCCCAGTCCCTATCTAGTGCTGTCAGCAGTTTAGCATGGTCAAAACTGCTGACAGACTCCCTTTAAGAAGATCTGTCTGGATATTTATTAACTAACACAGGGTTGTTGAATCCTTTTCGAGACATTTTATTTTAGCAGTACCCGCTGAAGTGATATGAAGCCAGGTGGTATCATTAATCTTATATGATAAACTAAAACCCACTCACACTTTCATATGATCAAAACTCTGTCAGACAACAGTCATTGATCTTTGCTCTGAAATCACAGGAGCTGCCAGATGTTCCATTAGGTAACTGGGTTGGCGCCAAATAAGCTCTGTGTAGCCACAAAGGGCCAAGACATTGTTCAAATGATTTTAAGACATTTTAAAAAAGATTTATGAAAACAGACAACTAAGAAACATAAAATGCTGCACAAAAGTGGTTCTGTATCTGGGAAACCTGATTGATATACCAATATGGCCACCATTACAAGTCCTTCAAGGGCTGACACCCAGTTTTCTTGGCCACCTTGAAGACAAATCTGCTTATCTATGCACCATCAAATATCAATACATAAGTTGCCAGATATCTAATTCAAGACACTGGGAAGTACAATGATGAGCATAGCTGTCATGCAGCTTTTCTAGAAAAAAAAAAAACATAGAAAATTAAAGGAGTTGTCTGGGATTTTAAGAAAGTTTCCTATGCTGATGGCAGTACGTAGGGACTGAGAAAGTCAGGACAAAGATACCTTTTGTGGATCACTTATTATCAGGAGTAATGTGAATATGAAGTTTTATTCTGCCAGATTCTGCTTCAGCAAGTGCACTGGAGGTGGGACTTTACTATCATGTGTTCTCTGTATTGAGATGCTTCACAGTCCCTGTATTCATATATGTTAGACACACTTGTGGTTGCTCTGGTGGTCCTGCAGTGATGGCATTACATCCAACATCCAACAGGGGTTTTCTCATCATAGACAATGGGGGCATATCGCTAGGATATGCCCCCATTGTCTTATAGGTGCGGGTCCCACCGATGGTACCTGCACCTATATCGAGAACGGAGCCCCGCAAGGTGGTGTCTGGAGGACTCCGGTCCGGCCAATATCAAGCCGGCTCCCCATAGAAGTGAATGGGAGCGCACTGCGCATGACCGGCCATCGCTCCCATTCACTTCTATGGGCTCGTCGGAAACAGCCGAGACAGCGCTCAGCTATCTTCACCGGCCCCATAGAAAATGAATGGAGGGTGGCTGCCCTCCTTCACTTTCAGGGCTCGGTTCTCTATATAGGTGCAGGTCCCAGTGGTGAGACATGCACCTATAAGACAATGGGGGCATATTCTAGCGATATGCCCCCATTGTCTGTCATGAGACAACCCCTTTAAGGCAAGTGATTGGCTGCAGCAGACAAGTGAATGATGTACAGTACAGACCAAAAGTTTGGACACACCTTCTCATTCAAAGAGTTTTCTGTATTTTCATGACTATGAAAATTGTAGATTCACACTGAAGGCATCAAAACTATGAATTAACACATGTGGAATTATATACTTAACAAAAAAGTGTGAAACAACTGAAAATATGTCTTATATTCTAGGTTCTTCAAAGTAGCCACCTTTTGCTTTGATTACTGCTTTGCACACTCTTGGCATTCTCTTCATGAGCTTCAAGAGGTAGTCACCAACAGTCTTGAAAGAGTTACCAGAGATGCTTAGCACTTGTTGGCCCTTTTGCCTTCACTCTGCGGTCCAGCTCGATTGGGTTCAGGTCTGGTGACTGTGGAGGCCAGGTCATCTGGCATAGCACCCCATCACTCTCCTTCTTGGTCAAATAGCCCTTACACAGCCTGGAGGTGTGTTTGGGGTCATTGTCCTGTTGATAAATAAATAATGGTCCAACTAAACGCAAACCGAATGGAATAGCATGCCGCTGCAAGATGCTGTGGTAGCCATGCTGGTTCAGTATGCCTTCAATTTTGAATAAATCCCCAACAGTGTCACCAGCAAAGCACCCCCACACCATCACACCTCCTCCTCCATGCTTCACGGTGGGAACCAGGCATGTAGAGTCCATCTGTTCACCTTTTGCGTCGCACAAAGACACGATGGTTGGAACCAAAGATCTCAAATTTGGACTCATCAGACCAAAGCACAGATTTCCACTGGTCTAATGTCCATTCCTTGTGTTCTTTAGCCCAAACAATGAGACAGTGAGGGTGGGGGGGGGGGGAGTTTGAAGCATCTCAATACAGAGAGAACTTCATAGTGAAGTTCTGCCTCCAGTGCACTTGCTGAAGCAGAATATGTCAGAATAAAACTTCATATTCACATTACTCCTGACAATAAATGATCCACAAAAGGTATGTTTATCCTGCTCTTTTAAGAATTGATTAATAAAGGATTTTGAATGGAGCTGTCTTCTTCTTATTCCACTAAATGTTCTAGTACCAGTGTCGGAGGCTGCAGGGAACAGCTGATTGGTAGGAGTGCGAAGTGTAGGACTCTCACTGGTCATATATTAATGACCTATCCTGAGGATGTCATCAATATCAGGAGGCTGGACAATCCCTTTAAGTGACAGAAAGATCAGGGGGAGTTTGGGAGTTTATTATTGAATTCAATGCATAAACTGTATGTGGTAATCTCCTAAGCTCCCCCTAGTGCTGGCTGCAGGCAGTTAGAAAATTATTGTTTTCAATCTGTGACGATGCAGTGGATTTGGAGCTCAATCAGGAAAACAGAGCTCTGACAGCTATCAAATTATATATTAAGAATTTAATCAGCAAAAGAATATTCATTTTCATGTTAAAACAGAAAATATTATGAATAATTTTTATACGAGACAAGAAACGGGCTAACCTTTTTAGCCTGATTCGAGTTTTTGCCAATTCCCTAATTTGGTCATGATTCACCGGCCATTAGGATGCACTCAGCAAATCAACTCTGCAAAGTTTTCTAATCATCAATGTTAATGTAGATGGAAACTTTCCTCCGTGTTTTGTCCTTATAGCACCTCGGCTGCGGGTAGAATGGTTGCAGGTGGCTGATCTATGACAGAAATGCTTTTAGACATGTTGTGTATTTTTACTGTGGCAGCGAGCTGGGGGATCTTGGCAGATCAGAGAGAGCTTAGACAGGGCATAATTAATAGACCTTGTATTTTTTTTAGCCCACATGATATACAAGTAATATGTCAAGAGTCAAGAACACTTGACATGGATTTAGAATATTAAGATTTTCTTTTTATGGCATTATGATATTTTTTGAACCTAGCCCTGCTTTTAATTCATATAGATATTTTAAGCATAAGAAGTCAAAATTCGAGATGCTTAAAAAGTCTTTGTGTTCAGGACAAGAATCAGGACTGATGATGTGCCATCCGGTGACTTCATGACTCTCCAAATGTAACTTATGAGTATAGTTAGGTTAGGGATAGACAGTGGCGTACATAGAGAAGGGCCCCATTGCAAGGATCAAACCAGGCCCCCCCCACAGGACAGAAGGGTTTCTGCCTAAACCCCTTTCAATGACCCTTGGGCGATTTTTTCCACTGCTTCATTTGCTAAAAGTTGTTCCTTTAGAAGGTAGAGTCCTGACCAAGTTTTCACCCCCAGTAGAAGAGGAGATAATCCCAACTAAGACTGGGCCCCCTCTTGCCCTGGGCCCCATAGCAGTCGCATGGTCTGCCGATATGGTAGTTACGCCCCTGGGAATAGATGGCTTCCATCTCACAATTCATCCGCTGGCTTATGTGATAAATACATTTTTTTTATAAATGTAAATTTACTTTTCCATCATTTTCCACCACATTTGCAAGGGGTATTGCTTGATTTAGGCCTCTTTCACATCTGCGGTAGCAGGGTCCGGCAGGGGAACAGCCTGCCGGATCCGTGTTAATGCAAGCCCACCGTGCCGCTGGCAGCACCGAAGGCTACTTTAACACTTGTGTTAGCCCTGCTTCGGCAGACTGTTCCCTCACCGGAACAGCCTGCCAGACCCTGCTGCCGCAAGTGTGAAAGTAGCTATGGGGGTACCACAAAGAATACACAAACGAATGAACTTCAAGAGTTGCACGTAGTCAATTAAAGGGACACTAAACATAATATGCACAACAATGAAAAAAAGAAATCTCCCAGCATTGTCTCCCTTCATTTCCCAAATTTCTTTGGTTTAATTTTGTCTAATATTACCGTTAAAACTGTGAAATATAAAAAGGAATCTTTTCTCTGTGTCCCAGGACCTTATCATCCATGCCCACCCTGCTCCTCCTCACAGTCCTTTGACAAGCTGTAAGTAAAGTGGCAGAAGCAGGAGCCTCCCTGCTATGTCCTGTCTGCAGTAGAACAAAAAGACTGTTAAGCCTAACACCCCTCGGCCAAATTTCATCCCCTCAGCTAGCGTGGGGTAGATCAGCAGGAATTTAACCCCTGTAGGATTCTTCTCTGCAGGATTCTCTGCAGGATTTCTACAAGACTGTTTGGATCATGGAGAAAATGCTGCAGACGGATCAATAGCGAGGGCAACTATATTTCTTGCTAACTTTTAGCATTCGTTTCTAGGTTTAGTGTTCCTTTAAGAGGAGTTCTGGGCAGAAGAAATCACAAGCCATGTACATAATAATGTTTGAAGAGTCAACAACCTGTTTAAAGTTTGCATTTTGATGAATTAACACTAATGTATATAGACCTTTCTCAAATAACAAGTCTGAAATGATTGTGATCGCTCAGCATTGGGAATTTAGCTACACATGTAGCAGAGCTTAGACTCGGACAGATTTATTATGGCAAATGTGGAAAAAAACTTGAGTACATGCTAATGCACTAGATTTGTTACATGTTTTAGACACGTTTTGTGCTTCACTAGATACTTTGCTGAATTAGGTGCGAGGAAAAATGGAGTCTTAAAATTCACCAAATTCATTAATGGAGTGTGCAACAATTCTTGACACTAAATACTGGTCTAAAATGTAAGCCAACTAAGCCTACTTTCACACTTGCGGTGCAGGCCTCCAGCAGGCTGTTCTGGTGGGTGAACAGCGCGCCGGATCCGTGCTGCCGCAGGTGCACGTGTGGGGCCAGAACTGTTCTCCGCCCCATTCACTGTAATGGGGGCGGGCCAGCGGATCCGGCCGCAGCGCGTTAACCCCTGCTGAGAGGCGGAAAATGTTGTATTTTCGTTCCGGACGTACAGTGAATGGGGCCGGAGCGCAGTTCTGGCCCCACACGTGCACCTGCAGCAGCACGGATCCGGTGGGCTGTTCACCCACCGGAACAGCCTGCCAGAGCCCTGCACCGCAAGTGTGAAAGGGGCCGAAGAGGTTGTTAGATTGGACATCTTGATGGATATGTTCAAGTTTCTATATCTAACTATGCACACGACTCGACGCGATAGTTAGCGCATGTTCTGCCTGTCTCTTCTATGTTCACACCGTCTTTATTTTACACAATATTAATAAATGTGCCCCATTGTCTTCTCTGCGTTTTCATATCACTACAGGTATATGAAGATAAATGAATGTCCTCTCACTCCCATCTACAAGACTTCTCCTGTGCTGCACCCTTTTTGCAGAACTCACTCACTGAACCATTAGCCTTAGCGTTCATGGATACAAACATTTTTTTTTTTCGTTTCCATTCTTTCACAGGTCCGTATGCGGAACCATTCATTTCAATGGGTCCGCAAAAAAAACCTGAAATGACTCCGTGTGCATTCCATCTCCATATGTCCACATGTCTGTTCCGCAAAAAAAATAGAACATGTCCTATTCTTGTCTGTCTTGTGGACAAGGACAGGCATTGTTATAATGGATCCGTGTTTTGCGGACTGCAAAATAAATACGGTCACATGCATGAGCCCTTAGGGCCCTTAGGGCTCATGCACAATTCGGATCCCTAAAAAAACGGATGACATCTGTTTGACGTCCGTGTTGCATCAGTTTTTTTTGCAGATCCATTGGAACTATGCCTGTCCTTGTCCACAAGAAAGACAAGAATAGGACGTTCTATTTTTTGGCAGAACAGACATGCAGAAATACAGATATGGAATGCTCACGGAGTCATTTCCATTTTTTTTTTTAAGCACCATTGAAATGTATGGTTCTGCATATGGACCTGTTAAAAAAAGGATCGGAAACGGAAAAAAATATGTTCCTGCGCATGAGCCCTTACTCCTCACCTTCCTAGTTTTATAGGGGTTGGTCACTTTCCCCCTCCCCTCTAGCCCTCCTAGGCAGACCTTCAAAGGGAAGCACATTCTCTTTCTTCCCACCGCTGTGTCCCAGATTGATCTCACCCGCTCAGGTCTCCCACTGTTAACATCCGCTTTGCCACCGTTACAGCCAATCGCTGCTATGACCCTTGCATCATGTCAATTGGTCATGTGACGCAAGAGGAGCAGGTCACCACTGTGTGCAGTGATTGGCTGCAGCGGTGTCATAGTGAATGTTGACAGCAGGGGACCCGAACAAGGCAGCTGAGACCGGAGAGCAAAGAAGCCAGGACCCAGCAGTGGGGTACAGGTAAGTATGCCCCCCTTTTGAAGGCTTTCTCAGGTGGGGACTTTGCCAAAAACCTCCCTAAAGGTGGCCAAACTGATAGGCATTGAGATGTATGGCAGTCCTTGTAATGCAAGGATGGCTCAAGTCCACCAGAATAATAGTGGCTCAAAGAGAGGGATCCCAAGTGGTGTATTCCTTCTATAATCTCCATATAATCTAATTGGGCTTACGGACAATGGCTGCCTTCAAGAGACAACCGCATTCATGCCAGAATCTTCTTCAGCCAGCCCTTAGCTTGTACACAAATTAATAAACAATGTTCAGCATCTAGACCAGTGTTCTTCAACTCCAGTCCTCAGGACCCACCTACTGCTCATGTTTTCAGGATTTCCTTAGTACTGAGCAGGTCATACAATTAGTATCAGTGCATCAGGACTTACCACAGGTGCTCATTCTGTGGGATATTCTCAAATCATGACTGGAGGGTGGGCCTTGTGGAACGGAGTTGAGGAATACTGATCTAAATTATTCTGTATAACATGGGTTAAAGAGTCCACAATCTAAGCAATAGTCTTCTGGCGTCTTACGGTTACAAATATGTCCCATTAAAATTTTTGAAGAACTAAATCTGGAATTTTGCCAATGATTTAGGGTTGTGCTTTTCTAACACTGTCTAGAAAAGCATGGAGAGACTTAGCACTGTCAGCGATACCTAGAAACAGCAGGAATTATTCAGCATCCTCCTGACATGAAGCTGCTAAAATGGGCAAGGACGCAAATGTCCATAAACACTCGCTGTCAAAGTTAGGAAAGCAAAGCCCATTGATGCGAGTGGAGATTACTATTAACTATTTGTTAAAAACTTTGCACAGTATTAAACAAGGGTGTAAAAAAATCCCACCAAAGGCCTGGAGAGACTTGTAGAGCGCGCCGCATACCCGTTTAGGCAAGCCAAAGAGCTGGCACAAACATTTCTACAGCAGCAGATGGAGGCTGTGAATCAACCACATTACATAACAATTGCTTTTCTAATTATGTGTTACACCACTAACATCGAAATCAGGAACTATAAGGAATCGCCAAAACAAATACCTCAAAAATAAGAAGCATGAGGAACAGGGACAAAATACCAGTAGCCCCAAATTTTAAATGGAATTTCTACTTTACCAAAAAGGCTTATCAGCTTTAAGAGATCAGGACATAATTATACTTTCACGCACCTTAAAGGTCACGTTCACATTTGTAACCATGTTATTACACTGTTAACATACATACCAACATTGCAAATAGTCCTGAAAAGTCCTATCGCCTGTCAGCAGCTCTTCTCCCGACCAATGTTTCTCCATGGTTATAGACTACAAGACTTGTGCACGCTGATCCTGCAGCCATACTTCTTTCCATGTGACCTCTACTCCACTGTAACATGCCATATGTACTGTAGCAAGAAATAGAGGACATACGGATGGAAGTATGACTGCAGGATCAGACTACACAGGTTTTGTTTGTAGTCTGTAACCATGGAGACATAACGGTCTGCCTAGGAGCTGTAGACAGAAAATGATATTATTTTTAATCAAGACTATTTGCAAAGTTGCTTTAATTTGTATTTTAGATGCACGGGAGTGATAAAAATATGTTGCTTGTGAAGGTGTCCATAGCTTTTGGAGAAATACAAACAGTCTTAATTTTGACTCAGATATACAAATTGTAAAAAATGAAAACTCTACTAATAACACCAATGGTAATGTGTGATAGAAGCTGTCTCATGAAGACAATCCCTGTCCCTGTACTCTGTAAGCGCATGTGGACATAACCAAGTGTGGTCCCTCCATGGGCACACTTAAAGTTGCCCTGGAAAAAAACCCAAAAGTGGCCCCATTTTGCTCAAATTGACAGAAGACGGGCCAACACAAATAGAAGGGGCCTGCAATACTGTAGTGCAGCACAAAAAAAAAGCCTCAGCAGAACCAAATAGCACAGTGCAGCACAAAATACTGCCACCTTCACCACAGTATTCAACTATCCTGAGGACAGTGATACAGTTAAGATCAGGAGGGCATACGTGGCCACTGCCCAGGTGCATAAGTATCTGATGCTCCTAGCATTAATTAATGCTTAAAGAGGACCTGTCACCGCTCCTGACATGACTGTTTTAATAGCCATGTAATAACAATTCTATAACATCTATTCTTATGTCTGTATGTTGTGCCATTCCTTTATTATTTCTACTAGAAGTTATGAATGAATTGCTAGCAGTCTGCAGTAAGGGTACAGAGGGGAGGTAACCAGTTGGGGGGTGTACCTGCACAGACTGACACTATTCAATCAGTGCTGCCATTTTCAGACTGTGCAGTGACACATCCCCAGCTTGTTACCACCCCTCTGTACCCTTACTGCAGACTGCTAGCAATTCATTCATAACTTATAGTAGAAATAATACAGGAATAGCACAGCATAGAGCCATAAGAATAGATGTTCCAGAATTGTTATTACATGGGGAATGCATGAAGCTATTAAAACAGGCATGTCAGGAGTGGTGACACGTCCTTTTAAAGCATCAGATCGTTATGTACCCGGCTGGCAGCCATGAGGAGGGCTTGGGCAGGCCTCAGCACATTGGCTCGCCGGAAAAATTCCCTTTAGGGACTATGGCCAGTCTACCACTGGGTGCCCCCAAAGGTAATGTATAAGAGTGTCTTCCACTATCTCGTCCATGTGCATCCAGGCAGGGATTAGAGAAGCACAAATTGTAAATGGGTTGTCTTAATAAATAAGGAATTCTTCCATAAGATCCAAATCTCATACAAACAATCTCACCAGTAGCATATCAGACTAAATTGGCAGATCAGCGAGTAAAAAGAATAAACCAACATCATGGACGAGACCAAAAATGTTAATAAATGGCTTAATTTGAACAATCATACAACAATCATCACATCTGGCAGATCATATTTTTGGCAGTCAATAGCTTTCCGCTGGCCATAGGGAGTGAGGGCCATGGGGAGTAATCATTTATGTATAATTTGTGTAAAATTGGCCATTTTGGTCGACAATTATCTTATGTGTATGGTCATTGAGATTTACTGAAATGATTGAGAATGTTCTTACCTTCACCTGAAGAGCCAGAGAGATCTATCACCACATAAACCTTTCCTTCTGGTTCCAAGTCAATCTGCAAATACAAAGGAAGTTAAGATTAACGTTAAGATTTCAAGAATAAAACAAACAAAAAAGTAAGTTTTGTCCATGGCCAAATGGAGAACTGCCTTGTGTTCTCTTATAAGCAGTTGTCATGGTAAGATGAGCTTAAAGTAGCCAAAGAAGATGATAGGGAAAAGATGTGGACCATGAGAATAGCATAAACAGACGTGAATTGGGGGTTATCAATCATAAGACAAAGTAAAATCATTTTTAGTGTATGTTTTTTGTGTCTGAGAACTACCAATGCCTAGATGGACCTGTGCTTTTATGTCAAACATCATCAATCCAGCAATTTTCTCAGAGTCCTCTGTGTTTTCAGTCTTGGAAAAGATTCCAAGAGAACATCTTCTGCCGATCTTCTCAAATAAAAAATTCTTCCAAGGGGTTGTCTGCCCAGTTCTCAAAAAGGCTTCTCCAGTTCCAACACTTCCCAATCACCTGAAGCCTCTTGAAACACCATGAGTCTCGACATGGCCATTTAGTCAATGCTGGGGCAGGTCCCCACTGTGGCCAGTGATTTACTGAGCGGTCATAACTAGGGGAACGGGAAGTACAGACTGGCAGAAAACCGGGAAGCATCTGAACGGGAGCAGAAGGAGATCTGTATGGTGGTTACGACTTATTTTATTATCTGATATTATTATGAGCCTTATGTTTTGTTAATTGGCCCCAACAAATTCTTTAATACAAATTAGATTTAATTAATGTATACTTGTAAACTTCAAAATTGAAAATTAAGTTTTCCTATTATAAAACAGTGTTGAATAATGGACGTCAATTGTGAAGGTCTTATACAGATTACTGTATTATGGCTCTGTATAGGATGCAAGGTGTATGGATCCATATAATGGTATATGGCAGTAATATTATCTTATAGAAGTTTCTGTACCTCCATGTCCTAACAAATTTTTGTATTTTATTTTTTATACATTCTGCAGCCTGAAGAAAAAGTATGGGTGCCATTGTTTCCCATAGAAGTCAATGGATAATAAACACATCTATGTACAAGCCTCCATAGGAGTACCTATTTTCTCTTCTACATTTCTGGCAAGACAGACTGGTTTTGAAGCAGGAAATCCTACCTGTACGCTAAACTCATAAAGTACAGTACATGTATGGAACATCATCTATAGCCCCTATGTAAGTATAGGGAACTGTAGACTGTGTACTGTACCTGTATGTAAATCATACAGAACCCAGTTAAGCCAGTACTCTCTGCTCTACACTGATGAGGGGCAATCACCCACTAACAGCTGTCTGCAGATGAGATGCTGGCTTATTTATTATCCAAGTCATGTCTCAAGGCTTATTTAAAGGGTCGAACATTGACCTATAGGATAGCTGCCTTATATCTGGTGGCATCAGAGGCAGAGCTTGTTAAGAGCTCAAAGCCTGTATGGCCTATAAGTCTCCTCACGCCTATTAAGGAGCTCCCTCCTCAAGAAGAGTACCCTCCAAATCATACAGAACTAGATAAAACTTATACAATACCTGTATGAAATACCATATGGAAGCCACATGGAATTACAATGGACTCAAATCATAGCATACCATAGCAAGAACATATGGAGCCCCTAGGTAACTACAAGGAACTGTAGACTGGCTATTGTACCTGTAAGTAAAAACATATAGAACTTGTATGGAAGTACCGTACATGAAAATTGACTTTTAATGGAGTTCATGACGGATCCGTCTTGGCTATGTTAAAAATATTACAACCGTATCCGTTCATAATGGATGCAGATGGTTGTATTATCAGTAACGGAAGCGTCTTTGCTGATCCCTCCCGGATCAGGTAAAAAACGCAAGTGTGAAAGTAGCCTAAAGCCATAAAAAACTCATATGTAAACACCTGAAACTCATACCGTACCCGTATAAAACACCCTATGTATTTCATACACAAGTGCAAAGAACTCATACACTACCATTAAGAACACTATTCAACTCATACTGTTAAAAATACATGACTACGGAGGACTTTACAGTATGCGCATCCGGTATCATGCCAGCTTTTTACCTTCATGTGTACAAGGCCATAGTCTAAGACAGGGGTGCACAATGTTTTTTAGTTGGGGGCCACATTATCAGACTGAACCAACGTCAAGGGGGCGAAACATTTTTTTAAAGGGGTATTAACAACTGAAATGTATTTATGGCAAATTGTACATACAGTATATACTATAAATGTCTGGTTGCAACTCCAGGACACCCATCTAATGGGAGAATACATGAAAAATACATGTGAGCAGCCACAAGACATAGACATACATGTCTGTCACCAGATGGTATCAAGGGTTGCATGTGGCCCCCGGGCCGCAGGTTGTGCACCCCTGCTCTAAGGTATTCTAACGCTGTATATGTAATTCCCTAATGTAGATTTGTAATTTTAGGTTTAGTTAGGTTCTTCTTTATCTTTTAGGTTCCTCCTACGTTGTATTTTAGCAATGCAAAACCCTTCTACAAAGAGCAATAGCTGGAAACCTTACAAGCTCTCACAAGCCCTTACATTTTATTCCCAAAAAAAACAAGTTAACCCATTCTGATTGGTAAGAGGCGCTAAATATAGAGAAAGCCTCAGCTTAGATGTGTTGTCCCGGTATTACAGCGCAGAGACTCGTAATCCTGCAGGAGATATTGGACTCATTTTAATTGTTAATAATAGATTGCTGCTTCTGAACGCCATTCATTTCGATGATGCGGGCAAAGGCTGCAGCTGCCCTAGAGAGGACGAGGGCTCAGGTTTCAGTCATTTTAAGGCACTGAAGTGGAATAAACACAAGGATAAAAATCATCCAAAATCCAGATCAACACAAGAAACGCACTGATGAATTTATGAGAGCCATGCTGACCCAATTTAAGACTACACAGCGGCGCCATTTTTGCAACAGAACTGTACTGTACATCGCAACATAGTGAAAGTGAATGGGAACACATTGTGAATTGCAAGTTGTGCTAGTCACAACCCAACAAGCTCCAGTAATCCAGCCTGCATCCGGGCCATCGTGTACCCCAGCCTTACTATTAGAACATTTTCTATGGGATTTGAACGTATATTTTTATAAACAAATATTTTTATTAAGATTTTCTAACTACCCCTTGTGTAAGTGTAACAGCTATTAGATCCCCGGCAGTATCTCCAGAGTGGAAGCATAATGGGTTGATCTGATACAGCTTTTCAAATACTTTCTGAATCATCTTCCTAAAACACCACAAAGCTCCACTCCCTATTACTATGGTAACCTAAACATAATATAGAACTAACATGGAAGGCCAGAAGCCATATGTACTAAAAACTACATATAAATAAAATCCTGTTTTTGTTTTTTTTTTAACTTTTATTATATGAAGTGTAAAAAAGAGTTTTGCTAATTTCCTCAGAAACGGCGCCACTATTGTCCGCACATGGTACTGCAGTTCAGCTCTATTCACTTCACTCTATTCAAATGTGGTGCATTTTTAGGGAAAAATAGCAAACTTTTCTTTTTATAATTTGTTTTCAAACAAGAAATGTGGAAGGCCAGATATAAAAAATTTGTAAATGAAAAAAATAATCTGAATAGATTATGTATCTAGGACAGAACAAATTAGTATCCAAGTTGTACAGGATCCAGCAAAGTTAGGGGCTCGTGCACATGACCGTATGTATTTTGCAGTCCGCAAAACACGAATCCGCAAAAAATATGTATTTTGCGGAACTGAACAGCTGGCCCCTATTAGAACAGTCCTATCCATGTCCGTAATTCAGATACTAATAGGACATGTTCTATCTATTTTCCGGAATGGACATACACGGAATAACTTCCATTTCTTTTGCAGACCCATTAAAATGAATGGTCCCGCATATGGTCCGCAAAAAAAATGGAACAGACACGGAAATAAAATACGTTTGTGTGCATGAGCTCTTACACAGGGTTCTTACACACTTACGCATTTAGGCCCATGCACACGACTGTGTTTTTTGTCCACATCCGACCCGCTTTTTTTGTGGATCTTGTAAAGACCCATTCATTTCAATGGGTGCGCAAAAAAAAAGACAGCACACCGTGTTCTGTCTGCATCCCTATGTCTGTTCCACGGCCTCGCAAAAAAATAGAACATGTACTCTTGTATAGAACACTATTCTTGTCCATTTTGTGGGTCATACATAGTGTGGAAGGAGAAAATACAGGATGCTCCTGGCTAGTATAGGTGTTTTGTAAATCTGGTATTTGCTGAGCGTAAAACGAATATGGTCATGTGTATGAGGCCTTATCTGTAGCAGAATTTGCACCAAATTCTGCAACAACATATAGTAAAGTGCAGGTCAATGGGTTTCTGCGGATTTTCAAAGAAGCAGCATGCCGTATCTGTTACCATGCATCACATTGCGACGGGTGTAACATGCGGCCAAAGTTTTACTATTCTTCGCGCAGCATGTACAAAATTGAAATAAATTAAGCAGGTTACATGGGGTCTTCATGGCGTCTTTCACTTTCGTTGACAGCTACACTCTCCTACTTAGAACATTTTTACATAATGGCGATGAATTGACAGCAAATTCCCTTTCAAAATTGGTCAAAGGGGAACCGGTGAGCAACATCTCAAAAATGAAGAAAATTTTACAAAAATGTAATAAATATTTATTATGACACAGTTGCCCAATTTTCATGTTATTGCTATGATCCAAAATAAAACGTAAAGAAAAATGGCTTCTCATAAGTTTCATGTGCAGCAAAGCTTCAATTGTTACTACTTTATGTAAAATCCCCTTTGATGGGAAGAATGGCATAAAGCTCTTAGGCTTTCAGAACACTATTATTAGACATAAAGGCTCTCATGCAGATCCTTTAAAGCCTTATAATGACAAGCTGAAATTGTAAATATGCTGCATGGAACTACACTGAAAAAAGATGAAGGAGACATATTGTGACTCCATCCACGGCATGTGTAGGAGGCCTAAATCCTAAACTGTACAGGAGAATCTCACTTACGTTATGAAAAAAGTTAAAAAAAAAAATATATATATATATATATATATATATATATATATATATATATATATATGTAGCTCCCTGGCTCTTCAAGGGACAGAGGGGGTCATTTGTAAAGTAGAACTGTCTTAGTTGCCCATAGCAACCAATCAGATCCCACCTTTTATTTTTAACAGCTCCTTTGGCAAATGAAAGGTGGAATCTGATTGGTTGCTATGGGCAACTAAGCCAGTTCTACTCTTTGAACATTTTTGTTGATAACAATTTCTGAAAACACTGTGGACGACGAGGGAAATTCCTAACCAGATCAAGAACTGTCATTTTTTACTGTGGACATGTTAAGTGAAGAGGCAAGTCAGAAATCAGTGAAAAAGACAATTATAGAAGAAAGTTAAAGAGTGAAGCTGGATTCAGATGTCATCTCTTATGACAACCACAAAAGTGGACATCCAGAGGTTGTACTAAACCAAACTTAGATCACCATGGCGTTCTAGGGTCATTCGGTTTGGTACAACTGTGGAGCCTTAGACACAGGAACCATGAACTGATCATTGAAGAGCCAGAAGACCCGAGACCCAAAACTGCTGAAGGACACCTCACATGGCCACGTAGAGGTGGATCGTGTCCATCGCGTCTATCATTAACATCTTTTGAGCAACATAGCTAGTTTGAAGTTACCAGTTTTCCTTCTCAACTTTTGTATTCTATTTCACATTTTTTGGTTTTATACTATATTGAATATATGACTAATAAGAAAACATTAATTCTAACTGCAAATAATCCTCTGGAACAAGCGTATATTTGTATAGTTACCATGAAAATCAGACACTAAACAGCAACTATTCATGACCTGTCATGTCTTTTATAACGTCTATGCGCAACCTACGTGTTGAATTTGCATAAACCAATTAATTATCCTGTAAAAAGTACACTATTGCTACATTTTGGAGAATTTTTACAGATATGGAGATCATTATCAGGAAGAGATACCGGTATGGACATGTTTTCCATTTTTCACTAACCCTACCATAGTTTTAAAATTATACATGGAAGCATATTTTTTCCATTTTCTTTGCATTATGATGACTGCAGTCATCTTGCATGAGACAGGCGTCTGGACATCACAAATGATAACAGAATACAGATCATTAACTTTTATGGGACAGTGTTGTGTGCATGCTCTGCGTCTTGTAGTGGTCATTGTGCAGCTGTCCCTATGATATAGTCAGGAGTGCACCACCAATGAGGCCAGGTGAGGCGATCTCCTCAGGCAGCACCAGGTAGGGGTAAGAGAGGGGCAGCAGAAGGGCCATCGGCAATAAGTGCTTTCATTGTGGCAAAGGGGTTAGGTTAAGAAACTGGCATTGGGGGGGGGCGCTGTTTTAGTTTTTAACTCAGGCAACAGAAATGCTAGGTGCACCACTGGATAAACAAGAAATGGTAAAGGGCTTACCTAGCCTTTTTTTTAAGTGATGGCCTGTCCTCAAGACAAGCCATCATTAGCTGATCAGCAGGGGTCCAGTAACCCGCACCCTTGCCAATCAGTTGTTCTGTGAAGTGCTTCTCCTGCTTCTCCTCCAGATTCACTGAATTTTCCAGCAGCCACCATCTATGGTAACTGTATAAATTCTGAATCACTGAGCTCCACCTAGTGGTGGCTACTATTAGCCATTTTTTTACTATATTGTGAGGAGGAAAGCATTATATTTACCTTTGTATTTATACCAGCTGTCTGGTACCAATACATTGAGAAATATGGTGTTCAGAACAAGCGCCATACTTTTTCTACCAAAAAAATTGGTTAACTTGACAATTTTTTTTCATCACATATTTCCTTTATAAAAATTATTTTAAATTTGTCAGAAACCTTTGGAGTCAAATGTCATATTCCATCTTTCCTGGGAGTATACTAAGTTGTGCGGTGGGACCCTATGAGATCTGTGTAAGCCCCTGAGATGGCCCCTTAATTGGATGCAGTCTCTGCACAAGGATCATGACATTAGCACATAAGGGAAGCAGAACGAGTATGATGAATATTTTATCTTTCTCTCCACGGGCGGATTGGCCATAGACCTTACAGGGAAATTTCCCGGTTGGCCGATGCCCAGGGGGCCTCCTGGACCCTCCTCACAGCCAGCCAGTGGAAGTTTTTGGGGATGTATTTTGTGCAGCTGGCAGTATTTTGTGATGGACTGTGATATTTGGCTCTGTTGGTATGGTATAATGTGCTACAATATGATATTGTTGGCCCTGCCTTCCATCAATTTGGACCCAACTACAAAATGGGGCCACTTTTCATATTTTTTTCCAGGGCCACTTTAAGTTCCCAGTCCGCCCCTGTTTCTCTCCTACAAGTGTCAGGACCTTGGGGTTGTGGCGAACAGAGCTGCACCAGAATGGGAGATGACTCACTTTGAATTTCATAGGGTCTCTTTCCTATGTATATCCCTAATCATGAGAAGATCTATTTAATAAATCCCATAAGGATAAAACAACTTTTCCCCAGAATAAGGCAGTTATGCCAAATCTTCATTATTTCTCTAGGACAGGGGGGGAGGGGGGAGAGGAAATGTCAAAAGTGACTTTGTGGCCATCAGAAGAAATTTGACCATTTTGTGGCATGGGGTGGCCACAGTAATTAGACTACTTTACCAACAGGTTTTTAGTTACTGAGATCTCATTGACAGGTTTATGGGGAATTATTTTCTAGTATTTGATTAAAAGATGTCATTTTTGCATAATTTTTAAAAACAAAAATATCAGCACCAAATCATCAATATCACTATCACAGAAGATCTCACTGCCCATAACCTCTGGTAACAGATTGGACTTTCTATCGCAGACCGCAAAAATAAGAGATTAAATTATCAGACTGAAGCATAAAGGAGAGATTAAATGATTAGCCAAGGGAACACAGGGAGACCATTACGCTTATTACAGTCATCATTTATTGGAAATTAAATTCATTTAAAAAAGCTTCATCATTGATGACATATTCATGGAGGAAACAGATAAAATCGCTTTAACAAAGATATTTTCTGTTAAACGAGTTGATTCGAATATTTATTTTCTGTCCGGCGGCTAAGGATTTGTTTCATGTGCCTTTTACAGGTTTATTTTTCCAGTTTTCAATCCTTTTAAAAACACAGAATAGACAAAATATCTGCCGTTTTCTGTGCAGACGTAAAAATGTGTCAAAATAACAAAAACGCATAAAACTAATGTATTCTGGCTTATACACACTTAAAAGACACCTAACAAATGAGGGCCCACCTTGTACTCTGGTCTCTTTCATAGGGGTAGAAGTTAGCTAAAGGGTGAAACCTAGACTGTCTGGTCCCAACTGCAGACAGATCTTCAGTGATGTCCAATCCCCATCTATTTCACAAATTTAAAGGGGTTGCCCCAGGAAAAATATTTTACATTTTAAACCAGCACCTGGATCTGAATACTTTTGTAATTGCATGTAATTAAAAATTTAATACAGCCACGGAGTTATTTAATAAAATGTATCTGTCTAGCGCCACCTGCAGTTCTTTTCTTTCTTCATTTTCTTTGTCCACCTGGGTAACATCACTGAGATGGTCGCACATGCTCATTTCCATTCTTCAACTGTAACCAACTGTATTTACCGTTAGGTTACTATCACATCGACATTTTCTATTCAGGTTTTGAGATCTGGCACAGAACTAAAAACCCGAATAAAACGCTTCCGTTTTATTTAATACATCCGGATGCATCAGTTTCATCTGGATCCGGTTGTATTAAATAGAAACAGAAGAAAAAGAGATCCGGAATTAAAATAATTGTAAGTGCCGAATCAGTTTTTTCATTACTGAAATGGGTGCAGAATCTGGTTTTGTTCAGTTTCGCAGACCGAACACAAAGCTGCATATTGCAGCGCATTTGTGTCCGGTCAAAAAACTGAACAAACCGGAATGGAATGCATCCTGATTGACAATGAATGGGGACAAAACGGAAACATTTTGCTGCGGTTTTGAGATCCTCTGTTGGATCTGAAAACCTGGAATGCAAAAAGCATATGTGAAAATAGCTTTAGAAGCTGTGACAGTTAAAGGGAGAGAGCAGCAGAAAGGACATGCACCCTGAGCTGTGATAGAGAGAGAGCTGTAGCAGATATGACAGTGTCACGCTCTGGTGTGGAGGGTATAGCCACACCAAGCGTAAGAGGGAAGGGAAAAGAACCAAACAAGGGAAACGGTCACCTCGTTTAGGAAACCCTGAAAGTAGGCCCTGACTGACTACCAGTATGAACAGGCCTTAGTTGTAGGAGAGTTCATACACAGAAACCTAATAACACCTGACCCTAGAGAACCCTGCCACTAGTGACAGGGGAAGGAGTCAAAGCCGGCTTTAGCACTGCCCTAGCCGTTTTACAGGCTAGGGCAGCGCTAAAGCCCGCCCAACATTGCCGGTGATGTCACCGGGCTCACTGCTGGGCGGAAGCCTCCACCTGGCAGCCCTAAGGAGAGCCCAGTTTGTCATCGGAACTCAAAAAAATGCCTTTGCCCTGCGCGATTCAGCACAGGACAAAGGAGCGCATCGAAGATTGAACTGCTCTGATGCTCAAGTCAGGCAGGCTGCCTGGGTGAAAATGGGGTATGTCTGGGTTCAGCTCTGAACCTGGAGAACCCCTTTAACAGTCTTTGTAGATATTTTTGAAGCTCATCTTGCAGTGTGTAAAGTCAAAGCAGGGTCAGTGGTTATCTCAACATCACTACGGGTCAGGATTACACCTTGATTATAAAGCCGGGCAGATATTATAATACATGATCCCACTGCTGATTGAAGAACTCAGCTCCTAGCACTCCCTGAACATCACAGAGCATGCTCACTAGACTCTCCCATACACGTCAATGTGTCATTTTCAGTCTCTTCTGGTCCATTCTACCTTTAGCTGGCAGAGGCAGCTACAAAATCTGATAGGGACAACGAAAGAGAAAAACGTTAGTTTTTTTAATGCATTTCCTAACTCAAGTGTCCCCTAAAGGGAAGATGAAACGATCAGTCATCATCTGTCGACTGCAGATAGATTTTATAAACCTTGTTTGAATTTTAACCTAGATCACCAAAACCTTACATTGAAAGGTTGTGGGAAAGATATGTACTTTACCATCAGCACTGAAGTGGAAAAAGTTCAAAAATGTCTAAGTAGAGACAATAATATAAAGTCAATAAACACTAAATGCGGCCTAATGTATGACAATTTAAAAAAAAAGTGAATGTTTTTTCTTTTAATACAATTTATTTATGGATGGAAATTTATAATGTTTTGATAGTGATGTCACCAGAGCAGCTTGTATAAAAATAGATATCGGACATTACCATGGAATCCTTTTTAGAAATACTAGTGGACTGTTATATGGCAAAAAAAAAAAATCTGTTGGCCCTATGGCACCTGGTGTGACGCCAACGTCTACAACCCCTTTATAGATGTCTGTCCATTTTTCATGCTTTTCTTTTTTTGAGGCCAGGTTGTAGCTGAAAATTAAAATTTTACTATTGATGGTCTATCCTCAGGATAGGCTCTTAATATTTGATTGGTGGGGGTCCAACACCCGTACGGCTCTGGCACTGGAAATCAGCACTGCAACTAAACAGCTCCGTCTACTGTGTTACTGCTGCGTTGGTCCCACTGAAGCTGTGTAGATCCGGTGATGACTTTTGGTGTCGTAGCTACCCCAGAACAGCTGATCAGTGGCAGTGCAGGTAATCAGATATTGATAGCCTATCCTAAGCATAGGTCGTGAATACTAAAATTCTGGAAACAAAAATGAGCTCCAAAACTGCACCAATATTTTGGCACAATATTTTGGCAGAATGAGAACCAATCAGTGGTTTAAAAGTTAGACAAATGTGTCTACGGATGCACTAAATGTATCCTATGGCACAACCTTTGGCTGCCTGGTCTAGGTTTACACCATCTAAATATTACACAGAATTAGTTGGAAGCCTAAAGGGCATTCCAGCCATCACAACTGATGGCATTATGGCGTTCTGTAATTTCCTGTCCCTGGTCAGAACAGGCACTTGACTAAAGTATTGTCGAGTCGTTCCTCCCTACCACACCTCCCCAGCCCACATAGTGGCCACAGCAGCCATTTTATTAAACAAAAGCATAAATAATATAAATAACATCCTTCTCAAGGTCTTCCCACCTAAAGGTCCTTCCCAGAACCTTACCAACCCCCTAAAACATTCCATGAGAAGCTTAGAAACAGGGGAGAGTCCTTGGAGCCCCCCAAAAACCTGCCAGATAACTGCCCCGACCCTCACTTAAATTACTTCTAGCTGAAAATCGCCAGCTCAGAGGCAGAACTATGTAACCATGGGCAACAAACCTGGGCAGATACCTGCCAAATGACACACCCCAGAATCCACTATCTGGGGAGTCTAGAGCCCCTTTGGCTCCCTCCCCATCATGACAGAGCCACCATTAACACCAACTCCATGGAACCCCCCGCACCACCACCATGAGTAAAACCTTTCACTGCCCGGCCAAGCCAAAACCCACCTAACCCCCAACATCCCCCCTTCCTAGGAACAGATAATCACCTCCAAAACCCCATAGCTTTATGGACGGGTGGGTGGGGGCTGCTGGTGCTAATGCAGTCCCAACAAAATTGCCCATTTCCCGCGCCCCTACACCCCTTCCACTAGCCAAACTGCCCCCCTTTCCTCCCCATTAATCCTTTATGTTTCCCTCCAAACCTAGTCATGCAATGCCTCCCACCAGGCTTGCAGCCCTAGGTCCGGCCTAAACTGTTGAGATACAATAAAAGGTAACACATGACTGAGTCCATCAGAGTGATCCCATAACCAGAGCCACCCGAGTGCACCCCGGAAACCATTTAAAAAATAAATGATGGGAAACAGTCTAGATACAGAGATGAGTATAGTATTTATAGTATCCAAGCAAACTGGTGGCCCAAGGGGACTTGCCAACAGAAGAAAGGTCTCAGATGTAATTAGTGTGAAGTAACCGTATCTATACAGACGCATTCGTCTGGCAGCCGAGGAGGGTTGTAAAGTGCCTCATGTCTGGATGATGTCATGGATTCCTAATTAATGCATTTTACGCATTAGTAAGAGAGCCAACAAGATGTCTTCTCCAGGTTCTGAAGGCTCCAGGAACACTTAAAAGAGGGGAAAAAAATTTAAAACAAACTGAACCCTTATTTTTGCACAAAGCACGATGTGCAGTCCCAGCGGACGGAGATGAGCGCACGCATTATCTGTATCACTTTGCCTCCGTTCTCATAGATAATTCATGACACCACAAGCTTCCTGTGAGATTGCAGCAAGCCGGTTTGATTTTTTTAAGAGCCCCGTAATACAACACCACGTAGAAAAAGAAAAAACTGTCATCTCTTCACAAGAAACACAAAGGCGGCAAGAAAGGGCAGCACTGCTCCAGACCCATAGGCCACATTTTTCACTGTTTACTTAGGACTGACATCTTTGAATGCTCTTCGTACCTTGTAGTCCAATTCATTTCTCCTGGGACCCATTCAAGAAGAACAATGCCGACATCACGTTTTCCGGACTGCCAAACATCTGCATTTTTAGAGGTGCATTGTAAGACTATGCATTGCAGGTGCAATCAAAGAGGCTGCATTATTGATGACTCCGAATATAGCTCTGAGAAGCTGCCCTAGGGGTCTGAGGATCATTAAATTAAGAGAATGAGGTAATTGCCTTAGAAATGCCAATGGCGTTGTTTAAAAACTGCAGATGGACAAATGGGAGCAGAAAGAAGCTGAACCAGTAACTTAGATCTGAAATGTAAAGGGTCACTCCAGCCACATAAGAAAATGATCTTCTATTATATTAACTGAATTATCTTATATATTCAGGTTGCCATTAGAAAAAGGGTGATTTTTTCGTAGACACAGCGCCACTCGTTTTCAGGGTTTTGCACCATGCACTTGAAGGGGGCAAAGCTGCAATACCAAGCACAACTGCTACGAAAAGTATGGCCGGTATAGTACAGACTAAAGTAAACAATGACGAGGCCAAAGCGTTCACACAAGTGTGGCAGATTTCAGGAATGCCAAAAGTCAAATTCCCACCAATCTAATATTGATGGACTCTACTAATCCTAGACCATCAATTTTTGAATGATAGAACAGACTTGACAGTGACAACCACTAATATTTTTGGTGAAGAAATGTCCTCAGAGCAGGTGTTGTTTCCCCTTCCCCCACCTTTACTAGCAGCAATGTTCAAGCTTTAAAGGGTGAATGAGTTTTCATAGAAAAAACTTTTGATATGTCACAGGTCTGATTGCTGAGACCACCACTGATCACTAGAACGAGGAGAGAGAAGAACCTGCATAGCGCTCTCTCCTCACTACAGGAGAGGAAGCGAGAAGAACTCAATAGCAGTGTTAAGAGAATCGAAGCATCTGAAGTCCGAAGTTTAGGAAAATTTCGATTTGACACCAATCCCAATTTACTTGCGCTTCGTGGTAACTAATCAGTTTTTCCTAAAATGGTAGCTGCCATAGAATAAAGGGTTTTCTCTGTATATAGCAGGATATTTGTAATGGTCGGTATTTGCCGGCAGCATTGAAAATAGGCCTTCAAAGTAAAATGAAGCTCCTGTATAGAGATAGATAGATAGATAGATAGATAGATAGATAGATAGATAGACGCAGACAGATAGATACTGTCATGGTAGCAACCCGTGCCCACCGGCATTCTGCTCTCCCTGGAGGGTGTGGCTGCTGCTCTGTTCACTGGCGGGCTCGGTAGCTAGAATAGCCGTATCTTTTAAAAGGATGCAGCCTGCGAGCATGCACTACCTCCAGGTCTTAAAGGGCCAGTGCACGCACCTTAATTTTCACCAATTAATAGCTAGCCACCTAGAGAGTACTTATGGCACCTTCCCCTGTGGGAAGGTGCCTGAGCAATAGGTTCTAATTTGCTAAGGTGTGTTGATTACGTTCATCTGCCCTTGTACCGATATCAGCCTGTTTCCCAGATTTGACCCTTCACTGCCTGACCTGACATTTGCTTGATCTCTGTTCTGACCCTAAACTGCCAGCCCTCACCTCAGCCTCTCCCTAACTACAGTTTTGCCTGATCCCTCTGTGCTCTACGCCATCGTCTCTTGGCCCCTGTAGGTCACCTGTACAGAGACTACTCCAAGAGGTAGCCCCCGGTGGTTCTCCTGCAGATGAGTTCAGATCCCTGTATAAGGGTTAAAGGATGAAGCCAGGGGGGTGCCACTTACATAACGCCCTTCAAGTGACACAAAGATTCCACATCTGCTAACATGTTTTTTGTTGTTCTGTTTTTTTTTTGCAACCTTTCTACAAAACTGGCCTAAAAAAATCCCACAAATTGCTGATGGAAAAATCTAACATAGAAAGCAGAATATTGTGCATTGTTAGCAGGAGAGCTGAAAATCCTGAGCTAAACTAGTAGTGAATGAAGAAGCAGCTGACACGAGGAAGGGAAGGCGAGCCATCTTGTTTCCATAGATAAATCAATAACAGGATGGAGATATCCAAACAACTTCCTCGCTAACTCACCCAGATGTACATTACTGCGATGCAGGTCACAGGCCAGGCCCGGACATATATCACTGCATTCACCAAACTATTCCCTTCTACTCCAGCCAAGGTTAGTGAAGGCAAACCTACACCTACTTTTACTTTCCGACCCAATGCAAATATAAAGCCTCCTTCTCCTATCTCCTAGAACTATGATGGATTTTGTCAGCAGCACAGCTTATGCTCTAGAGAAATTGAGTTCAGCTCTTCCTCTCTGGTAGAACTCCCCAAATCCATGGACTCTCCAGATTATATCATATTGTGTCCTTAGGAGAGGCCATCATTGGTGCTTTTGTATATGCAAGGCACAGAACCAAACCCCACTCAAACAAATGAAGATGCCCTCAGGATGAGCTGCAGTACCATGTACAGCCTCAAGGGACTGCCATACTCCAATAAATTCTGCAGTCCCTTTTATCTGCTAATTGTGGGGTCAGATCCCCACTAGTGGATGGAACCTGACTTCAAAAAACTGACGTCAAACCATGCATCAGGAGTCTGTGGAGGTGGTCAGGGGTGTAGCGATAGGGGGTGCAGAGGTAGCAGTCGCTACCGGGCCCTTGGGCTGCATAAGAAGACATTGGTATTATAGAAAGTGCATGCTGGTCAAGTTACACCTCTGGCTGGAGGGAAGGGGTTAGGTCAAGAATTTGGCATGGAGGTGGGGGTGCCATTTCAATTTTTGCCTCAGGCAGCACCAAGGCTATGTGCTTCATGCCACTGGCCACAAAGTACTGAGGGAAGAGGGGACCAAGCTGAACATTTGCACCAGGGCCCATGAGCCTTTAGCTACGTTCCTGGAGGTGGTCGTCATATAGACTGTGGTTTTCTTCAAACTGGTTGGTGTATTACATAGGGACCCTACTTTGGGTTGCTTTACTATTCCTTTTCTATTGCACTGTATTATGCTTTGGACTTCTCCATTCACTGCTATAGGACCTCCAAAAACAGCTGTGTGCGTTTTCTCAGCTCTTCTTGGAGGTCCCCCAGCCATGAAAGGAGAAATCTGTGTATGCCATATTTCAAAGGATAAACTGAATTCGGACAAACTCTTTTGAATAATAGCATTTTGACTGCCTGCAGCTGCCACCAGAGGGTACTTATGTCATATTGTTTGATCTTAAAGGAATCCTTCAGTAATAATAATTTTTTAACAAGTGCCCGCAGCATGCCCCTTAAAATAGAAGGTTGATGCTTACCTGCTACCTGCCGGTCCTCCGCGCTGCCTTCACTGTCTCCATCTTCTGGTCCAGGCACTGTAATCCTGCGGTGCATAGGCATGGTGACATGCACCTCTCCAGCCGATGACTAGCTTCAGCAGTGGCCACGTTACCGCTGATGCCAGTCATTGGCTGTAGCAGTATATATGACCATGACCATGCACCGCCAGATGAAAGTGCCTGAACTGGAAAATGGGAGACAGTGGAGGCAGCGTTGAGAACCGAAGTGGCAGTGAGCAGGTAAGTGTGAATCTTCTGTTACAGTGGGCAAACACTTGCTAAAAAATAATTATACCGGAAAACCCCTATAATGTTAACAGTATTGAGGAAGCACTCAAGCTCCACCTAGTGGTGGCAGCAGGCAGACACAATTACATTTTTTTTTTCAATGCAGCAGCACAAAAACATATATATCTATATATATCTATATATATATATATATATATATATATATATATATATATATATATATTACTGAAAAGAAGAAGGGGGTCAGTCAGAACAGCAATGTATTTGCCAAGAACCTCAAATTTACAAAATAAGCGTAGCATTAGCAACAGAAAACTTTCTATTACTATGGCATTTATGTACTTTATTTGGTTTGCAGAGTGCTGTTGCATTGTATATTTTTTCCTATAAATATATAAATATATTTATATATGCACAGAATTTTGTATTGAATTACATTAAAATAACAAAATGATATTAAATAGGTGGAAAATTTTGTTTATCATGAAATTCACAGGTTGTTGGCGAATACTAGCACCATACAGATATATATGGAAAGAAAAGCTCAGTTTTTCACGTAAACAACCTGCTTTGATGAAAGGGTTTACTAAAAAGCAACCACTGTAAATAAACACTACAGATTGCCACACAATGAACCGCGCACAATGGCTATCATTCAGACACACAATTCCATTACTCCTATAGGAGGGTGCCTATAGAACTCCTCCGGCACGCGCTCCTTACCTGCACAGGCACAAAAGACTTGTGATTGCAGAAGTCAAATCTGTTTTTCTTTCCAACGCAGAAGTTAATCTTTCGTGTTTCTGACAGTGAGTACATTTCTCCCTGCCAGCGGAAATAGAGGCAGGAGAGAAGAAGGAGAGCACTGGCAGAGAGAACATCAATGTCCTGCCAAAACCAGCCGCCCCCCCCCCTTATTTCGAGTTCACTTGCTGAGGCTAGAACCGTAAGCACCGGCAATGTAAGATAAAAGAATTTCACCTTACAATGTGAAAATGAAATTACAGCAACATTTCTGTGGTGAAAGTTCATACTTTACTGGTCAGTATAAAAATCTTACCTGTTCCTGGATATATGAAAGCTTAAAGGTGTACCCCAACAGCACAACAAAAGAGCTACTAAGCATCCTTTAATTTCTCAATTAAGTGCTGCTCTAGGAGAAAGGGCATATGGTTTTTATGGGGTCACTGGATGGACACTGAACTGCTTCCCTTTCTTGAAGTGACCATTATGGTGGTTAATTGTATTCGCCACTAGGGGGAGCTCACTGCAACCAGATTTCTACAGCTTACAGTTAGCTCCCTCTAGAGGTGGCGACATGCAGCCAGCATTATATAATTTAACAAGTCAGAAATGCAGTTGTCCCCTATCAGCCTACATGCATAATGGTGATACATTTGCTATAGGGCCCAATTTACTCTCTGTATGCCCCTAATCTCAGAGGTTTGTTTTTGTAAGATGGGTAGGGAGGAATGCTTATATATAGATTTAGGGATACATGCAAACTATATGTTTATGGACAAGATATAAGCACTGGCCTTTGCAAACTGCTATAAGTGATCCAAAGTCCTTTGTCTTGTCTCAACCCAACCTAGCATTTCCAAAGCTCCAAGGACTGTTTCCACTTATTACCAGCATTAATTGTAGCAGAAGCAGAGCTAACACCGCTCACGGCATTCTAAAGCATGGAAAAAAGCTAGTTGATAATCACTGAGCAGAGTAAGGCCTTGTTAACACATCAGTTATTTGGTCAGTTATTTCCATCAGTTATTGTGAGCCAAAACCAGGAGTGGAGCCTCCACAGAGAACAGGCATAATGAAAAGATCTGCACCTGTTCAGTGATTTTGACCCGCACCTGGCTTTGGCTCACAATAACTGATGGAAATAACTGATCAAATAACTGAAGTGTGAACAAGGCCTTAAAAGGATTTTCCAAGGTTCATATATTGATGACCTATAAGACCGTCAATATCAGATCGGTGGTGGTCCAAATTACTGGCAAGAGGCCAAGGCGCTCTAGTGAGCACTGCACCATTTTCTTAGGCCAGTGACGTCACGTTCATCAATCACGTGGCCTATTTGCAGCTCAGTCCTGTTCACATAAACGGACTTGAGCTGCAATACCAAACACAGCCACTAACAAATGTATGGCGCTGTGACCGGTTAGCTGCTAGAAAGCCACAGCACTCGTTGGGGCCACTTCAAACAGCTGATCGGAGGAAGTCTCAGGTGTCAGACTCCTGAGGATAGGTCATCAATATAGAAGTCCCGGACAATCCTTTAAAGGGGTTCTTCCTGGGATAGATTATCCATGTTTGATCTAATCTCTGATCCTGCTGATCAGCACAAGCTACAGTATCCTACGGATAGGCCAACAAGGTAAAAGGTGGTTATACGGTTTTATGGGTGTTTTTCTTATTTTATGTTAGGGGTTTGTGCCCTTTAATATTGGAGAGCCTAAGCATCTGAACATCCCACTAAAACCTATGATGCCTGATGTAAGCAGGCTCAGCTCTGGTGATACTAAAGATAAGCCATGGTTCTTCTGGGATTTGTTTGATGTTTCTCAGCAGTGATATTATTGCGCTATTTACTTTTCTCACAAAACATTCCTTGGCAGCGCCAGGCAATATGATTTTAGAGCAATCATTTACCGTCCCCAGAGACCACAGAGAAAACATCGGGTTACATAACGGAGGATGGAAATGAGCCTGTTCCTAATAGGTCTGCATCCCGACCCATCATTCCATCTAAGTTATGTTTTTATCACCACTGCGGTAATGCACCAATTCTGTGTGGTTTTTATGTTTCCAAGAAATATAGCTCAAGCTTCAAAAACAAAATGGAAAAAAAAAAGGTTTATTGTTTTATAAGAATTTTATGAGCTTTATAAAAAAAACTTTCTAGAAACGTAAATACCGTAAATAAATGTCATAAAAAATAAATGATAAATAAATAAATAAATAAATAAAAAAGAATGACCTTTCTCTTTGTAAGGAGTAAATGGACTTGTTGGTGACTCATGCGATGAAAATTGTTGCCCTCTCTGCTGCTGATCCTCCTCCTGCCTTTTCAGCGAAACTGCAGCTGCATCCCCCTCTTACCCTCTCCTCGCTGTCACCTATTTACTGTTGTCGTCTGAGGAAGTTTCCAAGCATGCAAAGAGAGCAATGAAATCAGCTAAATATAAGGATTTTAAATGAAGCACTATCCCATATCACCTTTTGTCAATGAGTTAGAATAGAGATGTTACTGTCTGTGATGATAATGAGATGACTGCTGATTCTTTCCTCAGTGTACAGAGCCCAAGCTGAAAAAGTAACAGAAAGTGTTCACCTATTCTGTCCAGTGTGAAAACTGCAATATTTCAGTGGTTGTTTTTTTTTATATTGTAAGATGAAAAATTCAAAAAATAAATTAAAAAAAATATGAGAAACTTGACATTTTATTTAAAATCTAGGTCTTTTTTATGACAGTTATTTATTCTCAAATCACTTTTATGCAATATAAAGTGCTGAACATTTCTAAAATACTACAGCGTCTAAGCTTTATTTACATAAAACTGCAAATCCCCTTTAAGCTGCTGGTCACCATATTTTGGTGCTCATTCACTGAAAGCAAGCAGAGGTAAAAAGCAAGAGACTGAAAACCGAAACTGCAGAATGTTTCATTATACGGGACCAGGGCTGTGGAGTCGGAGTCGTGGAGTTGGAGTCGGTGACCATTTTGGTGGAGTCGGAGTCGGTATAAAATGGACCGACTCCGACTCCTAAAATATATAATAAATTGGTACAGTTAGTTCAGTGCAGTATGTGCTGAATATACTTTAATAAGAATTTGGTAACATGATGAAATGTCCTATCTGTTCTATTCCTGATCTAAGGATTTAGGCTTTCAGTTGAGATGGCTGTGTGCTGCCCTCCATGTAGATGCTCAGAAGTGAAACTCCTCTGCTACAGATCAGAGGAAAAAGGCACTGGGAGGGAATGGCTGCACTCATCTCAGATCTACTAGAGAAAACAGGATTAAAGGGGCTTTCTCACTAGTTACAAAGATTAGCTTTCAACATAAAGGGACAGTTAAAAGAAGACATTTTCTAAATACAGTGGTCAGTAGATTTTACTTTAGTCATGAACTATAGACAGTTCAGCAGGTCTCTCATTGTACACAGGTTTCTATGGTAACCTGCAGACCAGAAAGACTGTTATCTGATTGGCTGAGAGCAGGAGTGACCTCAGTAAGCAAAATGTGTTGAGGACTGAGAAGGATGGCTTTACCTGTAATTGTGTTAGCGATCACAATCTCCTGCTCTGTTAGAGTAAGTTAATATATGCTAATAACTGCTGGAGACCCATACATGGCCTGAGGAGACATAGTGAATACAAACTGCCTGTCAGCCAGTGAATCAATGTGCTGAGAAAACCCCTTTAAGGCAAGTGCTTCTTAGTATATCTAAACTTTCAATAAACTGTGCATAAATCAATTGTCCAGTGCATGTTTTCTCTGTATGCTTTATGTTTTAGTTTGCTTTTCCTCTGAGCTCTTGTTTGGAGAGGTTAGCTGCTCTCATGGCTTCTATATGCTGCTGATGCAAAACACTTAGGGCCTTATGTATGAAAACTGTCTAGGTGTAGAAGTTTCTTTGTTGCCCATAGAAACCAATCAGAGCTCCCCTTTCATTTCATATAGTGCTCTGGAGAAATGAAAGGGGAGCTCTGATTGGTTGCTATGGGCAACAAAAAAAGTCTTAGACCGAGACAGTTTTCAAACATCAAGCCCTTAGTGAGCTGTACCCAGAGAAAAGCCTGATGGTGAAAAGTTCAGTGTAAATATATCTAGTAAAACATAGATTACAGACATATCTGTACTATTGATTTATGCAAAGTTTGTTTAAAGTTATCACTTAAACATGCGCTATGTATGAGGGATTGGGAGTCGGAGTCGGGAGTCGGAGTCAGGGGCAATTGAGGAGTCGGAGTCGGAGTTGGAGCTTTGGCTTACCGACTCCACAGCCCTGCGGGAAACAAGATTTATTTATGTATAACTGAAAAAAAACTTTAAAGGGGACGCCTCAGCACAGACTATACTAGGATATTATTAGGATTCCAGCAATGTCTGATTTGTTGCTAAGAAAGCACCATGTCACTTTGTCTCCTAATGCCTCTGATCAGTTTTTCACTTTTTCCAGTGTACTCCCCTACTGACTGTAAGGCTGAGTTCACACTTCAGTTATTGAACCCCCTATTAGGATTCATCAACCCAGAACTTTAATATTTGTTGATTTTCTGCCATGGATTTTACAGTAGCACATGCCGCATAAAAAATGCTGTATAGAATCCATGCATAACACTGACATACAGTGAGGATTGTAAATCTGCAGCATGTCCATTTATGCAGTGGATTTCCACTGCAGATTTTACCCTTTGTGATGTATAGGGTAAAATCGGCAGCAAATCTGGATTTAACTTAGGCTGATTTTGTAGCTGATTTTTCCCACTGCAAATTATACTCTGAGAAGACGTACCCTAAAGATATCAATACGTTTTTGTACCCTGATGTTATACAATACACATGGCTGGCAGCCTTTTTCTCCATTTTCTGTAGAAATACATATTTCAAACAGAAATCATTCCCCCACAAGATGGCAGCATTGATCATTTTTCATGTCAAAATATCTAAAGCCAGAAGGCATTTTCTCAGTGATAAATCTCGGGTCCATTTATTGTATAATTATATGAGTTAATACAGGATGAGTTTTGTCATATATATAATCAGTGCTGTTTTATAAAAAAAATAAAAATAAAAAAAATTGGCGGTATCAGGGAAAGTATATATATGTATATAGTAAATTATCATTCAATAGTCCAGAAAGTCCAATAGTCCAGCATTTTTTATGACAGACTGCTGCAAAATACACCCAACCTTCACAGAATCAGAAGCAGAAGACTGAGCAGAGATGGACAATTATGAAGCTCCTTAGATTAAAGGGGTTTTCAGATTGGTAAAAGTTATCCAATATCCACTGGATGCCCCCAGCCGGAACTTCAAGAAGAGGTCCAATCTGTATAGTTGTATAGATGCCATAGATAAGTGATGGGTCCTCCTAACTGCTTGGGCATATGGAAAGCCTCTCCTAAATCACTGGCACTATCATCCCAATACGGCTATGTGCACAGAGTCTGAGTGGCAGTAGAGCGATGCAAATATTTGGGTGGGGAAAAATAAGGAATTGTGCACCATAGTAAAATCCAGAGCATTATTCAAGACACAATTTGTCACCCCTCCAATACAAAGGGGTACATGTTACTGGCTGCAATATCCCTTTATGTATATTAAAGGCTATGGACACCTTTGACATGAAAAAATGATTTTGCATATGCTAGTAGTTATCCTGAGTTTAAAAAAAAAAGGTTGCACTAAATTTCATTATGCAATCTGCACTTCCTAATTTAATTTGAGACCTCCTGATATTTAGTCTGCAACCTGCTTTTAGATTCAGACTTTTTAAACCTTCTCCTAGTTTTTTCTGGATCTGTGTGTCCAGGATACTGCTGTCTTCACTAGCTCTCATGTACTAGCTTTGCTTAACTCCTGCACTGTTTTCTCTTTATCCAGCCCATGAGCGATCTCTTCTATCTTGTGTTGACTGACACTGATGCTGAGGAGTGTGTGATTTACATTTGCTGGATCTGCTATGGGTTCTATCCTCTGTCTGTACTCTGATACATAGCCCGTGTGATTCACCCCTCATTCACAGACTGCCCCAGTGCTATACCCTCCCTGAAGACATGGATGTTTTCCCCGTCTTTACACTATGATATGCCATGTACAATCTCCCATCCATGCCTGAGAGAATCTATGTTAGTAGAAGAAGGACAGTCAGCTATGTGAAGGAGTTTGCACAGACTCTACGGCAACAAAATGGGTGCTTAGATTTGTATTTAGGAAGGAAATGGACGATAAAAATAAAATGACATGCAAAGGCATGAATAGCATAATATAAACTGCTGTTCTAAGTTCTAATGAAAAGTCTGTCCTAGTGGTTTCAATGCCTTGCAGGTAAACACCAGACATCCGTTCAAGGTTTGTCGTGCACAGTGTAATTTACCTTCCCATGTTCAGGCACTATCAGTACTAAGAACTCCTTCATGAATATTTGATACTAGCAAGAAGTGACAATATAAAAATAATGAGGCAGTATAATCTGAGGGATTCATTACAGCATGTGAACACGGGACACCGCAGAGTGGAAATGTTCCTGCAGCTTCTAAGAGATCACAACATGGGGTTTCTGGCATCGCCACAAGTAAAAGACAAAAAAAAAATTTACACAAGCGCTTTCTGGACAGCCCGTGCACCGACCGCCCCTTCTCTGATGAAGTGCACACATAAGTAGCTCCGTCTTTGGTATAATAAGAATTATTATCAATCACATGGTAATTCACATACATTTAAAGTTTCATTGGATGTGACTTAGGTGTGTTTGTAACACGATTCCTCAGCCTGCACTATAGACACTTAGGCCGCTGTCACAAAGTCAGTGTTTCGTCAGTGATTTTCAGCAGTGACTGTGAGCCAAAACCCGGAGGTGATCAAAAAATAGAACAGGTTCAAATTTTCTATTATACCTTATTTCTGTATAGGCTTCACTCCTGGTGAAATCACTGACCAATGACTGTGCGAAAGTGGCCCTAATCTCTGGCCCTAACATATATAGACTACTGATTCTTTTAGGAACGATCCATGGGTGTTTCCATATTGACAGACACTGTGGCATGTATAATATATCCATTAAAGATCTAAACTAATGATTAAAGCTCCCCTATAGAGATCCCACAATCTGTACAACTGTGCCTGGCATCCAGCTAAAAAGGACGTCTGGGAGGAGCACTGTAAGGGAAGAACTTGTGTTAGCTGCACCCAGCCAATCAGAACACTCCTAACAATCCTAGCAGCTAGACGGCAGCAGGTCTGGTTACATTTCAATCTATTTATTCCTCTTCTTCACCTTATAGATAAGCGGTGTCCAAACAACCATGTTTATGGGCAGTGGTTGTGACAAGTTTTGAATGTCTCCCCTACCCACAGGATAGAGATTAACTCTAACTGTGAGAATGAGGGTCCCATTCCCTAGATTTGATGGAGCGGGAGGTCCATTCACTCTCTATGGAACTACCGGAGACTAAAGCCCATGGATATTTGCGGCAATCCCATAGAGAATGAATGGAGTAGCTGGGCACATGCCCCTCCATCCATCAGATCTGGGAATGGGATTCCTGTTCTCAGGAACGACGTTGGGGGTACGGGCACCAAAGATCAGACCTCCAACAACCAGTTAGTTATCCCTTATCCCTTGGATAGGAGATAACTTCAAAACTTGGCACAACCCCTTTAAGTGATCTAATCAAAAGTAGGTTTAGAGTAGAACATGCCTGACTGAGACCACTTTGGCGTGGGTAGACGGGCACAGATGTGTTTTGATCAAAATATATTGACTAAGAGTCTCAGATTTTGTTATATCAGAGCGAGGGCTTAGTCCATATATAATGTTTGCATCTACTGTATTAGTGAATTATTTTCTGTGATTCTTTTTATAATAAATGTAGCCATGTACATCCACATATTTATTTATTATATCATGCAGGATGTTTTTATCTTTGTTTTTTATCTTTTTTTCTGTGATTTTTGTTTAGTTTCTACATACAGCAAGCCATACATGTTGAGCAGCTGTTGGACAAGCGATCGTTTGGCCCACTGCTCTACAGTACCTCCTGACTGAACTGAAGTGTTGTCAGCAGGATAAGAGTCGCTGCCAGATACCTCTGGCATCAGCTTATCTCTAGGATAGGATAAAAAAGTTCAGTCCCATACATCAGGAGACAATCAGAACTTCCCAACATATATTAGATTGTCGGCCAATTTGTATGGGGACCTTAAATGTTTACTGACACGAGAAGTCAATGACTTCCATTTAGTGGTCAAGAGTTCATGACCTGTCTCTATTCATCTTTTATAAGGGGCTCACCTGCTGAAACAATGGATGAAAGGCGATATCACGTTCAAGGAAAAACAAATGAAATTCCACAGACCTGCAGAGGTCAGGTAACAGATCAAGCAGGCAAAGCGTACAGAGCCATGCTGCGCTGGCCCATTGATATCTCAGTTGGGACTATTCATTTAAAGGGAACCTGCCACCATGAAAATGCAGTACAATCTGCAGGGAGCAGGATATAGATCAGGAGGAGCTGAGCAGATTGGTATGTAATTTTATGGGAAATTTACATTGTACATCTCTGCTCTTTCTGAGCTCAGTAGTCCAAGCTGTGTTCTTACCAGTGATTGACAGTCTTCCCTGTATAAGTGTGTATACAAAGATAGCCAGTGTTGGATTGGGGTGCCTAGGGACCATCAGTAAAATAAAATTCATTCTGGGGGCCCACTGTACAGCTACATGCAAATATTACTTGACCCCCGTTTGCAAATTACTAAAAGTGCACCAACACACTCGTGTTTTTTTTCTGTGATAGCCTGTTTTGAGACCCTGTCAGTATCCTGTTGACTGGCTCCTACTTTGGACTAGGGCTCACTTAGCTATTAGGGGCCCACCGTGCAGATAGCTGTCAACCACCAATAGGACCGCCCACTGGACTCCTAAGCTCAGAATGAGAAGAGATATAAATGTATCATTTACAAGGCTTACTGAATCATTTCCCACAAAACTATATATCAATCTGCTCAGCTCCTCCTGCTCTATAACCTGCGGCCTGCAGAGTGCACTGCATTTTTATAGTGACAGGTTTACTTTAAAGCAGGAAGGGGGTTATTTCCTTTTAGGACCAGCCTATTTTGGGCATTTTTTTCCCGTTTTCCATTGTTGCATTCCAAGCGCTATAACAGTTTAGTATAAAAACGGACGTTACCAGGATCAACCCTATTAAACCAGGCATATAGCCTAGTAGTGTTGGTCCGGCTGAGTAAAACAATATTTGTCTTTTTTTTTTTTTGTAGATACGGGCCTTTGTGGAGAAATTTACACTTTTATTTTTAAGCAAATAAGGCATTGAAGAACCAGGAGGTCAGGCTTATGTGGTTTGACCACCGCTCCGGCAGCGGCCCTGGTGCTCAATACAGACGCCTTCATTAATAAAAATACCCCCCTCCCCTTAGATTGACTAGACATCTAGCGCTGAGTTCTCGCGCCGGCAGCCAGATTCGTTTTCTTTTGTGTCCAAGAAAACGGATCCGACACCATTGACTTACATTGTATTTCATGCCAGATCTGTCTTGCTCCACATCCCATGCCGGACAGAGAAACGCTGCTTCCAATCTGAAGATATGGACCCAGTATAATTATCTATAATAAATACTATCATGTCTGCTAAGAATGTAGTAAGTATTCTGAGGTTGGGTTATATGTGGCTTTGTGAGGTGCGCCACTAATTGTATACTACAGTATGTACATGACGGGATTAACAAGTGCAATGTAAATCTCAGGGACAGTAGGACTGAAGACAAGGATTTCCAATCCTTCTAATACCGAGATAACCTCTGTGAATCGTAATGAGGTCATGAGCCCCTCCGCACCTGTTTTACCTTCAGCTCTGCCCTACACATTCCCAGAAACACATACAATCACCATCACCATAGAAGTTAGAGGTTGATTCATGTAGTGTATTAGTTTTCGGGGGGCGGTATACATTTTCTATGTCATTATCTATACTAAGCTCAGCTCCTCCTCCCTCTCACTGCACAGTGCACATCAGACAGAGCATGCCCACAACAATCCTTAAAAGTGAAAGTATCAGGACACAGGTCAGCTCATGGACAGATCTTGATCTTTCCTGTTAAAATGAGATAACCCAGTCCCATTAACAGGATTAAAATCAGAAATGTCCACAGAAAGCCATAACAAATGACAGGACAGTGATTCCATTCTTTTCTGTATCATGCTTGTTCACCGTGTAAATAATATATACATAGTCTCATTAAAATTAAGTGAAATATTTTATCAAAGGCAAAAAAAATAAACCACATACAATTCAGCAGTCACATGAAATGAACACGGCCTCTCCATTATTCACAATGGATTACTCATGACACATCCCTCAAGCAGAAGGAAAAATTAGCGGACAGAATACCAGCCTCTAGTCCTGATATATCTGTCCAAAATGTTCTCCTTTCTACCGTGTTGCAGAAGACTGTCACTCTGTCACCACTCAAAACTAATTTCACACCACCGCTGTCGTAATGTGACATGGCTGGACGAACATCCAGAGCAGAGGAGCCTGAAATGTATCCAGTGGGTTCCTAAATTTGACAGCTGCTAAAGAATATTCCTGTCCTATAAGATAATAGCATATCTAATAAAGATATTAAAAGGATATATCATATCCACAATATCCAGGGACAGAGCCTAAACTAGTCTGTAGTGGTCAGAATAAAAAAAAAAGTCAATGTAAAGAGAGGGACGGAGCGGCGGGCGAAGCCATAGTGGAGGCCCGGATATGAAAGGTTTTGTCGGCAGGATAGGACTGAAAAGGGTTGATTGGGGTGGTAAGGAGGGATAAGTGGAGAGTGGGAAGAAGAGATAGGTGGAGTTAGGCAGGAAGGGAAGCGTAGGTACATTTATTAACAGAAATGTGTCACCAAAAAGTTTATCTGCCAGTTAAAACCAGATAGAGACACATTATTTTTTCTAATCGGATTTTATTTTCTGTTTGCAGATTTATTTATTCTTTTTCCTAGACATGATTATGGGGGCTGGCCATCTTGCCTGAGCTGTTCTTTACAGTATTTAGAAAGCATTAAGTAAATTGCTTTACGGCAGCCCCATGGGTGATAGACACAATGGTTAGGAGGGGACCTCACTGACTTCTATAGGAGAGTTTTCTAGGCATGCTCTGTAACTTGTGCAGATGACATTGTACAAGGAAATAATAGATAAGATTATTGTGAATGGTGGATCCGGTCTTATCTATAAACAGAGGTGGTATCATTACAGGCAGGATTAGAATGACAGATATGCAAATAACTGCAGTAAAGTGATCTGTACAGATGAAGAAGTTGCGCCAATTATTATGCTTAGTGGCCAGTGCAAAAACTACAGGATTTTATGTTGTTTTTTTAAATATAAATATTGATGTGGAAAATGTAAAATAAAATCAACAAAAATTCTTTAAAAATATGTAAAAAGTAAAAAACTATAGATAATTTTCTGATAACATTCCCTTTAAGGGAGTCCTGCTCCCCCATCTGAATGGAGAGGCAAGTTGAGCATGTTTGTTGCGGCACCATTGATCTTCTACGGAGCTGCCGGTGCTGTACTCAGCTATCTCTAGTAGTCTCATAGAGAAGTAATGGAGCTCTCGGGATCAGTGGGGACCCCAAGGTCCACAGGATAAGCAATAACTTTTAAACTTGATAACACGTTATGAAGTCTAGTCTGAGGCTTCTGTATACCACCGACAGACAAATTACATTTTACAAGGTCCACTGACCATAAGATCGGATTCTGAAACCCCAAAAGAACAGCTGACACTGCTGGGGAAAGTTTAAAGGGGTTGTCCAACAATAAACTCGTTTCTAAACCTCTTCAGAGTGGCTGGAGCCCTGGTTCATACTTACCTGGTTCCAGCTATTGGATTCCACCTGCATCGCTCCACAGCCGCCTCCGCAGATCCCCGTCTGTGGGAATCAACACCCTGTTGACAAGTGTCACGTGACCACTGCAGCTAATCACTGGCTGAGGTGGTGACCAGTCACCCATGCGGCACGTGAACCAGTGACGTACTACAGTGCCTGGCCACAATGGTCAGGTGATGCCCCTTAACACGATGTTTATTCCCAGAGACTAGGAATTCATACCTCCCAAGTGTCCCTCTTTGGGAGGGACAGTCCCTCTTTTTGACCTAAGTCCCTCTGTCCCTCTTTGATCCTTAAATGTCCCTCTTTTTGACCTGGAGAACTAATGCATAATTGTGCATTAATACATTTACTAAATTGCTCCTTACTAAACTATCTGTTTGGTTTCTACCTGTATATTAGAGCAGAACTTCATTATTTGGTGCAATTTGGACCTTAAAATATCTATAATCTGATAATTGATGTGTTTATATTTATATGGACAATGAAGCGCAAGAAAAAAAAAGGCCGCAGGGGTTCCAGTAATTATGATTTGGGCGGAGTTAGAGGCGTGGCCTAGTATAAAAAAACTGCTGTGATGCGCGCTGCACATATTGTCCCTCTTTGCAATTTTCAAAAGTTGGGAGGTATGGGAATTTGCGGAGGCGGCCGAGAAGCAATGCAACCGGAATCCAGCAGCAGGGACCAGGTAAGTATGAACCCCACTGTGGGTCCAGCCACTTTGAAGAGGTATGTTAAAAAAGTTTAATGTTATATAAACCCCTTAAATTAGCCATACAATTGTCCTACAGGTGAAGTGTGGTATTACATGCTGGCTGTTGAAAACGGCTGGGCCATGAAACGGCTGGGCCCCGCCTGCCAGAGTGAGAGCTACTGTTAGCAGCTATCCTCTCTGGTTCACACAGGGGGTGCTGAGCAGGGGACCCCTCTCTATGACGTTTATGTGCTATAACAGGATATCCTGAGGAGATCTTCATAAGACAATTAGAGGCTTCTGGGAAGTTTACTGTGTGCGCGTGATATTTTATAAAATTAAATTTATCAAAAAAAGAAATACATGGATTAAATGTTATTTACGCAGTTACACAATATGTCATAAAACGCTTACAAAACCGAGAAAATAGGGTTATCTCGTGTAATCCCATCAATCACTTTAACCTCTCTTCTGCCAAACAAAGCTTTATTTGATGAATACACTGTAAGTGACAGGCACCTCTGACCCAGAAGCTTGTAAACACGTGTCAAGGCTGCGGCCTGGCTTGTTTAAACAGTTATATAATATATCTAAGCCTCAGAAACAAGCACATACGATAGCAACACAGTGCAAAGCAGAAAAAAAAGACTAAAACAAATAAAACTATACTATAATAATTATATAAAATATTATAAATGATTCAAATAAATAACACTGATAAATGATAAATAGCATATTAAAAATTAAATTATTGGTATTATTAAAGTTGTTGTTACTATCAGCACAACACACAAGTTCCTCAAAGAGGTTATCCAATAGTACAAATACCCCTCTCCTATAGACGATACTTACCCGGTCCCTCTGGATCCCTGCAAGACCACGGCTGTACCTCCCCGTCCCGCGGATCAAAACATCTGGTACCGGGGGGGTGCGGGGGTTGGATGAGCAACCAATAGCATACCGTGACAGTGACCGGCCGGTTGGTCACCGTCGCAGCCTGCTATTGGCTGCTGTCCCAGTCGATGGATGTTTTGATCCGCGCAGCAGGGAAATGCAGCAGTGGTCCTGCAGGGATCCGGAGTGACGCAGGCGCCAAGACCGGGTAAGTATCACCTATAGGAGGGGCCCAGGCGTTGTGGGGGCTATTTGTACTACCTACTGGCCCCTATTCCCCAGCTTGTCAGCATTTAAAGGAGTTTTCCCAGTTTTTAATACTGATGACCTATCATTTATATAGGTCATTAGTATCTGATCGGTGGGGGTTCAACATCCGGGACCCCTGCCGATCAGCTGTTTGAGAAGGCAGCAGCGCTCCTGTGAGTGTGGCAGCCTTCTCTCAGCTTTTTCTAGGCCATGTGACGACACGTGGCCTAGGAGCACCTCAGCCCTATTCAAGTAAATGTAGAAGCAGGGGTAAATGAATGAAAGGTGCCTGGGCTGTTTCACTACACCAGCAATGAGGGGAGCAGAGACACTACTGAGCATGTCAGTCCACCACTGAATGCAGGAAAGGTGGACCAGAAGGAGAAACAGCAGGGGGCGCTACCAGAGAGAAAAATGTAATGTACATAAAAACCGAACAATGGGGGTCATTTATGATTAGATATACGACCCTTTTTGTCGCAGATCCGGTCACAAAGGAGATCTGCGGCCAAATCTGTGACTTCTCCCTCTTCCACACCATGTACAGCAGTTCTAAAATAGGAGGCCGGCGTCTCTATATAACTTAGGTGCATCAAGCGCCAGCGCAGAGGTATTAAGACCGTCATCTAAAACGCCGGTCTTAATAAATGACCTCAAATATATTTATTGCAATTTGAAATGCTTTATTCCGTAATACTTTTAATATTTGGCCGTACTGCTTGCTATCCTGCTTTCCTAGACAACATTTGAGGACGACTCAAGGACTTTTCTAGTATTTTGTTTTTAGGAGGAAATGTTTTACAATATTTATTTTAAACATGAAAATACATGAATATTAACTCAAAATTGGATGTAATGTAATAAATGAACGCAGCTATTTTTCCGATGTACATCCCACTACAGAATTTCTCCAGATGTTTCCACAGAAATTCTCCAGGCTCTATAACCTGGCTGACCTCCCTATCCTTGGACGAGCATAAAGACCACCCGCTATCCCTGCATGTGATTTTACAGAGACTGGAGGTTTGGATACTTCAGCAATGTCATCGGCATGAAGAAAACCCGTGGACTACCTCACATGCTACATGCCATACATTCCTCCAGCTGTATAGAAAAAAAACCCTATTTTTGTGTCTCTGAGTTGGAGCTGCATGGCCCACACAATCATCACTTTTCTATGTCTTTACAGAGCAGAACTATGTCAGCAGGCCGTATAGATAGATGAAGAATTATATTACACTATAACAATTCTATACTTTGTCCAAGGCATTTACAGATATATACAGTCATGGCCAAAAGTTTTGAGAATGATACAAATATTAATTTTTACACTACTACTACTACTGCTTCAGTTTTTATAATGGCAATTTGCATATACTCCAGAATGTTATAAAGAGTGATCAGCTTAACAGCAATTAATTGCAAAGTCAATATTTGCCTAGAAAATGAACTTTATCCCCCAAAACACATTTCAACATCATTGCAGCCCTGCTTTAAAAGGACCAGCTAACATCGTTTCAGTGATTGCTCCATTAACACAGGTGTGGGTGTTGATGAGGACAGGGCTGGAGATCAATCTGTCATGATTAAGTAAGAATGACACCACTGGACACTTTAAAAGGAGGCTGGTGCTTGGCATCATTGTTTCTCTTCTGTTAACCATGGTTATCTCTAAAGAAACACGTGCAGTCATCATTGCACTGCACAAAAATGGCCTAACGGGGAAGAGTATCGCAGCTAGAAAGATTGCACCTCAGTCAACAATCTATCGCATCATCAAGAACTTCAAGGAGAGAGGTTCCATTGTTGCCAAAAAGGCTCCAGGGCGCCCAAGAAAGACCAGCAAGCGCCAGGACCGTCTCTTAAAAGTGTTTCAGCTGCGGGGATCGGGCTACCAGCAGTGCAGAGCTTGCTCAGGAATGGCAGCAGGCAGGTGTGAGTGCATCTGCACGCACTGTGAGGCGGAGACTCTTGGAGCAAGGCCTGGTCTCAAGGAGGGCAGCAAAGAAGCCACTTCTCTCCAGAAAAAACATCAGGGACAGACTGATATTCTGCAAAAGGTACAGGGAGTGGACTGCTGAGGACTGGGGTAAAGTCATTTTCTCTGATGAATCCCCTTTTTGATTGTTTGGGACATCTGGAAAACAGCTTATTCGGAGAAGACGAGGTGAGCGCTACCACCAGTCTTGTCTCATGCCAACTGTAAAGCATCCTGAAACCATTCATGTGTGGGGTTGCTTCTCAGCCAAGGGAATCGGCTCTCTCACAGTCTTGCCTAAAAACACAGCCATGAATAAAGAATGGTACCAGAATGTCCTCCGAGAGCAACTTCTCCCAACCGTCCAAGAGCAGTTTGGCGATCAACAATGCCTTTTCCAGCATGATGGAGCACCTTGCCATAAAGCAAAGGTGATAACTAAATGGCTCAGGGAACAAAACATAAGAGATTTTTGGGTCCATGGCCTGGAAACTCCCCAGATCTTAATCCCATTGAGAACTTGTGGTCAATCATCAAGAGACGGGTGGACAAACAAAAACCTACAAATTCTGACAAAATGCAAGCATTGATTGTGCAAGAATGGACTGCTATCAGTCAGGATTTGGTCCAGAAGTTGATTGAGAGCATGCCAGGGAGAATTGCAGAGGTCCTGAAGAAGAAGGGTCAACACTGCAAATATTGACTTACTGCATTAACTCATTCTAACTATCAATATAAGCTTTTGTTACTCATAATATGATTGCAATTATATTTCTGTATGTGATAAAAACATCTGACAAACACACATAAAAACCAGAGGGCAGCAGATCATGGGAAAATATAATATTTGTGTCATTCTCAAAACTTTTGGCCATGACTGTATAAAGTATTCCTTAAAAACCCTCAGGAAAAGCTATGAACAGGAAGACCTTTTACCATGTACATGGAGTCTCCTGGACACTCACCCATATAGATTGCTCCAATGCAAGACAATACTGCATCAATGCAGACAAGCAAAGTGACAGAAGTCAGAGGGGCGGCATTATACCAGAAACGTATAGAAGTATAAAATATATGGCGAGGACAAAGGAAGAAGAGAATATGGGATATTCTTGTGGGTGACCATAAAATATCATATCATAAAACCAACATGTATAACTATGGTTGCAAGTAGGAAGAGCAGCTCTGGAGCATAAACTGCTGCTCTGACTTGTAAAATACTAGATATAATAAGACACGATGAATATTAATGAGTACATATAAGTTTTATTATTTGGTTAGAATTGCAGTTTAAAGGGTATTCCCATCTCAGACAATGGGGCACATCGCTAAGATATGCCCCCATTGTCTAATAGGTGCAGGTCCCACCTCTGGGACCCACACCTACACTGATCCCTGAAAGTTGTGGAGGGCCCACTGCGCATGTGCAGCCGCCCTCCATTCATTTCTATGGGAATGTTGAAAATAGCCAAGTGCTGGCTCGGCTATTTCCGTTGGCCTCATAGAAATGAATGGGAGCAGGGGCCGCACAAGGGCGGTGCACTCCCTTTCACTTCTATGGGGAGAGTGCTTGGAGGAGGCCAGACCCCGCAAAACCTGTGGTCCTCCAGCCATCACCTTACCCGCTCCGTTCTCAGTGTACTGTAGGTGCGAGGTGCACCGCCCTTGCGCGGCCACTGCTCCCATTCATTTCTATGAGGCCAATGGAAATAGCCAAGCCAGCGGCTCGGCTATTTTCAGCAGCCCCAAAGAAATGAATGGTAGGGCGGCTGCGCTTTCAGGGATCTGTTCTCAATGTAGGTGTGAGTCCCAGAGGTGGGACCCGCACCTATCAGACAATGGGGGCATATCCTAGTGATGTGCCCCCAATTTATGAGAAGATGGGACTACCCCTTTAAGCCTCAGTGAAAATGTATAGAGCCCCTTTTATGTACATTTCACTTTACGTTAGTACATCCTAAAGTGATTAGTGTAGAAATACTCAAGGGCAATCAGTTTACATTCCGGGTTTGTCTCTAGGGATTTAAAGGGAACTTCTACTTTTATTGAGAGTCAAGAGATCATGGTCCAAATACCTCTGATAACTACTCTAAAATGGCTACTTCCATAGGGCCAAGGTAGAAAGGAGACCCCCAACCCAGGGCCACATCCTTGTTTCAAGACTGGTGATAAGAATTTAAAGGGGTTTTACGGGATTATGACCTCTGGATTGGTCATCAGTATTTGATTGACGGGGGTCCGACACCCATGACCCCCACGGATCATCGGTGCTCACAGTAGCGCTACGGCCTTCTCCAGCTTTCCCTAAGCCAGTGACGTCACGTTCATCAGTCACATGGCCTTTGTGCAGTTCAGCCCCATTCACTCCAATGGGGTGCGATGCCAAACACGTCTGCTATACAATGTACAGCGCTGTGCTTGGTCAGCAAAATAAAGACTGCGGTGCGAGCGCCAGTGTCTTCTCAAACAGTTGACAGGTCGGGTTCCCAGGTGTGATGAAAGGGGGCACCACAGTTCGTTGGCTAATCCCACTTCTCTGTTTCCGCGTTAGCCGTCATGGAGAAAGGGGCTGGCCTAGATCCTGAACTGCCAGCCCCTTCATAACATCACTGACACCCATGGGGGAGAAGAAGCAATGGGAGCCTAATAACTTTAGAATAAGGCAGTTTTGATAAAAAGGTGGTATTTGGGGAACGTGATATAACAATGCTATGTATTCGTGGCACAACCTCTTTAAAGGGGTTCTCCAGGAATTAAGAAAATGAAAATACGTAAATATAACTTTATTATAAACATATTCCCAAATACCTTTCATTAGTTATAATGGCTTGTTTTGTTTGGGGAGCAATGATTAGGAGAAACAAAATGGTCGCCGTCCTATTAGTACACACTAAACCTGTCCACAGTCCAAATCACACAGGAAGACAAGTTACTTCACAACACTGAGGTAATGAGCTGCCTCATCCTCCTCTCTGCTCTACTTGTCAGGGATTATGATCCTGAATACAGTTCAATATTATATTTAGCTGAATCTCTGTGGGAATGGAGTTCATGAGGAGACATGAAGTACAGAGGGGACGGACAGGACAGACTGTGGTAATGGAGACTGCATACAAGTGCTGCTGCTCATTAGCCACATCTGCTCATGAACGCCATTCCTACATAGATTCAGCTAAAAATCGTATCATCTGTATTCAGCATGATAATCCCTGACAAGCAGAGCAGAAAGGAGGATGAGGCAGCTCTTTATCTTAGTGATGTAAAGTAACTTGTCCTGCTGTGTGATCAGGACAGGTTTTGTGTGTACTAATAGGATGGCGGCCATTTTATTTCTCCTAATCATTGCTCCCTAGACAAATCGAGCCATTATAACTAATGAAAGGTATTTGGGAATATATTTATAATAAAGTAACATTTAAGTATTTTTATTTTCTTAATTCCTGGAGAACCCCTTTAATCTTGGTTCCATTAGGTCAGTCTAATAATTCTTGACATTAGTCAACGTGACAGGATTGAACCTTTTCATATGTGGCTGTCCAGCAAAAAAAACCCAAAAAACTCTATGACAAAAGGATTAAAGTGTGTTACGTGAAGATATTAACAAGTGCTCCCCTTAATCTGGCATCCTGTCAGAATAGAAATGACCGCTAATCCATTTAAAAAGGGGTGTGGACAATTTTCCATCATCGTAGCTTCAAGTAGTGCCGGACTCCGACTCTCCGAGCAGGAATCAGATACTTAGTAACAGCCTCGGTTATTCTTTTCCTGGGTAAAGGCCAAGGCACATGGGAGTTTCGTCATTTCTTTTGTTGATAAGTACATATTAAACCACTTAAACCGGCAGAAGCGTTTAGATCTAGAGACATCAGCGACGGTTATGTAATAAACAGTCATTAATAGCCCTGCGCTGCGTTTCTTCTGGTACTGCGCCACTTTAAATTTTATTTCAGGTAATTACATTATGAAATTACCAGTCTTTACTGTAATGTTTTAATTGACATTGCTCTACAGACAAGCACCTTAGGTTAAAGGGGTTCTCTGGCCATTACACCCAAGCCGTAGTTGTAGGTTCACATAAACATTTCGTCTTCTGTTCTTCTAATCTGTCAGAAGAACAGAAAACAAAAAAATCGGATCCTTTATTTTGAGCATCTGTTATGCTCAGTTTGCATCCGTTTTAGAGATTTCTGTCATTAAAATCTAAGTGCAGATGGAGCAGCAGTTGAAGAGAGAGCAGAGTCTCTAGGTCTAATGGTAACACCCTTGTTGCTCCTAGAGGCTCATCTGCATATATTAAAACTACATTTTTCTCAGCAATGTGGGCACATGTGAACATGGGCACAGGCAGAGAAGTGATGTGTTATGGAGCTCCTGCCCTGCGATCGCTCCACTCTGTTAACAGCCTGTACTGATGTGGTGCAGGCTATTAGCAGAGAGAAGGAAGGGCAGGAGCTCCACAGCACATCGCTTTTCTGCGTGCGCCCATGTTCATATGTGCTTCAGATGTAGAATAGGTGTTAATAAAGTTTACCCGAAGGTTTAGGTAGACTTTAATCATGTGCATCCGGCAGAATGATGGACATGCAGAACACGTCATGTAAAGCACTTTGGGAGACTCTAACCTTATTTTCCCAAACAGGTAAAGAGAGGTAAAAGTTAAGGGGGTTATCCCATGACTAATGTAAAAAATTTAAATCAGACATCATAAAGTACACGACAGTCTCTTCCTAACAAAGCTAGAACCAGCCCTGTACCTCACATGGATCCAGAGATCTCCCCATTCATTGCTCTGCTAGATTTATATCAAGCTGACAGCTCAAGGTGAAGGGGGTGTCTTTTCTGCTGCAGCTAAGGAGGTGTGTCCATGCTCTTCTTATTACAGCTCAGGAGGCAGTTGAAGGATGAAACTGAGCATGTGCGACCATCTCAGTGAGAAGGTCAGAGAAATAAGAAAAAGAACAAACAGCAGGTGGCGCTATACAGATACATTTTATTGAATAACTCAGTGGCTATGCTAAATTTTTAATTACATGCAATTACAAAAGTATTCAGATCCGGGTGCTGGTTTGAAAACTGTGGAATATTTTCATGGGACAACCCCTTTAACTCCTAAACAGGTAAAGTTCAGTTTAAAGTAAAGCAGCATGTTTCTGAGCAGATTTTATGTAATTCTGATATAACATTCATATTCATACTTGTTTAATCACTTGTTTAAGGACAAGATTTATCTTACAGTAAATGGTTTTTTTTGTATTTCCACTGTAGAAAACTAAAAATAAGTAATTTATTTTTGGATGAACTTTTTACTGCTATTTCCAGAAGATAGTCAAACAAGTGTGTCCTGAAATAGAGCGTTATTTCCAGCCTGAAGTGCAGGCCGCTTTCCTGTGATATGAATTACAGAATCCATATTACAGGGACAGTGTTAACTTTTTATATACTTTAAATGCTTTATTCCATGGTTAATGTAAAAAAATCAGACATCATATAATACATGACAATCTCTATCTAGTAAAGCTAGAACCAGCCCTGTACCTCACATGGATCCAGAGATCTCCCCATTCTTTGTTCCAATTGTTCCGCTAGACTTATTTTAAGCTGGCAGCTCAGGGGTGTTCCTGGCCCAGGGGACATGTCCTTTCTGCCACAGCTCTCTGCTTATTTAATGCTCAGGGTCCTTTGTGCTGCAGCTCGCTCTTCCTGTTAAAACTCAGGGGCTATATCCTTTCTGCTGCAGCTCTCTCCCTATTACAGCTCAGAGTGTGTGTCCTCTCTGTATAGCGCCACCTGCTGTTTGTAATTTTCCTTATTTTTTTGTCTGTCTCATTGAGCTGGTCGCACATGCTCAGTTTAAATCTTCAACTGCCACCAGCCGTATGTTCTGTTAGAAGCTGTGGCAGTTACAGAGAGAGCTGCAGCAGAAAGGGCACACCCCCTGAGCTGCTAGGCTGAATATAATCTAGCACAGCAATTGGAACGATGAATAGGGAGATCTCTGGACCCATGTGAGGTACAAGGCTGGTTCTAGCTTTGTTAGAATGAGATTGTCATGTACTATATGATGTCTGATTTTCATTTTTTACATCAAACATGGCATGACCTCTTTAAGACGAGAAGCATTTTATTCATCTTGACATCTTTAAGGGAAGGAAACATGTCTTCCTTTATAGTGGTCTTATGTACTTTCCAAACCTGATCTTTCATTTTTTTTATATGTCTTAGGTACATCATGGAAATTATAACATGCCTGGAAAGAAGCACTCGGTCACAATGGCTGCTGTTCCCAGGAGCCTCGCTATCTAATTTCTCTCTATCAGTCATACGCACATGCTAAGAGTTACAGTGTACGTTTTCTCTCCATAAAGCCACATTACAGAGACAGTTTCCATTCACTTGCATCAGCCATGCGTCACTTTCAGATCACGCAAACGTTTCAGTCGATGGTAACATTGGCCACAAGGTGTGATTCGTTGCACCTTCCACAGATCCTAAGGCCAGATCCACATGCAAATATTACAAAAACGCATTTTTGCATCCATATTACGGACAGGTGACGGGACATACATCCATAATACGAATGTGGAAATCTGGCCTAAGCCAGATGCTGCAAGACAAAGGATGGAGTCTGGCATTGGTCTTGAAAGAAATGTGTCACCAAAAACTTTTTCTGACGGATCCGTTCTTGCCGGGCGCAGGCGCTTTGACCTGCAATTATTATTAGTTTTTTTGTTGCAGACCTTGCACTTTTAGGCACACATATGCTTTAGATTACCATCAGATGACTCGTCAACTAGGCTGACTCATGTACACATCCGATCCTTTTGTTCTGGCGGGAGATAAGCCACCGTCAGAGATGTCTGGCCACAGCTTTCTGCTCTCTCGTCATTCTCAGTGCAGCCAAGCATGCATGTGTATGGGTGAGTGGGGAGTAAAAGCCGTTGGTCGGCCAGGAGCTATTAAAGGCATGTGTGCACCTTTAAGGCCTTGTTCACACCTCAGTTATTTGATCAGTTATTTCCATCAGTTATTGTGAGCCAAAACCAGATGCGAATCTAAACACTGAACAGGCGCAGATCTTTCCATTATACCTTATTTGTCTATAGCCTCCACTCCTGGTTTTGGCTCACAAAAACTGATGGCAATAACTGATCAACAACTGATGTGTGAACAAGGCCTAATAGACCAGACCCAGGAGCTGTCAATCTATTGCCCAAATGACAAGACCCTTTGAGGTCCAAAAAAAAAAAAAAAATTAAAACTCATATTTTCTAGTTTTAAAAATATATTCTGATGATTCATGGCAGGGGTGTGCTGCAATCCACCGGCTCCATGCAGTCTCAAGACTTCTTGACTAGGAGAAGACACGTACTCTGCTCTACCAGGACGCCTTCACATCAGTGAACACTATGGGGGAGGAAGGTGGGTTACTTCTCTGAATGATGTAAGCAGTGCGGCAGCTGCAAGTAGCCGTGGAGGGCGACGCTGAAGACGTCAAATTGAAACTATGCATGTGGTTTCCGCAGAAAGCCTCAAAAACTGACACGTGTGGGTTCTCATTTGGTAAAACTGACCTTATAGGTTATGCAACTGCATTCAAACCAAAGCCCTGATGTGCACGTCTCCTCCTAATAATCAGACAGCAGGGCAGCCTTGGGAATTTCGGCCTATGACCTGTTTTACAAGCCTGTATATGCGGCTTAATGTACTGAATACAGGCTGCTATAAATGGACCAAGATAACCCTACAAATACCTAGTGTAAGGCGAATAGAAAGGTCTCTTTGCTCTTGAAAGGTGGACATTACCATTTGCTCAAAGTATGGCTGACTATGCAAACCCATAGAGAAGAGTGTTAAATGGCGCCTATAATTTTGGAAAGCTTCAGACAAGTCAGACGTTTTGATTGCTGGCGGTCCGGGTGCTGAGCTCTCCACTGATCAGGAAAACGAAGAGGCAGAAGCTTTCAGCTGACCACATCCTGATGTGCGTTTCAGAATATATGCACATGGGACGTATTATGCACGGATTTTCTACTTGGATTTTTGCGCAAAAAAATTTCCGCTTAATACCGTACCAGCTTGGTACATGAAACCTGAAGATCTCAAGCATGCAGTACCGAAACTGACCTGCAGGGCGGATTTTGAAATCTGCATCATATCAGCTGTTTGTACAGATCTTCATTGCAGACTTCATTGCAAAGGGTGAGATCCATGGCCAATCTGCGTCAATATCCTTGCCATAAGGGCTCATGCAGATAACCGTTGGCTGTTTTGCGCATCCGCAAAACACAGATACCAACCGCGTGCATTCCGCATTTTGCAGGACAGAACAACCGGCCCCTAATAGAAAAGTCCAATCCTTGTCCATAATGCAGACAAGAATAGGGCACGTTCTATAATTTTGCAGATGTCATAGAATGGACGTGCAGATGTGAACAGCACACCCAGTGCAGCCTTATTGAAATGAATGGGTCTGCATCCAACCTGAAAAAAATACGGATCGGATGCGGACCCAAACCACGGTCGTGTGCAAGAGCCCTATTACAAGTAACACATGAAGCAAAAAAATCCTTATGGAAAGTCTGCATAATCTACACTGCCATATGCATGTACCATTAGGGTGCCATCACATGCTGCAAATTATGTTGCAGAAATTTTTGGGATAGAAAATTTAGAGAATTCTATTTGCTTCCTGCCAAAACAACCCCATTTAGATGAATGGAACTGATTTTCCGTCGAGGAAATTTCTGCAACACAAGGATACATGCACACAGCTGTGTAGTTTATGCAGCTTTTCCCTGTGGATATTGGTGTGGTTTTCATTATGTTACTGCACCAACATAGAAATGTATTACTTGTGGATTTTGTCACAGATTTGGACGCTGATTTGCCAAGATCTCATCCTTTCCATTGCAAAATCTGCACTGGAAATCCGCACAAACTATTAAAGGGTTATCAAACCCCTATTATGATCCCACAAACGCCCGTGCACCTCATATAGGTTATACTTACCCCACTCCCCAGCACCCGCATTGCTCCTGATACCCACATGGCTGCGGCTACTTCTCCCCATCGCGTGGATCAAACATCCAGCAATGAGGGGATTGGGGGGGGCAGCCAATAGAAGGTCACGACGGGGGCGAGCCTCCCTAGGATGATGTGGCCGTGCGGGGATAAGGAGCAACGCAGGTGCCGGGTAGCAGGGTAATTATAACCTATATGAGGTGCACGGTCATTATAGGGGTTGGATGACCCCCTTAACAATACAGGTCAATTTCTGAGCAGAAAATATAAGCACCATGTACATAAGATTTTGAAAATCTCGGGTGCTGCATTACGCTGCGTATTTTCTGCACAAAAATACAATATTCACTGTGTGTGCATATACCCTAAATGCTCTGCTTGGACACGACTTTTAGCCACAAACCTGAATTTTTATGCAGCGTTACATTTAGATACAAAATCGCATGAAGGCGCCCATGAATGTAGAGCACCAGGTGCCATTTTTCAGTTGCTAACATTCAGAAAATCTATAAATATGGGGTTACAAAAATGTTTTTGTTTACTTTATAACTTAGATTTTCAGGCTTTACATACTGTGAAAACTGTTGAAATACCCTTTGCAGCAAAAGGGTTACAGAGCGTCCATCCAAGTAATATTTTCCAACGATCAATATGCATGTATCAGCGTAGGTTCTCCATCCTCCCGCACTGGCCCTGTCCTGTCTATTCTAGGAAAATTCTGTCTCCGATCACTGACATGTGAGGAAAAGAAAGTGACAAGTGAAATGTGCTCACAGCCAGAGCGCTTTCAGTAACCTGGGGGCGACGCAATGAAAAATGACTTTGCGGTTCAGATCTTTCATATGACTTCTTTTTTTTTATGTAGATTGAATTTTGCTTTTAGTGAGTTATCTGGAGTTATATGTGTCTGCTTTTTTCTTTTTTTTTTGCAGAAACAGTGCCCCCCTTATCCATGGGCCATGTCAGGATTACAGCTCAGCCCTCTTCACTTTAATGGCAATGAGCTGCAGTACCGGACACAGCCTATGTGCAGGAGTGGCGCTGTTTCATCCAAAAGAAATGTTAATTTGGCTTCATCGGGTGTCAAATACACTTAATAGATGAAAACTACAAGTCTCTAAGGCTACTAGTGTTCAGAGCTCCTTGGATTCAGCATTGCCAGAGGCTGCCTGAATGCCCGCCAGCCCCATTAACTTTAATGGGGATCTGCGGAGATCCGGCAGCAACCTGGCAAATATGCCGAGAATTGGACGGACAAATACGACTGCGTGATTCTTGCCCTAAATTGGTGTAGTAAAGTCCAACCTATATTATAATGATAATAGCTATTTTCTTGGCCTCTTCAGAAATTTCCAATCACTTTAAAGGGATTAAAGGGATTACTGATTTAAAAAAAATGAAAATCAGACATCATACAGTACATGACAATCTGTTTCTAACAAAGCTAGAACCAGCCCTGTACCTCACATGGATCCAGAGATCTCCCCATTCATTGATTTGCTAGACTTATATCAAGCAGGCAGCTGAGGGGCGTGTCCTGCAGCTCTCTCCCTATCACAGTTCAGGGGGCATGCCCTTAAATGGTATGCATCACCTATATTTTTTTTTTACTATTTAAACTCAGAAACTGAGAAATATTCTTTTCCTCTAATCTGTTTTCATTTTCTTTAGCTATTTTCTGATAGTAAGGGGTTTTCCAGGAGTAGAATACTGATGACCTATCCTCAGGAGTTCATTTGAGGCCTGCTTGCACAAAGGGAAGTAACCTATAGAGCAGGCACAGTATACATGTGGGAACTGCTCTCCCTAAATTAATCTGAGGCCAGCTTGAACAGAGGGAGGTATCATGTATGGTAGGTGTCACGAACGTTCCTGCATCAGGTTGCAGTCGTTCGGCTAGGCTTTCAAAAGTGACATAATTTGACATCTTTTCCTCTTGGTTTGGTTGCTGTTTACCACACCCCTTCCCCTCAGCTGTTGTGGGTGTGGTGATTATCTTTCCCCTATTTATCCCTTCCTCTCCCAGTATTCCTTGCGGTTTATACTTTCTGCTTACTTTGTTGTGTGTGGTGTTGTTCTCGGCTGAGATCCAGTTGCTGCAATATCTGCATTAAGATTAGTGTCATTTTCCCTATTGTGTTTATCCTACTTTTCCCTGTTGTGGTTTTGCCTTCTGGAGTTTCCTGTTCGTCCATCCTCCTGGAGGAACGGGTTGACTCTTTCCTCTGTCACTAGCTGCAGGGTTCCATAGGGCGAGTTTGTTATTAGGTTCCTGTGTATGAACTCTCCTACACTAAGGCCTGTTCATACTGTTAGTTAGTCAGGGCCTAGTTTCAGGGTTCCCTGCAGGCGTTGACCGTTTCCCTTGTTTGGTCTTTTCCCTTCCCTCTTACGCTTGGTGTGGCAATTCCCTCCACATCAGAGCATGACAGTAGGTTCACATCCAGAAAGAGGTCACCTTGCTGTGGTGGATGGGCCCAAATTATTTTGATCAAAATAGATTTGCTAAGTACCTCATATTCATTTATAGTGTGAGCATAACATTAGTTCATATTTTCTATGTTTGATGAGTGCTGTTGTGTTGTGTTTGCTATTACTTGGATATTTATGGTTGGACTGGCTCACCAAGGGTTCTTCCCAGCCGTAACAGACCCAAGACCCATACTTGGGCCGATGGATGGGATTTCCTCCAGTTTGCCCAAGCTGTTCCAGTCTTGTTTATGTATGTTAATGATATGGAACCTATTTCACGCTGCCATACAGAGTATTGAGTCACGCTGAGTAAAGCTAGCATATTGAGAACTTACAATGCCTAGAGGAAATCTACATGAACATAAGGAGAAGATGCAAGCTGAGAGCAGATGGTGTCCTACTGGGACCTCAAGGAATTAAATATGTAAGGCACCCATACATTCTACTGTGCTACCCACCTGACAGCAAACTTTTCCTTCCATTTCCCATTACTTTCTTCTGCTAAACCAAAAATACTTGTCTTAATTTAGAATTTCTTTGAACCGATACCAATCAATTTTTGTCCACATGAGAACAAAGTCCTTTGATTTTTCCATTCAACGGATTGTGCTCCAAATGTCACCTGTCTTCTTCTGGCCACTAACTCTGCCTGTTGTCTTATCAACTGCTTTGAGATTTATCTGAATTGTGGCTCACCCTTAAAGGAGATTGGTAGAAACAGTGTTGGAGCCTGGTAGCAAGTGTTCAATCCTTCTGCAGCGCCACCACAAGGGAAATAAGGCATTACACTAATCTCTGTAATCAAAGGGATGTCCATGTAATACATGGACATGCCGGGTGCTCCAGATCTAGAGACGCTCTTTCTAGTGCATTTCGCTTTAAATTCCTGCTCATTCTGGGCTTTGAAGTCCATGAGGCGGTCCTATCAGTGACTGACAGCTATCTCTGTATACACAGTCATAGAGGGATGGCTGTCAATCACTGATAGGACCGCCTCCTGGACTTCAAAGCCCAAAATGAGCAGGAATTTAAATGTATAAAATACAAGTTATACTGAATCTTTTCCCATAAAACTATATCTTGATCTGTTCAGCTACTCCTGCTCTATAATATGCTGCCTGCAGTTTACATCGCATTTTCATGGCGACAGGTTCCCTTTAAGCAGTGTGTCTTCCAAAAGACAACTTGAGTCACGTGGACATGTACGGTTTTCACTTTGGAGAATACTTGAATATTAAAGGGCTTGTCCAGCTTTCTGATATTGATGACCTATCCTCAGGAAAGGCCATCAATAGCAGATGAGCACACCCCCACGATCAGGTGTTTGAAGGGGTCGCGGTCCTTGTGTGAGCGCTGCAGCCTCCGCAGTGTTTACCTGCATGCTGTCAACCCTGTAGCAGCACTGCAGCATAATTACAGCTTGCTATACCATTCGAATGAATGACTGAAAAATGTGAGCGCTGTTGCCCCTTTAAACAGCTGAGTGGAGGTGCCGGGAGTTGGACCCCCGCCGAACTGATATTGATGACCTATCCTGAGGACAGGTCATCAATATAAAAAAAGACAGACAACTCCTCTAAGTGGAAACATAAAAGAACCCGTAAAATCAGTACATCTGGCTGGGATCAAATTCAAGGCCCCGGGACTGCAAAGTAAACCATTACTGTATATCTCTGTGCCATTTACTTCAAGCACTGACAGACAGACCGTACGTCCTAGGCTCAACTGTCCGCTTTCAGATTTTTAAGGACTTAATTACAGATGACATAAACTTGAAGATGGATATGAGATTCAATTCACCAGCAATTAAATACGTTGAAAATGTGGTATAGATCTCGGGCTATTTTTACCCGCGTTCGTCCTCTTCTCTGCTATGTATTGCTGCAGAGGACATTAGCGTTGGTTTTAATTAGCGGAACTTGGCAAATAGACAGAGATGTCTGTGCATGACAGAGCACAATCTGAATATCCAATTGTTCACTGTGGCCTACTGGATAGAAATGCGTTTCTGGATTCAATGCTTAAAAGGATTTTCAGAGATTTTTAAAACTGATGACCTATCCTCTGGATATCTGATTGATGGGGGTCTGAAACCTGGGACACCCGCCGATCAGCTGTTTGAGAAGGCAGCAAAGCTCCAGTGAGTGCCTTGACCTTCTCTCAGCTATTCCTAGGCCAGTCCTTCTCTCAGCTATTCCTAGGCTATTACATCGGTCACGTGGCCTAGGAGCAGCTCAGTCCCATAGAAGTGAATAGGGCTGAGCGCAATACCAAGCACAACCACTATACAACGTATGGCGCTGTGCTTGGTGAGCGCCAGTGCCTTCTAAAACAGCTGATTGGTGGGGGTCTCGGGTGTCAGACGCCCACGATCAAATACTGATGACCTATACAGAGGATAGGTCATCAGTAAAAAAAAATCTTTTAATTGAAAAGGTTTGGAAAAGGATACACATGCATCCCCTGAAAGTCATATTATCTACACGGACAGGATATGAAAGTCCTATTGTGCAGCTAAGGGCTCATGTACGGGGAAACAGCCCGCCGGATCCGTGCTACCGCAAGTCCACCGTGCTGGCGGAAGTCTGCTCTGGCCCCATTCACTATATTGTATATTATAGTGAAGGGGCTTGGAGCGGACTTCCACCAGCACGGTGGACTTGCGGTAGCATGGATCTGGCAGTATGTTCCCCTGCCGGAACAGCCTTCCGGAAAAGGCTACTGCAAGTGTGAAAGCAGCCTTAGCTGGTGATTTTGGATTATTTTAGGGGGATCACTCATATTTCATCCTCTGTACCTACCCTGTGATTTTGGATTATTTTAGGGGGTAACTCTCAGGCTATCCTCTATACCTGCAGTGTTTCCCACTTAGCTGGTGATTTTGGATTATTTTAGGGGGATCACTCTCAGGCCAATACCTGGGGTGTTCCCCGCTAGTACACTGTTTTCCTCCTTGTTGATCTGCACACAGAGCTCCGTCCTTCGCTCAGCGTGCTTCCTCTTCTTAGAAGTTATATCAACAGGAAGCGCTCTGTGCATCCTCAATCCTAATCTGGAAAAAAGTTCTCTATAACACCAAGGCACATCAGCATTTTACCAGCCTTGATGAATGGGATTAAACAAAAAAGAAATCATGACGTTAAGTGTCCTTGCTGTTTTGGAAACAAGGAAATCTTTAATGACCCATGAATGACAAAAACTTTAAAAACAGGCAAAACAAGGGGAAAGTGACTCGTGAACTGTTGTGCCGATTTTTAAATTCGAGCGAGCTGCCAAATGTAACTGTGTGTTAGAAAAGCGTCCTTTATGTGCACAGGTAGGATATGTACATACTACAGGGAAAAAAAGTTCTGCATTGAACCTAGAAACAGCGCCTCCTTTGTCCCTGGCCTATGTGTGGTATTGCAGCTCAGCTCTATTCAATTGAATGTAGCCTGGCTGCAGTACCGGACATGACCCATGAGTGGTGCTGTTTCTGGGGAGAAAAAACAGACCCTATTTTCTAATCCCATATAAAATGTAATGTTTTATAGGCTTAAAGGGGTTGTACCACGAATAATTTTCTATAGTTTTCAAACCAGCAACCGGATCTGAATATTTTTGTAATTGCATGTAATTAAATATATGGCATTGCCACTGAGTTATTCAATAAAATGAATCTGCATTTTTTTCTTATTTCTTTGTCCGGCTCATTGAGATGGCCGCACATGCTCAGTTCCATCTTTCAACTACCTCTTGAGCTGTGATAGGGAGAGAGCTGCAGCTGAAAAGACACGCCCCCTGAGCTAAGGCAGAAAAGACACTCCTCTTGAGCTGTCAGCTTGATATAAATCTATCAGAACAATGAATGGGGAGATCTCTGGATCCATGTGGGGTACAGGGCTGGTTCTAGCTTTGAAGAGATTGTTGTGTACTCTATGATGTCTGGTTTTCATTTTTTACATTAATCATGGAATAACCCCTTTAATGCATTATGGATCCATGTGAGACAAATCCGTAATGCAGAGCTTATTGGGGAAGAACTGTCCTAGTTACCCATAGCAACCAATCACAGTGCAGCTTTCATTTTTAAAGGGCAAACTGTAAAATGAAAGCTGAACTGTGATTGGTTACTATGGGCAACAGACAGCGTTTCTTTTCAATATATTAATCTGCCTCAATGGGTTTATACTTTACCGCCTTTAGTTTTACATGGAGGCATAGATTTTTTTTTGTGAATTCCTAGTTGTAATCACAGCTACCAAAGCAACACAGGTAGTAAGTACTGCTTCCAGGGGCCCAAGAAAAAGAGCCCAAACCAGGGCTTATCCTGTCAGCTCCCACTTGATAACTTATAGTCAATCCTACTAAACTGGCATTATGGTCCCATTATTAAAATTGCCCTAATTGCTTTTTTTCTGTGTTTTTTGGTTTTAAATAAACACCATGGAGGAGATTTATCAAAATTTGTGTAAAGGAAAACTAGCTTAGTTGCCCATAGCAACCAATCAGATTCCATCTTTCATTTTCCAAAGGAGCTCTGAAAAGTGAAAGGTAGAATCTGATTGGTTGCTATGGGCAACTAAGGGCTCATTCAGACCACTGTATTAATGGGTCCCCATCCAGGTGCGGACCCATTCATTTCAATGGGGCCGCAAAAGATGCAGGCAGCACACCATCTGTTGGCCACATGCGACAAGCCGTATAGTGGGGCCGTGCCTTATTGCAAAAATGGGGCCCATTTATTTTATGTGAAGGAATGTACAAGCATCATTCCACGGCACATGTGCTCTCATGTGTGGGGAAAAGGGGTGCAGTGTTATGTAATATCCAAAGTGGGCACCAAAAGTAAACAATGGTGTTCAAGAACAGGAGTAAAGGAGGCCATGGGGCCATGAGGCCACTACTGATATCCTTGTTTTATCTTCCATATAATAAGAAATAAGCTGAAGGCATTCTGACTCCTATATATGTACCCAGTACCCACATATATTTTTTGGGGACAATCTGCTTTATAATCCCCCTTTAACCTGTCTTTACCAAAAACATATAATTGAAGAAAAACATTTTTAGAATAACCCAACAGAAGTTTTTGTGGCTCATAAATTCAGTTAACTGTACACAGCTGGCTGCACCTGACCGGCAAACTGCTGCACCGGCACACGACCCCCTCCCCCCGACACATCTCAAAACCTCAACAGACAGTTCTCCTTTTACTCTCTCAATGGTGACAGAGAAAGCTTCAGATGAAATAAAGATGAGTGATTTTACTGAGCCCCAAGCACTGTGCTGAGAGCAGCAGCTTAACCACTCCATGCCCGTTGTGTTTTGGAGCACTGATCAAAAATAATTTGTAGAGTTCTGTTGTTGGCAGAGTTACTATATGTGTTTTATATTACAGTGACAGTCACATACAACATGGCAAAAATTTTAGCGCATACAGTTGTCTGAACTTCACACATACCGTCCCCAGACATGGTGTGAACCCACAAAGGCAGGCAAACTCTGGCTATGAGATTTCTCTGACAGCAATGTGAGGATGCTACCCCACATTTTTTCTTGCTTTTTTTTTTTTTTACAAGTGTTTGGGGTGGTATTTTTTTTTTAGTCGTACAATATTTTACTTGTGTTTTTTGGACGTTTTTTTTCCCTATAGAGAAGTGTATGGCCCCTTTCACACGAGCGAGTGTCACGCTCCGGACTTGAAGCCCAGCCCCAGTACTGACCTCCCAGCACTGATGGGGTTGCATAGCATTATATTGATTTATGATGCTATGTAACCCTTAGAGGTCTCAAATGTATTGGACCAGGGCTTGTTCACATGGCCGTCATGCGGCCATGCCCATGCTGCGCACCTGGTGCTTCCGCATGTGGATCGCGGACCTCTTCACTTCAATTGGGTCCGCGATCCGCATCCGACTGTCCGCACCGCAAAAAAAATAGAAAAAGTTCTATTGTTGTTGCAGAGGCATGAACAGGAACACAACAGAAGCACTCCGTAGTGCTTCCGTAGGGTTCCGATCCGTGCCTCCGTTCCACACCCCATCTCCGTGATTGTGGACCCAATCAAGCGGAACCATTCAACATACGGCGGTCCGCAATGCACGGGCACCAGCCGCGTGCATCACGGATTGTTGACCCGCCGTATGTTGGCCACAATACGGCCACGGACACTGCCCTAACACTGTCATAATCCTGGAGAGAATCCTTTCCTCCTGGGCATCAAACAATTAAGAATTTAAGATGTAAAAGCCATGGATTAGGAGAGAATGGTTTAGGCAGCAATGAGACATGGTGACTCACATTTGCCTTGCAGCACTGGGGTCCTGGGTTATAATCCAACTAACAACATCACCTGCATGGAGTTTGCATGTTCGCCTGTATTTGTACTGTGATTAGGCAGTGCCTGATGAAGTCCAATTGACCCTCTGAGATAGAGCAGACCATGGGCTTCAAGTTAGACCTCATGAGGTAAGAGTATACGGCGTTTAGATATTGCACATCAGTTTACATCCGCTGAAGTACCAACCAGAGGTTGAAATGAAGAACACACTAGGGTATTGGAGCATATCTATAAGTGGCCCCTGGTCCCTCATCCAGTCAGACCACTCAGTGGGGCTTACTAGTCATTTTTCATACTCCTTATGCCCCTTTCACACGAGCGGGAGACTCGCAAGTCTCCCGCAACGCATCTATAGGGCTGGACTCGGCACTGACAGGGATCGCATAGCATTATATGCGATCCCAGTCAGTGCTGAGTCCAGCCCTGTAGATGCGTTGCGGGAGACTTGCGAGTCTCCCGCTCGTGTGAAAGGGGCATTAGACGAAGGCAACGCCAAAGAGTCAATTAAAGGGTTTTTCTGGGTTCGGACTATTAACCACCTATCTTTAGAATATGCCACCATTATAGGGGGTGGGTCAGACTCTTGCACCCCGCTGAGCAGCTGTTTGAAGAGGCCACAGTGGCCTCTTCAATGTTTACCTGCATGCCGTCTACTTAGTAGAGGTGGTGAAGCACTTTTGTTTCATGCAAATGAACAAGACAAAGCTGCTATACCCTGCCGAGGCCAAATTTACCATGAGGGCAGTATTTGATTTGAACATGGCTTTAAGACTCCCTGGGGGGTGACTGTGACTTTTTACATTTTCACACCACTCTAGCTTTGAAAAGTGGTTAGGAGAGTGGGTTTAGTTAGCTATATTAATTAGTTTCACTCCCAATTTATTTCTACAAATTTTTTTAAAAAGTTCCAAAAAGAGTCACAAACTCACCCCGATTGGATTACCATTTCTACACAAAAGTGTTAGGTTTAAAGATGCATCAGTTTAAAGGGGTATTTTGGGATTTACATATTGATAGCCTATCCTCAGGACTGGTCATCAATATCAGACCAGCAGGGGTCCAACTCCTGGCACCAACGCAGATCAACTGTACTTCCCAGGCCATGTGATCGCCGGCAGCGTCAGATGTCGGACTCCCAACAATCTCATATTGATGACCTATCTGTAGGTGTTAGAAGATCCTCTGAAAATAAGCTCATCACAGTGCATCTCACCGAGGGACCCCCCGTGATCAGCTGCAAGGGAACCTGGCATGAAAAGTTCAATTCCTCATCCAGGTATTTATGCCCAAAAGTGTATTGATCACCGCCAGACCTCATTACAGTCAACAGGGCCCCATGGTGAACTAGAGAATCCGCCAATGCGGGATCATGGGATATCCAGCAGGCTGCTCTTTGCCGGAAATTTGAACGAGGCCTTATGCTCAATAGCATCAGTTTGCACTAAAAAAAAAGTTATGAGTTTTATCAGTTATGATCAGTTTGTGTTACTTCCGTCCAAGATCTGTTATTTTTCACAGGAGAAAAAGTACTTTTTGCAGGGTCTTGGATATCTGACGGTAGTGACCCAAACGGATGCAAACTGATCATAACTAAAGCTCAAAATGACGTATTCATTTTTTTTTTCCAGAAGGACGGAAAGCTAAATGGTGACGTCAACCTGACCTCATATGGTGCCCATTGAAATCAAGTCCCCCAATGTCCCCCACCAGCGAATATTTATATTTGGATAAAGAAAACTGAAAAAAAAATTTTAAAAATCGCCACATCTCGTGTTGCATGGCATGTAGTGCTGACCAGAACTCTGGCCGGGGGGCTCCTGTCTCCTCTAATGTGGTTCTGTATACTCTGTTACCTGATATAACACTACAGAGAGCCTTAGTATGTTTTCACAGGCCAGCACAAGGCAAATATTTGCAGATGTTTATTAGTGGTGAGCGCAGCTAGAAGTATATAAAATAACAATGTTATCTGGCATAGAGGCGCTATGAAACGTGCTGAGATAGCAAAGCAAATGAGAGATTGAATATAACACTGACCTGAATTGGCCAAAATCTCCTTCCTCATGGGCAGTTAGATCACCTCTCTCTAGTTGGTGGTGTAACTTGAAACTCCTGTGCCCCAGTGCAAAATGTGTAATAGGGGCCAAGGCACCATATTCTTCTCATGTGTTAATGGGGGTCAGACACCAGTGCTGACCATACAATTCTGATAGGTGTAGGTCGACAGCTATCTCTCCTGACCCCAGTGTGGAGCCAGGAGATTTATGTGGACCAACTAAGCAGGCAATGATCGGGAAGGAACCATTCCTTCCCAGTCTTTGCCTGCTCATCAGAGGAAGTGAGAGCTCCATTTACCTGCAGCAATCATCTCTACTGTATGGGGACAAGGGATCTCTACTGCTATCAGTCACTCTCATACAGATATATTGTTCCTGGGCAGCAGATCCCTGTTCACACAGCACGATCTGCTGTCCAGAATTATAATTTAGGCGTCTGCACAATGATCATTTCACCCAATAAATGCTTGCTTGCTTGTTCATCAGTTGATCGGCGGCACCTTTACCTGGGCCATTACTGGACATTCATTCCTGATAAACTGTCCAGAAATAGTCCAATGTAACGGAAACTTAAAGGTGTTCTCCAGGAATTAAGAAATGAAAATACTTAAATATTACTTTATCATAAATACATTCCCAAATACATTTTATTAGTTATAATGGCTCGTTTTGTCTGGGGAGCAATCATTAGGAGAAACAAAATGGCCACTGTCCTATTAGTACACACAAAACCTGTCCTAGTCACACAGGAGGACAAGTTACTTCTCAATACTGAGCTAAAGAGCTGCCTCATCCTCCTCTCTGCTCTGCTTGTCAGGGATTATGATCCTGAATACAGAAGGCAAGATCTTCAGCTGAATCCCTGTAGGATTGGAGTTCATGAGCAGATGTGGCTAATAAGCAGAAGCTCTTGTATGCAGTCTCCATTACCACAAATATTCAGCTAAATATCATATTAAACTGTATTCAGGATCATAATCCCTGACGAGTAAAGGAGGAGGATGAGGCAGTTCTTTACCTCAGTGTTGTGAAGTAACTTATCCTGCTATGTGATTAGGACAGGTTTTGTGTGTACTAATAGGACAGCAGCCATTTTGTTCCCCCTGATGATTGCTCCCCAGACAAAACAAGCCATTATAACTAATGAAAGATATTTGGGAATATATTTATAATAAAGTAATATTTACGTATTTTCATTTTCTTAATTCCTGAAGAACCCCTTTAAAGTGAATGGAACTGATTTTCAGTCGCGGAATTTTCTGCCACAAAATCTGTCGCGTGTGAAGGCGCCCTAATTGGGCCTTAAAGGGGTATTCCCATCACAGACAATGGGGGCATATTGCTAGGATATGCCCCCATTGTCTGATAGGTGCAGGTCCCAGCTCTGGGACCCACACCTACAATGTGAACGGAGCGGGGAGAGTTGTGGCTGGAGGACTCCGGGTTTCCCAGAGTCCGGAAACCACCAAGCGCTGCTCCCATATAAGTGAATGGGAGCGCACCGCCAGCGCTCAGCTATTTTCGGCGGCCCCATAGAAATGAATGGAGGGTGGCTGCGTATGCGCAGTGCGCCCTCCATTACTTTCCCCACTCCATTCTCTGTGTAGGTGCGGGTCCCTGCACCTATCAGACAATGGGGGTATATCCTAGTGATATGCCCCCATTGCCTGTAATGGCAAAACGCTTTTAACTCTACTCCACCCTTTTTCCAGGCTGTAGGTCGTTCACAGTCCAATGTTCTTGCCACCTTACCAGGGATGGGATACAGAAGCGGTGACCAATCCTGGCATCGATGCACGGCCCCTACTCTGCTAAATAATCCTGAAAGCTTTGATTACACAGGGAAATAATGTCATTAAAGGGGCAAATACGTCCCATCCGTGGAAGCTGAGAAGCCTCTAATTTTCAGAGGACAACTCCTATAAGACACAGGTCAGCCGAATATCTGATAAAAGACAGAAAATATTCCGTTCCATCAGTTAGCAGAAATGCTCCCGCAGGGAGGGCCAACTTTTAATGATTTCCCTCTGCTACTACAAACGTCTGACTTTGGAGTTCTGGATCAAAGTCTTTTTTTTCCCCCCTCTCTCGCTCACCAAGAGCACATGTGACTCCACCAGTTCAGCTCTGGAAGATCTCTGCGACCGACCCATCCCATCCTCTACTATCTCCCTGCCTATTTGACTCCCTCTCCTTCCAGATTATTCATGTCTCACATCACTTTTAGGAGGAAATGCGGCAAAGAGAGTCCACATTAAACATAAAGGCGATTACTATCGGCTTATTTAAACCGCGCGGAAATAATTAAAAGAAAAGGCGATACGTGCGAGCCATTGATAACGGGAGCGATTAGCCGCCACTCTGGATTAAACAAAGACAGCTTGTTTTTTGTTTGTTTTTTTCCTCCCAATTCCCTCAGTATTTTTTTGGCATGTGTATCAAAAGCCGTTATTTTCTCCTCAGTTTCTGAGTCCTTTTTGTATTCCTCTGTCACATGCTCTTCAGAGACACAAGACAGCCTTCCAGAATGTGCGCGGTATAATGTGAGCCGCGCGGCTTACACGTATTTACTTATTCGTATGGGAAAGACGTTCTTTCTCTTTACCCACAATGCACGGATTAAGTTTATTTCGGCGTTTATCAGCGTTGTGTGTGGGTGGCAGTGCGTGCAAAATATTCCGCTTTCTTCTATTTTATGTTATTTTCTTTGTACGCTAGTCATCACTATCTTTTTTTTTTTTTATTTTTACAGCTTAAGCGTTAGGGTTGTCACCTTTTCCAACTAAAAATACCACTCATGCTTTAGATGTATTTATATGCGCAGCTTCGTGGATTATTTGCAGCAATTTTCATAGCATAAAAATGCCACAAAAGCAATATACAGTATACACCCTAAAGGATAATGCACACGACCGTTACCTGTTTTGCAGTCCACAAATTGCAGATCCACATAAGGCCTCATACACACGGCCATTGTCCGGCTGTGGCCATATTGTGGCCTGCATACAGAGGGGCCGTAATACACGGGCACCGGCCACGTGCACCCTGCATCACGGATGTGGACCCATTCACTTGAATGAGTCCGCAATCCGGGAGATGCGGTGCAGTGCGGAACGGAAGCATGGATCGGCATCAGTCTATGCCTCTGCACAGCAAAAAAATAGAACATGTTCTATTTTTTATGGTGCGGACGGATCACGGAACCATTCAAGTTGAATGGGTCTCGATCCGTCCCGGCAGCCGCAAATTGTGGTCCCCAATGCACTGAATGGACGCACAACGGCCGTGTGCATGAGGCCTAACATGGATACCAGCCAAGTGCATTCTGTATTTTGCAGAACGGAAAGTCCGGCCCGTAATAGAACTGTCCTATCCTCTTCCGTAATACGGACAATTAATTGTTCCACATATGAGCCACAAAAAACCCAGAATTGACACGGGGAAAAAAATGTTCATGTGCATGAATCCTAATACGAGAAAAACATAAAGTATGAGCCTAAAGGCTCATGCACACGGACGTAAGGCCTCCGCGGCCGTATTGCGGACCACAAAGAGCGAGTTCACAATACACAGGTACTGGCTGTGTGCACTTCGTGATGTGGATGAGGACCCATTGACTTGAATAGGTCCGCGATCCGCAAGATACGGTAAAAGATAGCACACACACCTATCTTTTTTAGAGCGGAGGCACGGCCCACGGAAACAGTACCAAGCGCTTCCGTGAGCTTTCAGGTCTGTGCCTCCGCACTGCAAAAGATAGGAAATGTCTTATCTTTTGCCGTATTTTGCAGATCGCAGATCCATTCAAGTCAATGGGTTCGCATAAGTAGAACGGAGTGCACATGGCTGGTGCCCGTGCATTGCAGACCACTCTTTGCGGTCCACGGCACGAGCATAAAGACCTTACGTCCGTGTGCATGACCCCTTATAAAGATCGTATAAATCTCAGGACTGCATAGGCATGCTGTGTGCATGACTCTTTGCCGACCCATTCCTCAGGGTACAGCCTGATGGGGCAACGCCAATGGGAGCTCGATTTTACCGGAAACTTGTGCACCCAATGGTTACCGCATGGCTTGGCTTGGGCCGCCCCTAGGGCTGAGCGGGAGCAGGGTTGGCAAATTAGGAATATGCAATACAAACTGTACATACGGTAACCTCCCTGTGCACTCACTGGTTATACGAAATGATCAGATATTGCTAGTAGAAACATTTTACTGGCATCAGCCTCCCAGTAAGGATACTTGCCAGACTGGTGGTTTACTGGTCTAGTGGTATTAGGTCAGCTTCAGAAAGACGTAATACAGTGCCAAATCTATACTAAAAAGAACCTGTCGGCTCCACTGACATACATGTTTTGGTAAATACTTGTAATTCCCATGAAATTACAATTCTGGAACATAATTTCTTAGAACTCTGCATTGCACTGTTCCTCTTACTCCTCCTGGAAATGTATGACTAAATTAAAGGGAATCTGTCACAACACACCTCTTAATAAATCCATCAGTCTGTGGAGATGTGCGCTTGACAGTAGATTCTAACACTCTTTTCCCCATCTTGATACGAGCCCCCAGTTCAGAGAAATAAGCGTTTTCATTTTATGCAAATTAGCCCCTTGGCGTAACAAGGATCTTGATGTTGCACCTTGTTGCACCCGAGGCTTTGCTAATTTTTTTCCAGGCCACACCCCCACCAGGCGCATACGCAGTACATGGCTATGTATTATTGTCAGGCAGTAGTTCAGATTCCAATTACCCGGCAATTTCCAGCCATGTACTGCGCATGCGCCAAATGTGCTGCAGTGAGTCTTCAGGGCGAAGCGTGATTATGTCTACATTGCCTGGTCCTGTCAGCCAAAGTATTGGGGAGGATGGCCTTTAAAAAAGGACAGGTCTTCTGGGTGAACATCTACACCGGCTGATGGCTTCCTTTAAAGAGGTTTTCCAGGATTTTACTACTGATGACCTGTCTATCCTCAAGATAGGTCATCAGTATCTGATCAGTGGGGGTCTGACACCCAGGACACCTGCCGATCAGCAGATTGAGAAGGCACCGGCGCTCCCGTGAGCACCGCGGCCTTCTCCAGCCTTTCCTAGGCCAGTGACGTCACGTTCATCGGTTATGTGGCCTAGGAGCAACTCAACCCCATTCAAGTGAATGGGGCTCAGCACGATACCAAGCACAGCCGCTGTACAATGTACAGCGCTGTGCTTGGCAAGCTGTGAGAAGGCAGTGGCGCCCACAGGAGCTCCGGTACCTTCTCAAACAGCTGATCGGTGGGAATCCTGGGTGTCGGACCTCCACTGATCAGATACTGATGACCTATCCTGAGGATAGGTCATTAGTAGTAAAATCCTGGAAAACCCCTTTAACAAGTCCCTACACAGTCACACAGTCTGCCCTCTAGTGGTTCTTTTTCAGTACGACAGGTTTATATTCACTAAGACTGGTCTAATTAGTATTCGCATGAAAACGTGGCGCAAGAGGGCATGAAAGTAGCCCAAATGTGATGCAGCTCACCACTAAAACAGACGCCAGCACTTGAGTGGAAATTAGACTGTCTTTACGACTACATCAGGAGCAAAATAAGGCGCACCTACATAAATAGGTCGGAAAATAGGCGCAAAAGTTAGAAAACTTCTGAATTAGTCAGCGAATTAGGCACAAATGCCTCCAAAACAGGCGCATTTTCGCTAGTAAATGAGACTAAAAATAAGTCTAAAACAGCATTTTTATACCTAAAAACAGGCGAAGACACTATAGTAAATGTGCCCCAGTGAGTATCAACTGGGTAGCATGAAGCCGGCAATTTACATATACATTTCCATGAGGAACAGCAGAGGGATGGCACAATGCAGGGTTCTAAGAAAAGCTGCTTGTGAATTATTTTACGGGGAATATTTAGGGAGAGGGGACAGGTCCCTCTATAAAGCCACAGGACTCTAACCCCTCACAGTTCAACTGAACCAAACTTACTGTACAGTAGCTCATCCTGGACTCCTACAGTGATTTATGTTCTGTTCAGAACCCTGAGGGGTTAATGATTGGGTTTAGTGTTAGGGTTAATAGCTGGAGGTGGAGTGCAGCATTTATATATCTATATATATTTAGCTCATACTGTATGGCAGGGATCAGCAACCTTCAGCACTCCAGGTGTTGTGAAACTACAACTCCCAGCATGCACACTCAGTCTGCTGTTCTTGTAACTACCATAGAAGTGAAAGGAGGATTCTGGGAGTCGTAGTTTCAGAACTACGAAAGGAAAAGGATGATTCCTTTTCCGAGAGCTGCAGTCATCTCATTCTCGTTTTCTCTCCAGCCCTTAATGAGATTGATTAGACTGATTAAATGCCGGAATCGCCAAGACAAGACTCAGCCTGCACTACTCCGGAACTACTCGCTTGTAAACCTGCCCGTCTCACTGTGATCACTGTGATGAGCCACTACAACCTGCTGACATATATGTGCTCCTGCCAGGCGAGTACAAGCATGCACCCTATGTGAACCTGGAAAAAGGTTACCTTGGAAGTAAGTGCATATCTACAATTTTCATGGTTATCCCATTATTTTAATTCTTTCAATACAAAAAAAACTACTCTCCACTTCTCTCCAGTGTAATTTTCACCCTTTTTAGCTTCTTTACTCACCCCATTGCGCCACTTTGTCTCACTACTTCCTGTGGGTGGGCAGCAGCTCCTCCCATGCGACCATCAAACACCTGCATCTTCCAGGAGTGCACTGCAGCCAGCTCTTATTAAAGGGGTTTTCTAACCTCCTTCTAACCTTTATCCTCTGGATAGGTCATCAGTATCTGATTGGTGTGGGTCCGACAACCGGCAGCCCTGCCGATCAGCTTTTTGAGAAGGCACCAAGCAGCTGCACAGCTCAATCTTATTCTCTTCAATGGGGCTGAGCTGAGCCTAGGCCACCTGATGAACGTGATGTCAGTGGCCTAGGCTAAACTGCGAGGAGGCAGCTTCGCTACTGTGAGTGCTGGCACCTTCTCATGTGGCTGATTGGTGGGGGTCCCGGCTGTCAGACCTCACCGATCAGATACTGATGACCTATCCAGAGGATAGGTCATCAGTATAAAAGTCTGGGAAAACCCCTTTAATCCCTTCCTCCTCTGCACAGAAAATAGTCACACATAGCCCCTATTCCACTAATAAATAGCCCTAGGTATGTTACACCCTCCAATTTCCTTCTCTGCTGTCTAGGAAGGGATGTACCTATATATTTCTATGAATCTAGAAGGAGGGCTGAAAGTATGAAAGGTGACTCAGGGCGCTTCATCTGCTTCTCTATGAGATCATTACTCTGGCATCTGAGAGGAGGAAAGATCGCAGGAAAGATAATGAGCATGGTAGTCCACCACTGAAAGCAGCAGATGGTGGACCAGAAGGATAAACAGCAGGGGGCGCTACCAAAGAAAATGTAATGTACATAAAAAAATCTAAAAATATTTTTAATGAACATATATATTGCTAAAATATTTTATTTGAAATTCTCTAATCACTGCATAGTAATACTTTTCTTGAGATAACTCCTTTAAAAAGGTCTCACAAATAACCTAAGCACCAAAACGGTACTGGATGGGCAATATCAATCACTGGCTCTAATCTGTGGCTCTCCTGTGGCGGCAAACCCACAAATCCCAGCATGCCCTGAAAGCTTTTGGCTGTCAGGGTATACTGGGAGGTAGTTTTGCACTCACTGGACAGCCAAAGATTGGTATACACTTGCATAGACTTGTATTTTGATCAGGATGAATTATTCCTAGGCAAAACCACGCACCATGGTAAAGGCATGATGGTTGATGGTATTGAAGGCAGGGTTCAGGTGGCTACATTCTCCAGTTGGCATGCTCCTCAGACCCAAACCAACACAGGCTGGCTGTTTGTGGGGAATACATTAAAGGGAATGTGTCATTAGAAAATTAACTATTGTTTAAAAAGGGTTGTCCCATGAAATATACAGTTTTTAAATCAGCACCTGGATCTGAATACTTTTGTAATTGCATGTAATTAAAATTTTTGCACAGCCACTGAGATATTTAATAAAATGCATCTGTATAGCGCCATCTGCTGTTTGTTTTTTCTTATTTTTTTGACCTGCTCACTGAGATGGCCGCACATGCTCAGTTTCACCCATAAACTGCCTCCTGAGCTGTGATAGGGAGAGCATGGACATGCCCTCTTAGCTGCAGTGGAAAAGACCCTCCCCTTGAGCTGCCAGCTTGATATAAATCTATCAGAGTAATGAATGAGGAGATCTCTGGATCCATGTGAGGTACAGGGCTGGTTCTAGCTTTGCTAGAAAGAGATTATCATGTACTATATGATGTCTGATTTTTATTTTGAATGCCATTTATTGGAAAACCCTCTTAAAGCAATATTGTGACAAATACTGCAGTGACTAATCAAAAATCAAATTTCAAAAATTTTAAAGGGGTTATCCCATGACTATTGTAAAAACTGAAAATCACACATCATATAAACATGGCATCCTCTTTATTAGAACCAGCCCTGTACCTCTCATGGATCCATAGATCACCCCATTCATTTCTCTGCTAGATTTATTTCAACCTGGCAGCTCAGGGGCATGTCCTTTCTCAGGAGGGTGTCCTGTCTCTGGCGGTGTGCCCTTTCTGCTGCAGCCCTCTCCATATAACTGTCACATCTTCTAACATTAGATCCAGCTGGTACCAACTGAAGCAAGGAACTCAGCATGTGCGACCACTTCAGAGATGTAACTTACGTGGATGGAGAAATAAGGAAAAGAACAAACAGCAGGTGGCGCCATACAGATATAGTTTATTGAATAACTCAGTGGCTATACAATATTTTTAATTACATGCAAATACAAAAGTATTCAGATCCAGGAGCTGGTTTGAAAAATGTACAGTAGAATATTTTTGTGGGACAACCCCTTTAAGGCAGTCCAATAAACTTATATTTTTCAGTGATTATTCTGCAATACAGTCATTTTAAAAATAAAATTTTAGCCGTATGGGTAGTTCAACTCCATGGATCATTTTGCACGTGCTACCACCCTAAGATCTCCGAAACAAATGGCGAGCACAGATAACACATGTTCCTTTAGGCGAAGTACAGAATGAGACAGATCAGTGTTTTCTGTTCTGCTGGCCGTCCCTAAGGAGGTCTCAATAAATATTGCTTTTGGAAAGTGCAGAAAACATAAAAACATCAGTTGGCACTAATTGTAGTAACTTGTGCAAATAACAAAAGCTAAAACATCAATTAGAGGGAAACAAGTGGGGCTGAGTAATGCAACATGAGATTGTGCCTGGGCTTTGCCTGGAGGAAACATGTATTTTTTTGCCCTTGGCCAGAGGCACGACTAGAAGGGCATGACCACACGGTCAGGTTTCCTGAGGCGAAAATCAGGAGTGCATCATAAAAGGAGAGAACGTATAAAGGACAGATACGACTTCTCCTCTTTTTTAGTTCATTCCTGGTTTTGGCTTCCAAAACTGCATGCAGAGACTTGACCTTGTGGTCATACCCTAAGAGGTGCAGAGGTACACTAGTATTTACACACAGGGCTCAATAGGTAATCTGCCACATACGAGGGTACCAGTACTATAACCAGTACTTTGGAGCCTCAAATTGTGCCTCTGCTGCCCCTCACCCATGATGAATTGGATGTAGGCAGGACTGCAGAGTGATTGACAGCTCTGATATTGTGTCCTATTATGCCACACTGCTGTGTTAGGAGATCACTAATGATATATATATATATATATATATATATATATATATATATAACATAAACTAATACATTGACCATCAATACAGCCAAGACCAAAGAAAACCTTTAGAAACTACTTAAAGAGGTTGTTCAATGAAAAATATCATTTATCGTTAAACCCACCCCATAATTGTAAACCTTTTTATTTAATGTCCATATCCCCAGATAATCCATAAATAATGTCAGAATAGTGCCACCTGCTGTTTCTATTCAATGACTTTTCTATGTCCACCTAGTACGTGCTAAGTGTCTGCACTGACGAGCAGAGAAGGCGCTGAAGCTTTACAAGCAGATGGCTCACCACATCAGGGATCCCTCCACATACCCAAAGGGGGAAATGACTGACTGAGCATGTACGTCCACCGCAGCGCATTTGCTGAGGTGGACACAGAAGGGCTGTTCATTAGAAACAGCAGGCAGCGACATTCTCACATTATTCCTGGAATATCTGAGGGAGTATAAATCCATTAAAATGTTTATTTAAGAGGTTTTCCGAGAATTAAGAAAAATAAAAAGTTATATATATCTAAAATATATTGCTTGAGAAAGGCCTCATGGAGTAGGCCGAAACGTCGCATTTTTGGGAATAAAGTGTCTTTCAATTTTTACATCGGAGTGCTGCCTCGTTTTCGTTTTTACTAGATTGGCGTATTATCCTTTGCCTGGAGGAATTGCACCCATTGCCATATTCGTGACTTGTGCTGCTGTTCTTTTGTGTTTGTATATATATATATATATATATATATATATATATATATATAAAAGTTATTTCACAGCACTGAGGTAAAGAGCTGCCTCATCATCCTCTCTGCTCCGCTTGTCAGGGATGAGACAGATGATAAGATCTTTAGCTGAATCTCTAGGGAATTTAGTTCATGACAACACATGAAGTACAGAGAAGACGGACAGGACAGACTGTGGTAATGTGTTGCTGTGGTAATGGAGACTGCATACAAGTGCTGCTGCTCATTACCCACACCTCACCCCCCTCTCATGTCTCCTCGTCATCTCCATTCTCATAGAGATTCACCTGTATTCAGGATCATAACCCCTGACAAGTAGGAGAGGAGGATAAGGCAGCTCTTTACCTCAGTGTTGTGAAGTAATTTGCCCTCCTGTGTGATTAGGACAGGTTTTATGTGTACTATTAGGACGGCGGCCATTTTATTTCTCCTAATGATTGCTCCCTAGACAAAATGAGCCATAACAACTAACGAAAGGTATTTGTGAATATATTTATTATAAAATAATATTTAAATATTTACATTTTCTTAATTCCCAGAGAACCCCTTTAAATTATTGCCTAGATTTAACTATATGTAATATTTTTTTAGGGAGTCCATTCACTTTCAATAGCTGTTGGCCTCTATCTCTCTCAACTCTCCCATACACATACATGCTCAGTTCTGCCAAGCCTATATGTATTTTTAATAGGGAAGGAAGAGAAAGCTGCAGTCAGATACCTTAGCACATCTCCCAGCAGAAGTTCGACACACATAACCCAGCATCCATAGACATTAAAAAGTCGTCTGGTCCTGCTGAAAACGTCTAATGTGTATGGGGCCCTTTAGAATCTGACTTGTTTCCTATTTGCACTAGTTTTTGTACACCTGTTTGTAATCTGAAGATACTCTTCATAAACAACCCTATCCCTGGGAATTTCTATACCACACCCATTCCTGGAGCAAAAAAAAAACAAAACGTATGGGTTAATGATATTCTCGCTGCCTGCATGTGTGTGCAGTTAGAATAGGTCAGGAATTTTGTTGAGACTTGACTACATAGCAGTTATTGAAGCATTTGTGAAACCAGAGTGTCATCGCTGCCTACACACTACTTCCTATGCAAATAAGTATTACTGTAACTGAACGTACCGTATGTAAGAATGGAATAGGGAAGGAGGCGCAGCGATAGGTACAATTTTCCCCATCCATACACTGTACAGAGATTTGTAATTCCCTGCACGGGGGGTGGAGGACAGTGCCATTCTTATGCTCTGGAAAGGTCGTCAGTATCTGATGGGTGGGGGTCTGACACCCAGGGCCCCCGCCGATAAGCTGTTTGAAAAGGCACTGGAGCTCACAGTAGTTTCCCTTGGCCAGTGACAGTGAGGCTCCCATAGGAATGCATAGAAAATTAGACGTCCTGTCCACACATAAGGTGCTGTGTGAGTTGGTGGGTCTAATTCCTAGTCACATGACACAGATAAGAAACTTCAGAATGATATAACTCAAAAATTCAGCTACTTTTAAGAAAATGACATTCACTACAGACTACATCATGTACATTTTTAGCAGGACATAGAATAAAAATTTTTGCGGGAGTTCTTCTTTAATCATTTTATCAGAATTAAAATCTCAGAAAACCATTTTAAATACAGAAAATACATTTTAAAAATCTCAGCAACTCCTCTAGCAATTTCCTCTTCTTCGTTGATGGTTTTCCATTTCATAATGCAGTCATAATTGTCAGAAACATATAAAGGATTCATCTCTGTATAGGTTTCCCCTTAACAGGCCCCCTGCACAGAACCCTATCCGTTTTTGTGGATCCGCAAACTATGGATGCAATCCGTGTGCATCCCGCACTTTCCTAATGCTTATTGTTGTCTGAAAATGGACAAAAACAGAATACGTACTATAATTTGTGGCACGGCCGCATGGATATGAACAGCACACAGATGATATGAATGTGCTGTCCGCATTTTATGCGGCTCCATAGAAATGAATGGGTCCATATTTTATATGCAAAAAATGTGTCTCTGATACAGACCGAAAATAATAATTCTTACAAACCTAAAAGTGTTTCCCACAAAAAATACTCTCCATTTTTTAAAGCTGCACCTCGATCTGAATACTTGAACATTTAGTATAGACGCTGAGCTACTCAATAAAATCTTTGTTCTTTCACTCATTTCTCTGTCCATCTTAGTGACCTCTCGGAGGTGGTTGCACATGCTCAGTTACATCCTTCAACTGCCACTAGGTGCTGCAGAAAGGACACATGCCTGAGAAGGGACATGCCTCCTGAGCTGTTACAGGGAGTGAGCTGCAGCAGAAAGGACATGCCCAGGAGCTGCTTGAAATAAAGCTAGCAGACCAACTGAAGAAATGAATGTGGAGATCTCTGGATCCATATGAGGTACAGGGCTGGTTCTAGTTTTGTTAGAAAGAGAATGTCCTGTATTATATGATATCCGATTTTCATTTTTTTTTACATTAATCATGGGATAACCCCTTTAAGATCAGACCTGTCTCTGGCTAGAAGGCAATATCCTTCATTCACTCAGCTCAGATAAGGAATAAACATACAGGAAAAACCCAACCTAATCTTTTTTTCACCCTGTACAGACATCCATCAACTTTAGATTTCCATTTCTGAAAATATAAGTAGTGTTTTCGTTGGATATGTGACCACTGAGTGATATGTGACTACTGAGTGACTGAGGTCCACCATGGACTAATCACACTATGAACGTAGGCTACTACGATGAAGGTTTTTGCATCTTCCATGCACCACAAATGGTCTGTAGCTTGGGCCTTATAGTTTTATCTCCTTTTACTTAGTTAGATGTTCACAATACTAAATTATGGGAAAAGCTTTGGAAATTTTGGAATTTAGGTTACAAAAATAGCAATTGTTTGAGGGCTCATATAGAGACAAACCCAATCCATAGCTTGGTGGAGCTTCAGGGAAGACTTGACGTGTTTCATAACACTACTCACATGTACTGTGAATATTCTTACAGTATTCTCCGTTATTACAGGTTCTGAACCCTCAAGAATAATTTTGAAACTAAAAGAAAGTGAACAATGCGAGCTGCTGTGTGTACAGGTCTGTTCCGATTATTTTCAGAGAAGTACCTGTTGTTTAAATCAGGTTTCTATAGAATTTTATGTGATTTTTTTTTTTTACATTTTGCTGACAATTTTTTTAAAGAAAAATTCTACAATCCTGCCGTTATTGCATTGGCCAGTGAAGGTATCTTCACAAAGTGGAATTTTGGCATGGGTTTAAGAGAAGATTCTATGCTAAAAATCATGCCGTATCTGTTCTGAAACTACCACCCATCGGAGGCCGTGCCGAGGATTTTTCATGCGCACTCTTCCAGAGAGCACAAAAAATGTACGCGTCCATTCTTGGCATAGTCACCACATGGACACCTCGGAAAGCAGCAACAAGAGCCTGCTTGCAGTTTAAAGGGAACCTGTCGTCTCCGAAACACCCCCTGAAGTAGAGTAAGCGGTGTATAGTGTAAGTGATGCTGAATCCGAATATGTAAGTTTTATCTTCATACTCACTTCCATTCCGACGCTGTGCTCCCACAAACCAGCAGTAAAATGCACTCACTGGACTCTTCTTTATAGAGTCCTCTCCATTATATGAGTGAGCACTGGAGTCCACTGAGTGCATTTTACTGCTGGTTTGTGGGAGCACAGCGTCAGAATGGAAGTGAGTATGAAGATAAAACTTACATATTCGAATTCAGCATCACTTACACTATACAACGCTTACTCTACTTCAGGGGGTGTTTCGGAGATGACAGGTTCCCTTTAAGGGCTCATGCACACGAACGTCATTCGAATCGCGGACCCATTCACTTGAATGGGGTCCACGATCCGCATTGCAAAAAAGTAGTGCATGAAACTATCACTCTGTAGTGCTTCCGTGGAGTTCTGATCCGTGCCTCCGTTCCGCATCTCCAGGATTGCGGACCCATTCAAGTGCCCGGGTATTGCGGACCTGCGATAATGAGTGTCCCGGGTCGCAATACGGCCATGGCCGGGCAACGGCCGTGTGGACGAGCCTTAACTCGTTCGTTGGAGCTTTGTTCATTGGAGCTAAACCGAAAGTGGGACCGCAGTATCTAAATTGAAAAACCATGGCAGAAACTGCAGCAGTTTTTGTTGTGGGATATGTGTGAACATAAACTTAGCCTAAGGCCCCTTTCACACGACAGTATTTTTTGCGGACTCCGATCCGCATTTTTCACATGAAAAATGCAGACCCATTCATTTCTATGGGTCCGCAAAAAATACTGAGAGCATACGGTGTGCTGTCCGCACCCGTATGCCCGTTCCGTAGCCCCGCAAAAAAGATGGAACCTGTCCTATTCTTGTCCGCAAAACGGACAAGGATAGGCATTGTTACAATGGATCCGCAAAAAAAAACGGATGCCATACGGACGGCATCCGTTTTTTTTGCGGATCCGCAATTTGCGGACCGCAAAACACAACGTTCGTGTGAAACCGGCCTAATAGTGATGTCACAGCTTATCTACTCCCCCTCCCTGTATAATGACCTCTGCACAGATCACAGGGAAAGCCCATAACACTGTCACATAGAAGGCATCTCCTGACCACTGTGTTTACCATGTGGCTGCTGTAAAGCATATCTCTAAATGCTGTTAATGACAGCCCGGGAAAGATGGTGACACATGCAGTTAATGGGGCGGAAGTGCCCTGAAATCTGCATGGATATTTATGCAGGTAACCTTAAGGCGACAGAACAAATATTTTCTTCCTTACACAAGCCACAAAATTTTCTACCAATCAAAAACCTGAATAACTGGTTAGGAGTGAGAGGAGGTGAAGTTATTAATCACGTTATAGTGAATCATCACTTTATAATCTGCGCACACTGACAAAACATATTGTGTATGATAATGTCCACGATTTCCCATTTAGATCTCGTTGGGGTGTGTGTTTTTAACAATGAGTAAATGAAATTGTCACAAGTCCTACAAAGCTGCTACTTTCACAGCAAGCCTCCCAGAAGTGTCGTGACCAAAAACAATTGTGCGACTTGTCTACCACTTGCTGTCGTGCAACTGCTGTGGTATGGCCATAAAAACACAGAAAATCACACACTACTTGTATGGTCGCGTGCAGCGTGTGACCTGCCACAAAAAAAATCCAATAAAGTGTCACATAGCGTCCCCATTCTCAATAATAATACTTGCATCTCCCCATGTAATAACAATTCTGGAATATCTATTCTTATGACCCTACGTTGTACCATTCCTTTATTATTCCTACTAGAAGTTATGAATAAATTGCTAGCAGTTGGCAATGAAGGTCCACCTGGATGTTACCAGTTGGGGGTGTGTCCCTCCACAGTCTGACACTATCCAATCAGTAACCCCAACTGGTAACACCCATCTGGACCTTCTTTGCAAACTGCTGGTAATTCATTCATAACTTCTAAATGAAAGGTAGATCTTAGCAGGGGCGTAGCTAAAGGCTGATGGGCCCAGGTGCAAGAGTCAAGCTTGGGTCCCCTTCCCTCAGTCCTTTGTGTTCTTCTTATGTGGAACAAGGGTCTTTGGGCCCCCTAAGGCTCCTGGGCCCGGTAACGACTGCTACCTCTGCATCCCCTATAGCTACGCCCCTGGATCTTGGGTGAATAGTATTTATAAGTGAATAGTATGCGCAAAAACCAAATCAGTACAGCTATGGATTTAAAAAGGAAATCAAAAGGTAGTATACACTACCCTATTATGTGCATAGGAGTTTCATATGTAAAATACTGTAACAAGTACTACACGGACAGGCCTTAAAGGGATTGTCTCACTTCAGCAAACAGCATTTATCATGTAGAGAAAGTTAATACAAGACACTTACTAATGCATTGTGATTGTCCATATTGCTTCATTTGCCTCTTGGATTCATTTTTCCATCACATTATACACAGCTCATTTCCATAGTTACGACCACCCTGCAATCCAGTGGCGGTGGTCGTGCTTTCACACTACAGGAAAAACGCTGGCCTCTCTGGTGGCCAGGACCGTAGGACCAAACCAAACAAACAGGCTGGTGCTTTTTCATATAATGTGAGCAAGCACAGCCACCGCTGCTGGATTACAAGGTGGTCGTAACCATGGAAACTGGTAACAATCCAGTTTCTCGAGAGGAAAGGGAACTGTGTACAGGTTTATGTCTTCTTCTCTCCAAGAAGCCTTCAGCCTCCGCATGTTCTACCGCTATGGTACGTCCTCACCTTATATTTATTTATCTTTCTTTTTTTAATTATTTATTTTCCAAAAGTAGCCGTGTGCAAATGATATAATAATCATCCTTACTGCATATCAATCGCGTGGCATTATGATCAAATTCTGCAATGTAATAGCTGACATATTGTAATACAAAAGTAATAAACTGTAAAATAACAAAAATAAGAAAAAAAAAATGTAAGCTTATATTTTTATATATTATGAAATTACATGTCAGGATTGGAGGAGGTGTTTGTTCACCTAAACATCACAGGTTACACACAAGGACACGGCTTATATCACTGCGCTAATTACGCAGACTGCAAATGACGCGATGTAACGGAAAAGTGTAATCGCAGGTATAGGCCCATCAATATTTTATCTTATGTCAACAAATCTAAAGGTCTTTGAATGCACAAGTCAACATCTCCAATGATAAAATCCCGCAGAGCAGCAGGGAAATGTCATCGGGGCATGTAAACGAGGAAAATTCGGATGAAAATAGAAATTCTGTTTGCGTTACCTCCTGAACAAACAATGTGAACAGCGTATTAACGCGGCGTCTGCCCCCATATAGTCACAATTAGCAGTTCCATTTTAATGATAAATATTTCCAACATTTAAAACACGGAAGGAAATCTAAAAATGGTACTGAAAGTGGTTTACTCCGTATTACAGGCTGGGCACCTGGCTATTGTACTGTGGCTACCTTGGCACACAGTGATGTGTGGCATACAAACTTACACAGTGAATGGCCCAATGCTGTACAATGCTACACATCACAGACAGAGGCGAAGATATAGGGGTTACAACAGTGGCAGATGTGACCAGGCCCCCAAAAGCCGTAGGGGGCCCATAGTCACCATACACCTCCAATGTTTGCCAACCGGTATGTCAGAGAGGGCAGCCAATACATGCACTAAATAAGGGAAGCACAAAACCCACACACCGGGGCTTATGGATAATAGGCCTTACAGATTATCTCACGTTTTGAATGTATTGGAGTATAAAATCCACCACTAGGCTACTCAAAGATATACAGAGGGAATTCACCCTCCTGGAGGTACTGTGGGGTCCCAAAATCTTGGGGATTAGGTGAATACAGTTACCATAACTCAGCAGTTGCACAGATGGTATTAAGAGGTCGGGCTAGCTGGTCATCCAACGTCAACCACAACCCAAAGCAATCTTTATACCTGTTTTCCATATGATGTTCGTGGACATGCAGGCTGATAATTATAGGAGAGGTGGAGGTCTGGTGGCCTGGGTCAATCCTGCATCTATAATAGGGGCTTTGGAGGCCTGTGATGATTCGGTAACTGTGTTTGAGGTCCTCAATGAGCTAAACTGGACATGGCTATCAGTTTTTGTTTTTACTTGTGATAGATAGATAGATAGTTAGATAGATAGATAGATAGATAGATAGATAGATAGATAGATAGGAGATAGATAGATAGATAGACAGATAGATAGATAGATAGATAGATAGATAGATAGATATGAGATAGATAGATAGATAGATAGGAGATAGATAGATAGATAGATAGATAGACAGATAGATAGAATAAGGAAAGATTGATAGAAGATAGATAGATATGGGATAGATATGAGATAGATAGATAGATAGATAGATAGATAGATAGATAGATAGATAGATATACAATGGCCAATAGCCATGGTAGCTTGCACCTGTCCTTCACCTATTTACTTATTTTGGAGGTGCATTTTTTATGTATTTATTTTTAGATAAATAGACAGATGGATAGATATAAGATAGACAGACTGATAAATACCATATATAAATAACTGATAGATATGTGAGATAGATAAATCACAGTAGATAGATAGATAGATATGAGATAGATAGATAGATAGATAGATAGATAGATAGATAGATAGATAGATAGATAGATAGATAGATATGAGAGATAGATAGATAGGTTAGATAGATAAATGTTAAATAGATAAATGTTAAATAGATAGATATGAAATAGACAGAATAAGGAAAGATAGGTGGAAGATAGAATAGATAATTGATAGATATGAGAGATAGATATTAGATAGATAGATAGATAGATAGATAGATAGATAGATAGATAGATAATGAATGATAGATTTTGCATATTCCAGGAACAACCTCTTTACAGTGAAAGAACTATAAACTGTGAAAGAAACTCTTGTATAATAATCCCTCATGACTGTGACATATTTCCGCATGTGTGTTATTTTAACTTACATGAGATCGCCCAATATGTGTTCATTTATTTAGACAATTACGCAAATCGTGTTTAAAATAACTCCCTCCTTCATGAATCAGCCTCAATAATGAATGCTACAAATGAAGTGATATGTTTTACCGATGCTTGGCATTCTGGTCTGACAGCTCTACCGTGACAGCGAGGAGGGGGCTCACTCTCATCTCCAGCACACCTGTCATGTTTGTCATCTGGCCACGGGTCCCCATTTTATTCCAACTACAAATGTTTGCTACCACTGCCACATGTCCCCCATTAAACCCTTCAATCACAACCTTACATAGACCACATATCAACTGTTTTCAGATCCTACAGATTCATATACTTACCAATATTAGTAACCCACCTTAGACTGAGTTCACACCATATTTGTCAGAAAAAAATACTGCAGCGCTACTTTTTTCCACTAAAATGACAGATCCATGAAGGACCCCATTATAAATCAGTGGAGTCCATCAGGTACCTTTGATGCCCATCATGTAACTGATCCATCATTTTAGTTTCTCTACTTCTATAATGGCAGGGTGCACTTGGCCTTTCTGCTGCGTGAGGTGAAAACTGAAACGGAGCTCTTCCTCCCAATTTCTTAACTTAAAGGGGTTGTCTAATCAAAGAGAATGGGGGCACATTGCTAGGAGTATATCTAGAACAGAGACCCGTAAGGTGGTGGCTGGAGGACTCCGGTCCGGCCACCACCAAGCCGGCTCCCCATAGAGGTGAATGGAAGCGCACCGCGCATGACCGGCCCCCACTCTCATTCATTTCTATGGGACAGATGGAGATAGCCGAGACATCGCTCGGCTATTTTCAACAGCCCCATAGAAAATGAATGGAAGGCGGCTGTGCATGCATGGTGCGCCCTCCTTCACTTGCGGGACTCCGTTCTCTTAGCAATATACCCCCATTGTCTATGATGAGACAACCCCTTTAAACCCTTTGCCACAATGAAAGCGCTCATTGCCCATGGCCCTTCTGCTGCCCCCCTCTTGCCCCTACCTGATCGCCTCACCTGGCCTCATTGGTGGTGCACCCCTGTATACCGGAACAGAAATGTCAATGTAAATGTGAACTCGACCTGAGCTTTGTAGTTTGTGTTTTTTGATTGTGTTTAAATTTATTTTTAGAGATGGTTGAATCAATTTCGAAATTTGGAAATTCCACCTGAATTTCTCAAAAAATTCTGAAGTGAAATAAAAATAGGGAGAGAGAGAGAGAGAGAGAGAGAGAGAGAGAGAGAAGAGAGTGTTTTCAGGTAATCAGGGCACTTTTGATTTGGGTAGAAGTTTCAGACCCAAATGGAATTGGACGGGTGATTTGGCCAAATCTGATCAGTATGGGATTTTAAGAAATTGGCTCACCTCTAATTTTATTGCAATACATGTTTTTAGTTCTACATGGAAACTACAACCATATCTGGTCATTGGGAGTGAGGGTGCATGACTTTTCTCTTCTCATTGACGTCATGATGGCCAAGGCACCTAAAGCTTATGACATCCCATGTGCTCCTCTTTTCGTAGGCTGAAGCCTGCTTGTCTGTTAGGCCACGCTTCCTGCACCCATGGGGCGTCCCATTTGCTAGTTTGTTCTTCTGTTTCTCGGCCCGTGTACCAACCTCTTCCTGTTTTAGGATTCTGACCATCTACTGCCTGTACTGACCATAACCTGTTCACCATTTGCTCCTTGTCCTGACCTCAGAATAGTTTTATGGATTTGCATATACTCTGCCTGCCCTGACCTCAGCCTGTTTTCTGACTACAAGTACTGCCTGATCCTTCAGTGCTTCACACAGGTGTCTCTGACCCTGACTCTGGATCAGTTGCCAGCCATACTGGGACTATACCAAGAGATAGTGACCTGGTGGCATCCCTGCAGTGAAGTCTAGATCCTTCCATAGGGGTTAAAGGGTGAATACAAGGGGACTGCCAGGATAACGCCCTTTGGTCTAGCCCAAAGTCAAACTGGTTGGTTGGAGTAGTGGTTCTGCACCAACTGTTTGTAACATATTCCCTTACTTCTTTCCTCTATTTCTTGCTACCCTACTTAATATATACGCAAGAAGCTGTGGCCAAAAGACAAAAATATACAAAGATTACTCATCTATACAAGTGTGCCCTGGATTTTACTTGCATTCAAATGATGGGAGGATCAGACTACATGGGGGTTGCTTGTAGTCTGTAACCATGGAAACATATAGGAGCTTTATAAATGATATAGTAAGATATTTTTAATCAATCATTGTCAAAGTTGCTTGTTTTTCATGTTATATGCACTGGAGTGATAATAAAATGACTAAACGATCAATGTAAAATGTTCAGAAGCAAAAAGCAAAACAAAAGAAATGAATGTTTTTCTTCCCAGAAAAAAAAAAAAAAAAAAGCGACTTATTATGGGAATGAATGAACATACATTATAATGGAATCAGCAGAATAAAAGGCCAGCTGAGTGAGAAGACAAGATGCTTGATTAAGCAATGAGGATGGCTTAAGAGAAGCCTGTCAGTTAATTATGGTTAGATCATGTACCAGCGCGGTAATACGCAGCCTCTTACATGGCAGCCTGGCAATTTAACTGTACTTAACCGAGAGTTACAGTGCGGCAGATTCCTCATGTATTATTCACAGTCTGTCATTTTGGTTGGTTTATCTTGAAGACGGCGAGAAAAAGCCTAAGAGTTACTCAATTAGGCGCCTGCAAGTCTACCTAAAGGCTGTTAATATAGGCGATTCAAATGGTTGGAAGAACCTTAACACAGTTACAGGGATTTTCTGGGACTATAATAACAGATTGGTGGGGGGGTCCGCCTCCTGGTAACTCCGCTAATCAGCTGCTGGAATGGGCTGCAAGGGATTGCTCACCCCTGGGGACCTTTTCTGCAGACCCTCAGTCAGGCTGGACCCAAGGTGGGAATCATACTTACCTGATCCCCGGCGCTATGTTGCTGCTCCATCACTCCCCCTCGGCAAACGGCTGCAGGTCTCAGATCTCCCCACATCGCCCATTCTTCAGGTCACACGGTCAGGTAAGTATGATTTACTAAAACTGGTCTGGTTATGTTTTGGGGTCTACATAATAGGTCCCCAGGGGTGAAGAACCCCTTTAAAGAGTACCTGCAAATTAATCTGACATGTCTATTTTAGTAAATACTTCTATTCTTCGTCAAATAACAATTCTGAAGCATCTTTTCTTAAGAGCTCTAATTTGTGCTGTTCCTCTGTTATTCCCCCTGCAAATGTATGAATAAATTGAAAACTGGGTGTTACCAGTCTGCACAATCTTGACACTGTCCAATCAGTACTGCCAGTATCAGACTGTTTAGAGACACAGCTCTTTTCCAAAGGGAATGGTAACACCCAGTTGTCAGTTATTTATAAATATTTAGAAGGAATAATAAAGGAACGGCACAATGTACAGTTATGAGCAAAGATGGGCCACAATTATTATTTCATGGGGAATAAACATATGTACTAAAACAGGAGGGGTGAGTGGTCAATGGGGTTGTCCCACGACAATAAGGGAGGTAGTCAAAGTATCATAGGTTGGGGTCCAACCTCTATGAACCCCCCCCTCCTCACTATAATGTGAACAAGGAGCCCCAAATTCCAGAGAGTTGTCTGTGCTTGCTGAGCCACTCTCCATGAAAAGTGAATGGGGCTGTAGAAAATCGAGAATGTCCTTTCCATTCTCCAGAACGGTGAGGTCAACTCTCTGGCCAGAAATAGGATATCGTGGAGCTTCGTTTTTTCAGGGTCAGACCACCACTTTTTTGATGCTCAAACTGAAAATTCATAAAAAGTTAAAAAAAATTAAAAATCAGCAACCCCTTTAACAGCCATAATTCTTAGCGGCAATGGCTTAATATAGGCGATCTTTTTAACATGTGACTGCCGCATGGAAATCCTGCCTTAGGAAGAGGATTCATGCCACATACACACTAAATTGGATTAGAGTTTCTAAATCTTTGACGAGGAAGGATTTGGCAGAAAGAGTGATTGTCAGAAGCAGCATCAAATGAGGGTAACTAAAGCCACTTAAGTGTATTATAAAAGGAGGAACATGGGAGAAGGATACAATCTATTCTCCTTCATCAGTGATTACGCTACTGCTACAGGAAAGAGACGGGCAATGACGCTGTCAGTTCCGGTCATGGCTGGGATCCGCAAAATACGGACGTGGTCCATGTGCATGCCCTACTTTTTGTGGGCCCCATTATAACAATACCTATTCTTAGGTATAGGACATGTTCTATTTTTTTCCGAGATGGCGGAACGGTCAATACGGTTGAGGACAGGACATGGTGTGCTGTCCTCATTTTATGATGCCCCATTGAAATGAATGGATCGAATCCGCAAAAAAAAGGAAGAACAGATGTGACCCAAAACTACGGTTGTGTGAATGGGACCTTAAGGAGATTAAAATGGTTGTCTTTCCTAACCACAGGACAGGTGATAACTGTCTGATTGATGTTGGCCCCACTAAAATAAGGATCTTGAGGCTATAACATAAAATGACCTTTAAATGGACTGTGCCGACCTATAACAGGTGCACAACTACAGTAGCATTGCAAAAGTTTGGGCACCCCTGGTCAAAATGACTGTCACTGTGAACAGATAAGAAGGTTGAAGATGAAATGATCTCCAGAAGGCATAAAGTTAAAGATGAAACAAACTTTTCAACATTTTAATTAACATCAGTGTATTATTTTGGTTTTCTAGGACATTACAGTAAAAAAAAAGAGAGGTGTACCTTGCAAAAGTATGGAAATCCAAGGAAATTTGAGTGCTCTAAGGCCTCATGCACACAGCCGGGCAGTATTGCGGACCGCATATGGTGGGTCCACAGTACACGGGCGCCGGCAGTGTGCAACCATTCACTTGAATGGGTCCGCAATCACGGAGATGCGGAACGGAGGCACGGATCAGAACACCACGGAAGCACTACGTTGTTCTATTTTTTTGCAGTGCTGAAAGTCGGATTGCGGACCCCATTAAAATGAATGGGTTGTGATTCGCAGCACGGGCACGGCCTGCACACGTTCGTGTGCATGAGGCCTAAAGGTTACACTGCATTGTAAATCAGCTTGCTTGAAACTCGCTTGTGTGTGTCTGGCCTAAAATACATTTTCTTGTGCAACCATTAAAGGGAGTCTGTCACCTCCTAGGCCCCTATAAAGTACATAAAGATGCCCATAGCACATGTTGTAACAACAGTAATGTTACCTTTGGCGCATTCCTCTGGGTTTTAGAAGTCCCAAAAACGGAGTTTTAAATTTATGCAAATGAATCGCTGCATGAGCCCGGGCTCCAGTCCTTTTTAACATGCAATCCCCGCCCCCGCTACTGCCTCCGCCCGCCCTGCACCTCGTTGGGGTCCTCCTTCTCAGTAGGTGAGAACTCAGTCTCTCGGCGATGCCGTGCCCAAAATGAGCATCACAGTGCGCATGCCCCGGCCCAGTGAGAGACTGAGATCTCACCGGCCGAGAAGGAGGACCCCAACGAGGTGCAGGGCGGGCGGAGGCAGTAGCGGGGGCGGGGATTGCATGTTAAAAAGGACTGGAGCCCGGGCTCATGCAGCGATTCATTTGCATAAATTTAAAACTCCGTTTTTGGGTCTTCTAAAACCCAGAGGAATGCGCCAAAGGTAACATTACTGTTGTTACAACATGTGCTATGGGCATCTTTATGTACTTTATAGGGGCCTAGGAGGTAACAGACTCCCTTTAATTAAAAAAAAAAAAGAACACATATTAAGTTTTCATCGTAGTTGACTGAACGTTGTCTATAAAATATTAATGGTTTAAAAAAGTTAACAAAAAATACAAAGAAAGGTTTTGTTTTGTTATATCCAAGCTGCATAAAAAATAAATAAATTACATATTACTTTAGATCTACCCACAAACAGCATCTTAAAAAAGTGCATATTTTCCCACATAGAATATAAATGCCAAAGAAAAAAATAATAAAGTCATGGAGAGGCAAAACGAAAATTAAAATGACTGAGCCATTAAAGCCGGCCGTATCCATCAGATGTGTATCAGCTGAACTTGAAGATTTCGGACGGTTTGGACGACCTTCTAATGTGTATGGGGCCTCTGCCTCTCCCCCCTGACAGCTGATATTGGGGTAGATAAGGATCAGGCATGTTGGATTTCAACTACCTGGTCCTTTTGTTATCAGGAGCTAAGTAAAGGATTGAGCAGAGGAATCTAGCAGAGGCTTCATACACCTATTGGAGGCACCAACAACAAATCCACATGTACATATGAAACAACCTTCAGGAATACAACTTAGTGTGTTTGGTTTCACAAACCCATGACAATAGCGGATTAAACCAAATGAATTCAGCCACAGAATGCTTCTCTGCACAATGTCCGCAGCAGCAGCGCAGCCACTACAATGCCCCTGTGAAGTGTTACACAGTGTTACTTAATGGTTGCATAACAATCCTAATCAAATTATAGGGCTAACGCTTCAAAAAACAAATGTTCATGCCGAAAGGATTGTGCCATGAATGGACGCTCTTGTTCTCTTGGAGAAAGGAGACTTTGCTAAGCCTCTTTACAGTAGGCCGGCTGATCGTCAGTGTTAAGAAGCACAAGGACTACACGCTGTATATGATGCTGTCTGACAGTGGCGGGTAAGGTGGCATCCCTCCTTGGAGTAAAGGCCCATTTACACGGGCAGTGGGAATGTTCCTTCTTGATCATTACCCTTTGTAAAACATGTCTACTGATCAAAAGACCTGAAACAAGTAAACTGATTTCTCATTGATCACGTGCTTTACGCAGGCAGTGCTTCTCACTGTGTGCACCAGGGATGTGCAGCCGACAACAGTGCAAACTGTACAGAGATGAACAATCGTACAAGTGATCATTCATCCGAAAATACTGATATTACATAGTAACATAGTAACATAGTAACATAGTTTATAAGGCCAAAAAAAGACATCTGTCCATCCAGTTTGGCCTGTTTTCCTACAAGTTGATCCAGAGGAAGGCAAAAAACCCCTGTGAGGTAGAAGCCAGTTTTCCCCACTTTAGGGAAAAAAATTCCTTCCCGACTCCAATCAGGCAATCAGAATTGCTCCCTGGATCAACGACCCCTCTCTAGTAACTATAACCTGTAATATTATTACCCTCCAGAAATACATCCAGGCCCCTCTTGAACTCTTTTAGTGAACTAACCATCACCACCTCCTCAGGCAGAGAGTTCCATAGTCTCACTGCTCTTACCGTAAAGAATCCTCTTCTATGTTTGTGTACAAACCTTCTTTCCTCCAGACGCAGAGGATGTCCCCTCGTCACAGTCACAGTCCTGGGGATAAATAGATGATGGGAGAGATCTCTGTACTGACCTCTGATATATTTATACATAGTTATTAGATCTCCCCTCAGTCGTCTTTTTTCTAAAGTGAATAACCCTAATTTTGATAATCTTTCTGGGTACTGTAGTCCACCCATTCCAATTATTACTTTAGTTGCCCTCCTCTGAACCCTCTCCAGCTCTGGAGGAGCCCAGAACTGTACACAGTACTCCATGTGTGGTCTAACTAGTGATTTGTAAAGTGGCAGGACTATGTTCTCATCACGGGCATCTATGCCTCTTTTGATGCAGCCCATTATCTTATTGGCCTTGGCAGCAGCTGTCTGACACTGGTTTCTGCAGCTTAGATTTCTGTTCACTAAAATTCCTAGGTCCTTTTCTATGTCAGAGTTACCCAATATTTTACCATTTAGTATGTACTGGTGACTTGCATTATTCCTTCCCATATGCATAACTTTACATTTGTCAGTGTTAAACCTCATCTGCCACTTCTCTGCCCAAGCCTCCAGTCTATCCAGATCCATCTGTAGCAGTGCACTGTCCTCTTCTGTGTTAATTACTTTACACAGTTTAGTGTCATCTGCAAAAATTGATATTTTACTGTGCAAGCCTTCTACAAGATCATTAATAAATATATTTAAGAGAATAGGGCCCAATACTGACCCCTGTGGTACCCCACTAGTTACAGTGACCCAATCTGAGTATGTACCATTAATAACCACCCGCTGTTTTCTATTACTGAGCCAGTTACTTACCCACATACAGACATTTTCTCCCAGGCCAAGCATTCTCATCTTATATACTAACCTTTTATGTGGTACAGTGTCAAACGCTTTGGAGATATTATACGACTGCTCTGCATAAATGGAGTGTTGAACATTAAACAATTATGGAGACTGTTCACCTCTGGGGGGGCCTTTCAGACAGACCCCTGATCGTGGCCGGACCTGCGGAGCAAATCATATTTACCTGATCCCCAGCTTCTTCATCCCCCTGCAGCTCTTCGGTCTGTTTGAAGTTGGTCATGTCGCCACAGCAGCCAATGAGTGGCTGCAGCAGTAACTTGACGCCCATGCATCATGTGACCCAATGACATGACGCACGGGGGACACGTCAACACTGCAGCGGCTACTTGACCTGCATCAAACAAGATGTTGATGTGGGGAGACCTGACAGCTACAACGGCAAGCAGGGGAAGAAGGTGCAGGAACCAGGGGCGGATTGGGAACTTAAAGTTAAATACCGCCCCAGCAGAACCAAATACTACAGGAGAGTACAAAACCAAACCACAGTATTCAGCTGTATCACTGTCATGAGGATGGTAATACAGTTGAGTTCAGGAGGGCTCCTGTGGCCGTTGAGCATCAGATCATTAAGTATATAGCCTGCGGCCATCAAGAGGGCTTGAGTGGGCCCCTGGGCATTTTCCCTGTAGAGTCTATGGCCAATCCGCCCCTGGCAGGAACCCAGTGGCAGGAACCAGGTAAGGCCCCATGCACATGACTGTATGTATTTTGTGGTCTGCAAATTGTGTACCGTCCACGTTGCATCCAATTTTTTTTTCGGGACCTATTGACTTCAATGGGTCCGTGGTCTGCATTTTGCAGACAAGTATAGGACATACGGATGCAGAAAGCACATGGATCATCTTTCTTATGTCTGTTCCACAAAAAGAATATGGCCGCAAAATGCAGACCACGGACCCAACAAAATCAATGGGTCCAATGCAGATGGCACACGGACGGCATCCGTATTTTGTGGACCGTAAAATGGATACAGTCATGTGTAGGGGCTTAAGTATGATTCCCTCTGCATGTCTGGCCACCCTGGGGTGGGTCTGCCCATGAGGCCCACAGGGGTGAACAACCCCTTTAAGTTATAAAACAGTTTGAGAGAGATGTGCGGTGTTTGTACTGAGAGGGATACATTGTGTTCTCATGTGACCATTTTGCATATGGATGACACGACACTTCACTGTGGATGGATGATAGATAGATAAATAGATAGATAGATAGATAGATAGATAGATAGATAGATATGAGATAGATAGATATCAGATGGGGGTAGATAGATAGATAGATAGATAGATAGATAGATAGATAGATAGATAGATAGATAGATAGACGTATATATGGTCTATGGATACACAATGTTCACATACTGATACAATGTAACAAGACACAAATCCCGAGGCTGAGAGGTTCCGTCAGACACCTGAAGCTTGGCTTGTTATTTTCATACCCTGGAGTGCTTGTGGCTGATTCCATCTGGAGTTACGTATCCGCCATCTGCCCCTGCACACCACATGTGATCAGTGACAGCATTAATGATAATAAAAGAGTCACATAGCGGAGTGACTAATTTCAGTGGACAGAATGTATGCATGGGCTCAGCAATTGTGACTGCATAGAACAGTTTGTCTTTGAAATCTAAAATTGAACACATTGAGGGGGAGGGCGATTAGTATATTGAAGGCTTGCAGAAACCACAAATCTGAGGCTAGGATTACAAAAAAATAATAAAGTATATGGAGCAGAGGAAGGCAATCTGTAGTGCTGCAGCTGGCGTGACAATCCAAGCAGTTGGCAGGATAAACTGGAACTAGTGGCAAAGCGTGGACCTATACGCATGCTCAATATACACTGCAATATGGAAAATGACTCTGGTTGTTAAAGGGGTTTTCCGGGAGTAATCTATTGATGACCTATCCTCAGGAAAGGTCATCAATATCAGATCAGTGGGGATGTTTGAAGAGGATGCAGGGCTCCAGTAGGGCAGTGACATCACATTCACTGGTCACATGGTCTATGTGCAGCTCAGTTCCATTCAAGTGAATGAGTCTGAGCTGCAATATCAAGTACGGCCACTATACAATGTGCGGCGCTGTGCTTGGTATGCTGTCAGAAGGCAGCATCACTCACTCTTAAAAAACCTGATCAGCAGAGGTGCCAGGAGTTGGACCCTCACCGATCTGATACTGATGACCTATTCAAATGATAGGTTATGAATGTTTTACCCACAGGGAAAACTATATTAAAGGGGTACATTAACAGAGATTTTTGTCACTGGATGACCTCTCCCCGGGAACAACTGAAAGGTTAAGTTGAACTCCAACATGAGCGGTGGTCCTTCTTCCAACTAATATCTGACATTCGGAGAATGTTCACTCCCAAACATATGAGACCTTAAAGGGGTTTTCCAGGCTTTTACTACTGAAAACTTATCCTGAGGATAGGTCATCAATATCAGATCGGTGGGGGTCCAACACTCCTCCGCCGATAAGCTGCATGAAGGGAAGGCGCGCGCACTGTGCGCACGTGCCGTCTCCCTTCTCTCTTCCTGCTCTGCTGCTATATGTCTATGGGACAGCAGCAGTTGACAGGAAGAGAGAAGGGAGACGGCACATGTACAGTGCATGCGCCATCTCCTCAAGCAGCTGATCGGCAGGGGTGCCAGGTGTCGGACCCCAGACGATCTGATATTGATGACCTACTCTGAGGATAGGTCATCAATATGAAAAAGCCCGGAGAACTTCTTTAAGAAATCTAAAAAAAAAAAAAGAACTGTGTTCCAGGAGATCAGTTAGTCATGTCCTCCCTCCTGTGCTCCTCACTGTTCTGTGTCTGGCTGTAAGACAGCTGGCTGCAGCAGGATCCTCCCCCCTTTGTAACATAACAGAAGGAGATTAACCCCTGTGTAGCGTGTGGTTTCTACAAGTCTATTTATTTCAGGAACATGCACAAAATACTGCTGACTGAGAAACGGTGAAGACAAGACTATCTCCTGTTTACTCTTATTATTCCTTTCTAGATTTAGTCTTCCTCTGACAGCCAGACGTTTTCCCTGCAATGGGAAATGTAGAACTACATGGCATCCGTCTGTCTAGATAATACATGGACATCTGAATTCCAGGCAGTGTAAATGTGATCACACCTGGCCCTGTCAATCAGTGGAGAGGGTGTGGCAGTTATAGAGAGAGCAGAGCCTCTAGGTGTAATAGTAACGCCCCCGTTGCTCCTAGAGGCTCATTTGCATATATTAAAACTTCCATTTTCTCAGCAATGCGGGCACATATGAACATGGGACCTACATAGATGCCTTCAGCTGCCAAGTGCACATGTAACAGGTCAGCCAGTTTCATAGGTACAAAACTGCTGACAGATGCCCTTTAAAAGTGACTCGTAGAGGACCACCCTATAGGAGGTCTGGATGCACTAACAGGACATAGGGATAGGGGTAGGCTTACTGTATCAGTTATTAATGAGCAGATATCTGGGATGAGACTAGAAAATACCTCCGCTCTTCCCGATCCTCCTTTTCCACCAGCAATTGTTACTATTTATTGAACCCACTGATCTTTCCGCATTCATGTCATAATAAAAGGTAATGGATAGAAGGGAAGTAAAGCACCATAAAACTTTATCAGCAATAAACCTGATGAGTCTGGATTAGTCGCCAGTCATTGTACATACAGATAACGATAACGCTTTTATTTGACCACTCAGAATTAGCGCAGGGATTTGAAAACATAATCAATGCCATGACAAAGGATAAACTACCGTGCAACAGGATTACACAGACCAGCCGGGATCTAAACATCCTAACACTGAGTCCACACTGGTTGGAAGTCATGCCGTACTCTCACTTCCAGTATCCATACAGCAATGGCAAACAGATATCAGAAGCTCCAAAGATTTTACAGTGGAAAAATCAACATAAAGTTATCAGCGCATTGTGCATCTGTATAGTTCACTGGGATTATAAAGTGATCCCAGATAACAGTAAGTATTAGCTCCCAGGTGAGCTCTGCCAAAAGCAAGGGACAAGTCTTATCCATAAAGTCCTTCACAGCCTCGCTCTTCTGTGCATGGTCCAAATCTGGTCCGGCTATTATCTGCCGTTATACATAAGTGGTACTGCGCATAAGGGGTCCGGATCGACACTTCTTATTCTCCTAAATCCCCCCCTTCCCCTCTGTTCTGGTACTGACACAGTGCACCCAAAGCTGCACTGAAATACACAGTCCAGACTGCTGTGCATGCGCAAGAATCCTCTCTATTGTGTTAGCACAGCAGTCCTGACAATGTATTTCAGCTATCATCTATCACATATCACATATCTATCACTCTATCTATCTATCTATCTATCTATCTATCTATCTATCTATCTATCGCATATCTATCACATTATCTACGTATCTGCCTAATATCTATCTACCACATAGCTACCTATCCATCTCATATTTATCTATAAAAAGCAAAAATGTGGCAGCACTAGAATCAGTGGATAAAATAAGCAAAGCAGGTGCACGCCTGAGGGGACCAGACGATTGCCCAGTATACAAAATAGCAAAAAGGCAGCACTCAAAAATCAATGAAAATGCAAAAATATTTATTCACCCACGTGGATACGCACTGTTTCGGCTCAACATTAGAGCCTTTCTCAAGCAGGCTCTAAGGCTGAGCCGAAATGTCACGTATCCACATGGGTGAATAAATATCTTTGCATTTTCAATGATTTTTGAGTGCTGCCTTTATGGTACTTTATCTATCCATCTAATATCTATTATCTATCTATCTATCTATTATCTATCTATCTATTATCTATCTATCTATCTAATATCTATATATCTATCTATCTCATATCTATCTATCTATCTATCTATCTATCTATCTATCTCATATGAATCTATCTATCTATCTATCTATCTATCTATCTATCTATCGCTAGTTTAAGCCTTAGGCCCCATTCACACGACCGTATGTATTCCGTGGTCCGTATAAAAACGGAACGGAAGACATACGGAAAGTCTTCCGTAGTGTTCCGCAATTTTGCGGACCCATTGACTTTAATGGGGCTATGGACGTGATTTTGCGGCCAAGTATAGGACATGTTTTATTTTATTTTTTTTGCGGGGGAACTTCCGTGAGATACGGGATGCGGAATGCACACGGTGTGCATTCCGCATTTTTTTCTCCTATGGAAAAATGAATGGGTCCGTAAGGTTCCGCATCTTATCCGCAAAAATGCAGATAAGATGCGGAAATGTACATACGGTCGTGTGAATGGTAGTCTGCCGAAACTCTCCGGCATATGGCATTGCCAGAATGCCTGAATACACGCAGCAGTATCTGTCTGTCCGATTCTCAGCATATTTGCTGGGTTGTGACTGGATCTCTGCTAGTCTCCATAATGCCCCTTTAACAGGAGCGGGAGACTCGCATGTCTCCCGCAACGCATCTACAGGGCTGGACTCCAGCACTGACTGGGATCGCATATAATGCTGTGCGATCCCTGTCCGTGCTGAGTCCAGCCCTGTAGATGCGTTGCGGGAGACATGCGAGTCTCCCGCTCCTGTGAAAGGGGCATTATAGTTAATGGGGTCTGCGGGTACCCTGACACAGCCACTACACAGGGGACAGAACCTTCTGCTTCCGGCTCCATCCGCTGTATAGTTTTCAGTGCCAGCTGCATCAGTGAAATGTTCCACGTAAAAAAAAAAACCTGAGAATTCAAAAGTTCTAGTAGTTTTGCAACAGCTGGAGAGCCGCAGGTTGGCTATCCCTGATCTACACCATGGACAGGGATAACATCAGTCTCCCTACCTGACTCTTCTGTGATTTGTCTGGTTTGCTTGCATCCCCGGAGGCACCACTACATACATTTCTCTAGTTGACGGTATTATTTATTATTTATACCAAAGGACTTAAAGGGACAATGGGGGAATATCGCTAAAAACACCTTTAAATGTGTTTTTTTTTCTTTTTTTTGTGACATGTATTTTAAAATTGTACTTGAGCCTGAATAAAGGTTATGCTTTACATATGTTTGCTCACAAGTACAGTAATATTTTTTAGCATGGCTGAAGTGAATAGGCCAATGCAAATGAGTGATAAACAGGATAGTATAACAGCTCCTTACCAACTGGATAACCTATTAGTCAGTAATATGTGAAGCCCTCGGGTGAAGTCACGGGCCTGATCTGTGGCCCCTATAATGCAGTTGGTTGAGCCACATTGTTTTTGTACAGTTTTTGGATGCAATATTTTTCTCATCATACTCAATATCCCTGTGTGAACCTGGTCTATTAGACTGTGCAGGAGGCTTTACATCAGTGTCAGTGAGAAGGTAGAACTACTAATCTCACTGTATTAATCATGTAACAATGTTAAAGAGGAAGCTGGCAGCAGAGCGGTGTCCTACTTACCCGTCTCTATAGCCACGTGCACCGAGGTTGAAATAGGAAGTATAGGTAAATAAGTACATTGCTGTTACCTGACGACAGCTCGTTAAAGGGAATACTGTCACCAGGAAATTCACCGATAAACCAGGCACAATGGGCTAGCTCAGCTGAATGCAATGATACATTTCACTAATTGATTAGTTGCTAAAAGGGGATTTCACTACTAATGACCTATCCTCAAGATGGGTCATCAGTATCTGATCTGTGGGGGTCCGACACCCGGGACTGCCATCGATCAGCTGTTTGAGAAGGTACCGGCGCTCCCATGAGTGCCGCGGCCTTCTCTCAGCTTTTCCTAGGCCAGTGACGTCACGTTCATCGGTCACGTGGCCTAGGAGCAGCTTAGCCTCATAGAAGTGAATGGGGCTGAGCTCTATAACAAGCACAGCCGCTGTGAGCGCCGGTACCTTCTCAAACGAGCGTCGGACCCCCACCGATCAGATATTGATGACTTATACTGTGAATTATGGACTATCCTGAGAATAGGTCATCAGAAGTTAAATCCCAGAAAATCCCTTTAATTTTGGTGAAAAGCTACTTTTAATTAGTGTTGAGCAAATAGAAGTCCACTTCGCAGACTTCGATCCGAACTTCAGGACAAAGTCGATTTGCTCTGAAGACGAATTTCCTCGTGCTCCATGGTAGTGAATTGATTTTTTTTTTTAAATCATACTTGCCTACTGCATTTTCTCGCGACGGCCCAGCCACTTTCTTGCTTGAAGGTTTCGGCCAAAATCCTGTGCGCGGTGTCGTATGATATCACCACGCCAGCCCGCGCCATGAGGTAATCTCGGGCCACGCAAGATTCCACGCCAGCTCTTCAAGCAAGATGGCTGCCGCTGTCCGTTCGCGAGCAAATGGAGCAGGTAAGTATATATTTTTTTTTTTACATATTACACCGTGGTATGTATATCAGATGCCATGATCATGTATGAATGCAGCATCTGAGGGGTACAATGATGGGGGACGCTCAAACGCCACTCCCTGTCATTGCACCCACTACTAACAAAGAAATGCGCTTCGAGACAAGGTGAATTTTTTTCTAAAATTCGGCGAAGCAGCCGAATCAAATTCTCAAATACTTCGCTCATCTCTATTTGTAATCCATATGCAAATGAGCAATTAAGTTGCTTGTTCTGCCAGCTCCTCCTTCTCCTCCTGGATTGACAGGACCATGCATAGTCACCTCGCCTGGTCCTGTTAGGGCCCTTGCAGACGAGCGTGAGACTGGGACGTCTCCCGCATCGTGTGGCCTGTACTGAACTCCCGACACTGAACGGGGTTACATAGCATTATACTGATTTATGATGCTATGTAACCCTTATAGTTCTGGAATGTGTTGGATAACAGTGACAGCATTATGTTACTGTTATCCAACACATTCCAGAACTGTAAGGGTTACATAGCATCAGAAATCAGTATAATGCTATGTAACCCCGTTCAGTGCCGGGAGTTTAGTACAGGGAACGCGATGCGGGAGACGTCCGAGTCTCACGCTCGTCTGCAAGGGCCCTTATTCAGGAAGCAGGATGGTCTGGTAGAGGAAGCACATTCATGTGTTGCGTTACCATATGCTGAATCCGAACTGTTGCTTATCATCTGTACCATCAATTTTGAATAAAATAATGCCAAACCCTAACACAGAGAGTAGAAAACTGCCAGAAAACAACTGAGGTTTATCCTTGTGAGAGAAAGAAAGCCTTGACTTTATACAGAAGGTTGTGCTTGGACCAAGACACTAAGGTAAACGCACGTTTATGGCAACGGACTTTACTGCTTGTGGTAAAGCATGATTGCTTCCGGCGCCTGCCGTACTTCTGAGATGGACTGACCATCCATTGAAGGATCTGCACTCTGCAATTGGGAACTGCAGAAATTATACTGCGGGTGATCGCTCGCCTGTGCACAGAGACTCAAGGAGGACTGCTACCAGCATTGTTACCTCCTGTATAGAGCCTTTGCGAAAAGCCTGCTGTGTGACATATCTCAGAACTGACCTACTGCACATACTTGTACTACAACACCCATTATCATTAATACGAGCAATCATCCCATACATTACATGCAGAAACTATCATATGGAGACGAATGATCATTCATACTGTCGTTCATCCCATACATTATGGGGAAGAATGATCCCATAATACGATCATTCATCTCACACGCAGAGACTATCACATGGGGACGAATGATCATTAATACCATCAAAATAAATCACAGAAAAGGAATATTAGTGCACAAAAATAGATGCAAACAATATATACTGTATAAACTAAGACCTCATTCTGATATGATAAAATCTGAGACTCTTAGCCAATATATTTTGATCAAAACACATCTGTGCCCACCTACCCAGCGTCACGGTGGTCTCAGGTCAGGCAGTTTATACAGTATATATTGTTTGCATCTATTTTTGTGCACTAATAACTTTTCTGTGATTTACTTTGATATATATAGCCACTGACATCCGCAATCATTATTATCACATCATGCAGGATGTTTTTTATCCTTTTGTTTCTGTGAGTTTTGCTTGGTTTATAACATGTACCTGAGGGAGTGGCACCTTCAGGTGTGAATGCGCTCTTAGCTTATCTTGAGTAGCATTCTTGTGCACTTTTGCTCCTCCTATCAAATTGAGCGTCTGGATTGCGTGGTACATATAGGTGTGTTTGCTCCTCCTCTCATTGGTTGCTGTATGCACATAGAGGTCACTAGGAGCAACACACCTATATGTGCGGCGTCCACGCTCCTAGATATAGATGCCCACTGGCATGGTTAGGTTTAGCGTAGGACCTGCCTGACCTGAGACCACCTGGGTAGGTGGGCACAGATGTGTTTTGATCAAAATATATTGGCTAAGAGTCTCAGATTTTATCATATCAGAATGAGGTCTTAGTTTATACAGTATATATTGTTTGCATCTATTTTTGTGCACTAATATTCCTTTTCTGTGATTTATTTTGATATATGTAGCCACTGACATCTGCAATCATTATTATCACATCATGCAGGATGTTTTTTATCCTTTTGTTTCTGTGAGTTTTGCTTGATCATTAATACCATACTTGATCCCATACAAGTCTATAGGATCGATCCTTCCCATTGAGATGAATGGGGCAGTTAGGTGTAATTACACCTACTCACCACTACCCCTGTTATGGCTAGCGTGTAAACAATGAAGAGGAGGCAGTGCTGGTACGGCAGCGCCTCCTCTTCAAACAGCTGATCGGCGGGGGTGCCGGGTGTTGGACCCCGCCCATCTGATATTGATGACCTATCCTGAGAATAGGTCATCAATAAATATAACTTGGAAAACCCCTTTAATACGATCATTCATCCCATACAGACTTTATACACATTCGCTGTGTATACAGAGCAATGTGCTGCCAACAAACAGTTATTTTTAATGCCACATAAAACATCCACATTCATTCATTTTTCGGGTGATCAGCGGCATGTTTACCAGCAGCGATATTTGGGCAAATGAATGTTCATGCAAATGTTTGCTCATCCCGGCCATGTGAAAGGGCCCTCAGATAGTTTGATGTCAATCTCTGGGGGGACAGTCATAGTAGCCATATTGGTTGTCACCAGGTTTTCCGCAGTCAGACTACCTAAAAATACGGTTTTGCCACATGAGGTAAAGAACAAGTTATACTAAGATCAAGGAAGCCAAAGTGCCTGAAAGTCTACCTCCAGGCCTGGTCTGGGAGTCATATCTACATGGAGACTAATGAATTTATTGCAGGGTAATGTAAACTCAGATTGATAGCCGCCTTAATGGTACTTACAGGGTTACCTGCGATGACCCCAGCTACATCGCAAACTGCGTTCGGAATGTGTCTGAAAGTCATGTGATAGATTAGTAGATTACGATAAGGGATCTAAGCACCGACACCGAGATTAACCCTTCAGCTGCTGCGAAGTTCTTTGATTTTCATAGGCTCCTCGTGAAGAGGCCAGTCTCGGGCAGGACATATGCCTACTATTATTTATTGCAGACATGTTCAACCCTCACTATATAATGAATTAGTAGACAACAAGATTCATGGTGGACCAGACTTTATAGCCATTAACACAGGTTAAAAGGGGCAAACATCTACCAGATGAAGGGAATGAGATGAGACCGGATTGAGGGATGTGTGTGAGCGTCATATGAAAGAGTGGTCATTATGTGGTTATAATAACTATATACTGTATATCCATGATGTATGATATATAGGGTTTTGGGGTTTACATCTCAGATCAGTTTTACGCCTTTAATAACCCAGGAGAAGCATAGCCTGAGGGTATGACCATGCGGCGCGGTCGTGTCGTAGTTACAATGCAGCCATGCCGCCATACAGGCTGCAGCTAGCGCCTGATAAACTAATAAGACCTCATTGTTTAGTTGGTCTGCATTGCTAATGAACGCGCTGCATCTTCCATTAACAATGCAGTCCGACTAAACAGTGTGGTCTTCAATAGTCAACATGAGCCAACTGTGGCCCGTATGGCCGAGCGGTGTTTAGCCACATCACAACAATGACATTGTAGTGATGATGCACGGCCGATGACAATACAGACTGACCGTGTAGCCATTAACAATGCAGACTGACCGCTCTGCCATTAACAATGCAGACTGAATGCACCGCCATTAAAAATGCAGACCGACTAAACAATGTGGTCTTCAATAGTCAACAAGAGCCAGCTGTGGCCCATACGGCCGAGTGGTACTTAGTCGCATCACAACAGCGCTGAGGATTTGCTGCATCTGTGATGGCAAACATTCAGCATGTCTGTCACATGTGGACACAGCCTTAGGCCAATCGCACTCAATGTGGATCATGTGCGTTTTTTCTATGCACAATCGTGGTTTTGGTCCGCATCCGATCTGCATTTTTTGCGGATCAGTTGCCGACCAATTCACTTCAAAAGCCCCACAAAAAATCTAGAACCTGTCCTATTCTTGTCCATTTTGCAGACAAGGATAGGATATTTCCTGGGTTTCACGGGGTCCGGCCACCACCAGGCACAGCTCCCCGCTGCTCCCATAGAAATGAATGGGAGCGCATCGCACATGCGTGGCCAGTGCTCCCATTCATTTCTATGGAGCCGACGGAAATAGCCGAGCCAGCGCGCAGCTATTTTCGGTGGCCCCATTGAAATCAATGGAGGGTGGCTGCGCATGCGCAGTGTGCTCTCCGTTCATTTCCCAGCTTCGTTCTCGATATAGGTGTGGGTTCCACAGGTGGGACCTGCACCTATGAGATAATGGGGGCATATCCTAGCCATATGCCCCCATTGTCTAAGATGAAAATAACCCTTTAATTGGGGGTTTTAACATAAACAGAAAATCGGCAATAAAAAACGCATAAAAAACACACAAAAACGCACCAAAACTGCAATAAATAGTGCAGATTTATGTGTATGGTTTTTTGGTGCAGATTTTCTGCATACAAATCTGTACCGTGGGCAGATACCCTTGGGCAACCTGCACACATTGCGGATTATGCTCAGGTTTTACGTGTGGATTCTCATGCGGAAAAACTGCAATGTAATACAGTACCGGCAAAATGAATGAGCGTTGCCACTCCGGAGTAAAAATCAAGCATACAATAACATTTTGTCGTATGGGCATTTATGCCAAAAACTGGCTTAGAGCTGTTAGTAAATGACCCCCATCATGTGGTCAGCAGAATCCCAAACACACGACTGAATCAGCCAAGAAATATCTAATGTCTAAGGCCCCATTACTGATGTAAAGGAGTTGATAATCAGCAGCAATCCACATGGATCCATTTAGCGACCGTTCTAACTGCTAGAAACACCCACGATTAGGAATAAAACAGTTCCTGCCCATATCTACGTAGTCACATTTCTGCGAATATTCATGATTTTATTCCAGGCTTTGGACACAAATGTCCTGCAGCAGGCGGCCTGGCTTCTACTTTGCTTCATAATTAGTCATATGCAGTTCTCAAACCCCAGGGAAGAAAATCTATGGCCCGTGGGCGTCTCACACAGCAAACAAGTCCGACTTGACATTACATATCCGTGCAGTGAATATTCTTTAAAAATAAACTAAATTAGCATTTAAACCCAGGAGCACAAATTATATGTATGTTTTAATTCTGCGTTCCATTTAGTTAAATACATAGAATCTTAAAAGTGATATTTGCATAGGTAGCAGAGCCGAGTTTGTCATTTGGCACAAGTCAATGTGATATCATCCTGCATTATTTTGTGGTTTTACATAGGACTCTCTGCAGATAAGCTTATTATGTTAGAGCATTGAATGATGACAATAAGAAGAGGTACATGTACATGTATGTTATACATGTATGTTTGTTAAAGTGTAACTGTCATTCTTTTTTTTATTTGTGTAATGTGTAGGGGCAGTGATACTAAACATTTTTGTAATATACTTTAATTAATGAAATTGTACATTTCTATTAGAAAATAGCTCTAAAGTGGCCCATTTTGAGCCTTAGCAACGCTTTACATAACAGTGGAGACTTGCTCAACATTGTCCATGTTATGTAAACAGAAGACAGAGGAGCGTTGCTAAGGCTCAAAATGGGCCACTTTAGAGCTATTTTTCTAATAGAAATGTATGATTTCAGTAATTAAAGTATATTACAAAAATGTTTAGTATCACTGCCCCTGCACATTACAAAAATAAAAAAAAGAATAACAGTTACACATTAAGGCTACATTCACACGACTGTATGTGTTTTGCGGTCCGCAAATTGCGGATCCGCAAAACACGGATACCGGCTGTGTGAATGTAGCCGGCCCTATGATAGAACTGCCTATTCTTGTCCGCGATTGCGGACAAGAATAGGACATGCTCTATATTTTTTGCGGGGCCGCGGATCGGACCTACGGATGCGGACAGCACATTGTGTGCCGTCCACATCTTTTGCGGCTCCATTGAAATGAATGGGTCCGCACCCGTTCCGCAAAATTGCGGAACGGATGCGGACCCAAAACTACGGTCGTGTGAATGCACTCTAAAGGGGTTCTCTCATCAGAAGCAACACCTTTCAGAATGACCCTCTGCAGAGCAAACTGTGCCAGAGGAGACTATGACCAGCCTGGAAATGTAGTATTACATTGTGGACATTCAGATGAAATGGCATCCTTGACATACAAGGATGACGCAATGACGCTAGGATGTCCTGGTCCATAGATCCTCCAAAAAAATAGGAATGGCGGACATGTCATTTTTTTCAAATTGGGATTAATCTAAATGCGGATCCATGGCAGGTACGACTGAAAATCCCTGACAGGAAATACAAGGGTCAGCCACAGATTTAGGGCTCATGCACACAAACATATTTTTCGTCAGTGTCCGTTCCATTTTTTTTTTTTTTTTTGCAGCCATTCATTTCAATGTGGCCGCAAAAAAAACTGAAATAATCAGCGTGCATTCCATATCCATATGTCCGCAATTCCGTTCCGCAAAAAAATAGAACATGTCCTATTCTTGTCTGTTTTGCGGACGAAGACTGGCATTGTTACAATGGATCAGCAAAAAAACTGATGAAACACGGACGTCACAAGAGCCCTTAAAGGGAAACATACTGTATGTGAACATACCTTATATAAAGAGCATTGCATTGTACTTATCTGTTAAGGGGTGGAATGCAATGCAAGCCATCCTTTAGCCATCGCAGTACTTATGTTGCTGTAAAACTATAACAAAATTAAAGGGGTTGTCCCACAAAAACTATTCTACGTGTGTTTTTTTAAACCAGCAACTTTATCTGAATACTTTTGTAATTGCAAGTAGCTAAAAATTAGTATAGCCACTGAGTTATTCAATAAACTGTATATGTATAGCCCCACCTGCTGTTTTCTTTTCCTTAGTTCTCTGTCCACTTCACTAAGGTGGACGCACATGCTCAGTTCCATCCTTTTAACCACCACCAGCCCTATCTACTGTTAGAAGCTGTGACAATTAGGCCTAGTTCACACTTCCGTGATTTACTTAGTGTTGGGTCAGTGATTTCTGCTACAGATTTAAAGGGAAACATAATCTATGTGATCATATTGTACCTTATATAAAGAGCATTGCACTGTACTTATCTGTTATGGGGTGGATGCACATGCTCAGTTCCATCCTTCAACCACCACCAGCCGTATTTACTGTTAGAAGCTGTGACAGTTAGGCCTAGTTCACACTTCCATGATCTGGTCAGTGTTGGGTCAGTGGTTTCAGTCGATTGGGAGCCAAAACCAGAAGTGGAGACACGCGATTTTTCAACGCAAAGATACAAATTTTTTCATGCGCAAGTAAATTGGACCAGTGTAAGTGAATATGAACCTGTCTTACTGAAAAACAACCACCAGAGGTCAGACTAATAACAACATGTCTACTCTAATTCATCAACGGCTGTACGAATTTGAATAAATACTCAGCAAAAGAACAGACAAATGAAATAATCCTGTCTAATTGTATGGCCAAAAACAGGAGAGCTTGATAAATGTGCCCCTTGTCTGTGCTGTGTTTTGTGTTCTTGCACTACAATGTATGTATATATCACCAGCTTGCGCTGTCTATCATATGACTGCTGGGACCCCTTGTGATCAGCTGAATGCGGCTAGAGAACTTGACAACGATTCCAGTTAATGGATCTCTAGACATTTCCCAGCACTTCCTTACTCTTCTGCTCCCATTTCATCTGATTACAATTAAAATTAAGAAATATATAAAGAAATCTTTTCTGTGTTTCAAGGGAGATCAGCCATGTCCCCCCTCCTCCTCCCAGTCTTGTGTCTGTCTGTAAGATAACTGGTTGCAGCAGGAGCCTCCTTCTTTTGCACTACCTGCAGTAAGACAAAAATATGGTTAAGCCCTGCATCATGGCTATGAAAATGGAGCAGATCAGCAGGAGATTATCCCCTCTGTTCTCTGCAGGATTTCTACAAGATTATTTCAGGAACATGCCTAAAATCCTGCAGAATGCCAAACAGAGGAGACAAGATTATCTGCGTTTTTTTTCCTTTGGTTATTCATTTCTAGGTTAAAGCGACCACCTCCAGGCTCCCCCTTTCTAAGGCCTCATGCACATGAACGTATTGTGTTTCCATGTCTCTTAGGTTTTTGGGGTTTTTTGCGTATAGGATGTGTACCCATTCATTTCAATGGGTCCACAAAAAATAAAGGACAGCACAACATGTGCTGTCCGTACCCGTATGTCAGTTCCGTAGCCACGCAAAAAATCTAGAGCATGTCCTATTCTTGTCCGTTTTGCGGAGAAGGATAGGCATTGTTACAATGGATCCGCAAAAAAAAAAGATGCAACATGGATGTCACACGGACGTCATCCCTATTTTTTGCGGACCACAAAATACATACGTTCCTGTGCATGTAGCCTAAGGCTCAGTATATGTGCAGAAATTACCTGGTAACCATCACTGATGATTTAGTAATTTAATCATTCTGCCTACACTGTAAAGGAAATCTGACTTCCTGATGAGCCTGTAAGGGGCTTGTGTTTATAAACAGCAGCCAATCAGAGGAGGCAGAGCTGAAGGGGGGAGGAGAGCAGAAGCCTGAACCAATGATCAGACAGGAGGTGTGTCTCAGACTACCTCAGCCTCCCTGAGATCATATCTCTGTCCTTACAGAGTTGCGTTAAAAAGCAGTAAGATCCGGGGAGCATATATAGAACATGATTTGTAGGTACTAACTTATAATTTTTAACCCCTTCCTGACTGCCCACTGGGTATATATGTCCTATCTGCACATACCCCGTTCAGATAGCACGTATATAAACGTTCAGGCAGCACTTTAATTTAAAGCTCTTGTTCCTGCAATCTAGCAGGAGAAGGTTGAGCCCCTGTTGTGAGACACTGCGAGGAGAAGACAGGAGCGGTTTATTACCGTTCTGCCTTCTCCTTTGCGGGGAGGACAACGCTGCACGAGCGAAAGGGGGAGAGCAGGAAGCAGAGCCGCTTCTTCTGTTAGTTCCAACGGTCACGTGACCGCCGGGGGTGTCTGGGGCAGGGACAGGAGCAGAGCTGCAGGGTCTAAGCAGACTCTGATCAGCTCGGTCTGTGTGTAATGCCCCCCACAGGGGGCTGTTTTCCCCTATAACTGGGGCTCCTGCAGATGTCGCAGTTATAGTGTAAACAGTGAAACAGTCTTTTATTGACCTCCTGGGGGACATATTATGTGCCAAAAATAAATTAAAATATAAGTGAAAAATAAAATAATAAAAATAAAATTTAAAAAAAAAATTAAAAAATTAAAAATGCAGTCACTAACAGAAATCGTCCCCATAGTCGCCCCGTTTGCACAAATCTATACATGTTATATATATAAAACCATCGTCACAAAATAGGGAACCTATTGCAATAATTAATTTTTGTGTCAGTTTTAATATTTAAGAAATAAAAAGCTATCATTTAAAAAAAAATACTTTTTAATAAGCATTGGCGGTTTTTCTTCAAATTAAACCTAAAAAAAATGAAAAAAAATCTCTAAAAAAAATTCTAATATAAAGTTGTAAGTTTCAAGTAAAAAAAAAAAAGAAAAAAACGCAAAAATTATTTTGGCAGTCAAACAAATAAAAAGCTACGCTCACTAAACCACCACATGCGCAAAATCACAAAAAGTCGCCTGGACATTCAGGCCTTTTTAGGACCCAGTCATGAAAGGGTTAAGGTCATGAAGGTATAGTCACTTTAAAGGGGTGTTCCCATCTGAGACAGATGTCACTTAAATGTCTGTTAGGTGCAGGTCCCACCTATGGGCCCTCTTCCTACCTTCAGAATGGGGCCCAGAAGTGAATGGAGAGCAAGCCGAACATGCGCAGCCAACCTCCGTTCACCACCGAGCTCTGGCTCGGGAAGAGGTGAACAATGGGATGGCTTCACTTACTGTCCATTTACTGCTATTGGACTTCCAAAAACTGACGAGCTCAACAATAGGAGCCGCCCCTATCTAACATTCAATGACATATCCTATCAATATGCCATAAAATGTCCTAGATGGCACAACCCTTTTAAATTGTCTGTGTAACGCACGACCTGTCAGGTCTTCCAATAGCTGGCGGTGAATGAATGAGAGCCCTGAATGTGGGATTTCCCTCTACTAAGGCTACTTTCACATTAGCGTTATGGAATTCCGGTATTGAGTTCCGTCATAGGGGCTCAATACCGGAATAAAACGCTTCCGTTTTGTCCCCATTCATTGTCAATGGGGACAAAACTGAACTGAAGACAACGGAATGCTCCTGAAAGCATTCCGTTCAGTCTTCAGACCGGAGAACAAACCGCAACATGTTGCGGTTTGCTCTCCGTACTAGTTATCCGCACCTAAACGGATCCGGAATGACCCCCAATGCAAGTCAATGGGGACGGATCCGTTTGGTGTGGACACACTTGTAAACGGATCCGTCCTCCATTGACTTTCAATAGAGGTTATTCCGGATCCGTTTAAACGCTAATACAACCGGATCCGGAATTACGGATCCACAAGGTTGTATTACTCAGTACGGATCCGGCGGGTGAAGGGACCCGCCGGATCCGTACTAACGCTAGTGTGGAAGTAGCCTAACTCAGAATTCCTTAATGTTGCAATTAGCAATAGTCCGAGATTATTTCCAATGGGAATATTCAAATGCATTGACTGTTACTGTGAGGACTTTCCATGGGATGATCATTCTGTGTAGGTAGACATCTGAAGAAGAGTCTGGCTTACAAACCCATTGTCAAAAAACGCATTACAGAAATCTGATTTAAAGGGGCGGGGGTGATTTTAGTCGACAGCAGCTACAAAGAGCATCTCTCAAGTATAACAAGGACAGCACATTGATGTCAGTGGAAACATTTGAATTCCCCTTTGGTGGTGCTGCAGGGAAATCAAGGCTTACCCAACGATTACAGCCGATTGCTGGGAGCACAGAACCAGAATATTACTTATTTTATATTACTACGTATTGAATAATTTTTGCAACAATTAAGTAATCATCGACCGTGAATAGCAATTGATAAAAAGAGTTGCAGAAGGGTTAAATTAGTCCACATGCTACAACTCGTAAAGCAGTAGGCAGATCCATAATCCCATGTAGAAAAGAAAAAAAAAAGGAAAGCAAATTAGAGATGTAATTCCAGAGGTGATAATGCTATGGTATCCATCTGCATCACAGACTGACAAAAAATAAGATTATATGAGCGAAACATGTAGAAAGCCCTGAAAGGTACATACGTCCCTGTCTAAGAGATTACAAGTCACTGCCCCGCACAAGTTCAGCATCCTCTTCTTCTGCTGCTGTTCGGATTCCTGTGATATAATTAGTTAAATGATGTTGTATCTTCACCCACTTCATGACACCGCCCTTAGTACATACAGTATAACAACAGGAGTGGACAGGTCACTGCCTCCCGCAAGATCAGCACACTCTTCTCCCTCTGCAGTCAGGAGGTCCTATTCCCACCTACTTTACAACATCGTTAACATAATGACATGGACATCCTCACTAAAGGGCATCTGTCAGCAGATTTGTACCTATGACACTGGCTGACCTGTTACATGTGCACTTGGCAGTTGAAGGCATCTGTGTTGGTCCCATGTCCATATGTGCCCGCATTGCTGAGAAAAATGAAGTTTTAATATATGCAAATGAGCCTCTAGGAGCAACGGGGTCGTCGCCATTACACCTAGAGGCTCTGCTCTCTCTGCAACTGCAGCGCCCTCTTCACTTGGTTTGACAGGATCAGGTGTGATGACGTTTACACTGCCTGGTCCTGTCAATCATAGTGCAGAGGACGCAGCAATTGCAGAGAGAGCAGAGCCTCTAGGTGTAATGGCATCGCCCCCGTTGCTCCTAGAGGCTCATTTGCATATATTAAAACTTCATTTTCTCAACAATGCAGGCACATATGGACATGGGACCAACACAGATGCCTTCAGCTGCCAAGTGTGCATGTAACAGGCCATAAGTACAAAACTGCTCACAGATGCCTTTTAACATAATGATATGAATGGGCAGTCACTTTCCCCATAAAACTAAATATTTGTCTCCTTCTCACGCCCACATGATAGGCAATGATTATAAAGGAGCTACAATGAGGACCACTAATTCCAGTACATACATATCTGTAGCATCCAGAGGAATTTGTGGAGCTGGAAAACAAGACTTTTAGCTACAGGAGACCACATTTGCTCAGTATCCAGTGGCTGCTAAAATTCTAGTTTTTGTGTTTGTTTGTTTGTTTTTTTTGTTTATTTTTACTGCTCAGATTTCCAATTTACATGAAAAGAAAGCTACCAGAAGACACTACCAGCCAATAGTAACTGCTATAGGCTGATCTGCTCTATAGGCCATCTATGACCAGGGGCTGTCTGACCAACCCGGTGACAAATTATAGTCCAATTGTTTTGACAAGGAAACTTTCCAGTGTCAACACCGCTTTGGGTGTAAAATAAAACTTTACAACTCCCCGCTGACACTGAGTACTCAAACCCACAAAGAGTGGTTTGGGTCACAGGAAGCTATAACCAACAGACGAGATTACACTGACCAAACCACAAGTGTGAGACACGACAAGAGTGTTACGAGATGATCTTGCAGCCTTGCTTTCGGTTCCACATTTAATACAGATTTGCAGTGATCCCCTTTTTTTTTGCTATAGAGAAATTTGAATACATCGGTAGAATGTAAGCTATATACACTGTGTGACGGACTCCCCGGTGTCAAGCAGTCCATAAGTCAAAAAATGTAATTTGATGCTCAGCCTTTAAAAATGTTAGGCCCCTTTCACACGAGCGTGACGGATTAGGTCCGGATGCGTTCAGGGTGCATTCAGGAAAACTCGCACCATTTTGCAAGCAAGTTCAGTCAGTTTTGTCTGCGATTGCGTTCAGTTGTTCAGTTTTTTCCGCGCAGGTGCAATGCGTTTTGATGCGTTTTTCACACGCGTGATAAAAAACTGAAGGTTTACGAACAACATCTCTTAGCAACCATCAGTGAAAAACACATTACATCCGCACTTGCTTCAGGATTCAATGAACATGCTGTATTTTTCACGCAACGCAGAACTGATACATGAAAAAAACGCTCATGTACACAGACCCATTGAAATGAATGGGTCAGGATTCAGTGCGAGTGCTATGTGTGCACATCACGCATCGCACCCGCGCTAAAAACTCGCTCGTGTGAAAGTGGCCTTAAAGGGCATCTATGAGCAGTTTTGTACCTATGAAACTGGCTGACCTGTTGGCAACTGTGCTGGTCTCATGTTCATATGTGTCCTTATTGCTGAGAAAAATGAAGTTTTAATATATGCAAATGAGTCTCTAGGAGCAATGGGGGCCTTGCTGTTATACCTAGAGGCTCTGCTCTCTCTGCAACTGCCGCGCCCTCTACACTTTGATTGACAGGACCAGGTGTGATGATGCCTTTCACTGCCTGATCCTGTCAGCCAAAGTGTAGAGGGCGCAGCAGTTGCAGAGAGAGCTGAGCCTTTAGGTGTGATGGTAATGCCCCCGTTGCTCCTAGAGGCTCATTTGCATATATTAAAACATCATTTTTCTCAGCCATGCGGGCACATATGAACATGGGACCAACACAGATGCCTTCAGCTGCCAAGCGCACTTGCAACAGGTCATAAGTATAAAACTGCTGACAGAAGCCCTTTAATTATTACTATGACTATTACCAGCCTCTAGGTGTAACCTAAAGGCTCATTTGCATATATTACAACTTTTAATTTAAATTAAATTTTTCTCAGCAATGCGGGCACATATAAACATGGGACCAACACAATTGTCTGCAGCTGCCAAGCGCACATGTAACAGGTCAGCCAGTGTCATAGGTACAAAACTGCTGACAGATGCCCTTTAAATTGTCTCCTTCCATAGACTTACAGTCTAGTCTGTCTACCATATCTTGTCCAATCCTAGGCTGAGCAGTACATATGATGTCATAAATCTCTCAAACCTCCACCAAAATAAATTTCCCTAGTAATTAATTAGTGCCTAAAGACCTTCTGAGGATATAATTGTAGTGCCACCTGCAAAGAGCCAATACACATTAGAGATTTACGGGCGTGGACCTTTTTTGGTACCATCTACGCTTATCGATATCAGCTCCCTCTAAAAGTGACAGATCCAGACGACAAACCTCTATTGTGTATGGTCAGATTAGGTTAGTTTCACACGCGCAAGCTTTCCGTCCAGATGCATTCCGTTTTGCGTGCGGCTAGCATCTGGACTGAACCCTGACCCATTCATTTCAATGAGTATGGGTATGATACATTTTTCACGTATCATCTCTGCGTTAAGATAAAATCGCAGCATGTTCTACATTGTCCCTTTCTCAGTCAACCCTGGCTCCATAGAAGTGAATGGGACTTGCGAGAAAAACGGAAGGCATCCGGATGCCATGTGTTTTTCACTGATGGTTGCTGGGAGATGATGAGGGTTATTCTTCAGTGCTTCTTCATGCATGTGAAAAACAGACGGAAAACGAAAACAATAAACGCAGTCGCTGATAAAATTGATTGAACTTGCATGAAATACCATCACAGTCCATATCGCTCGTGTGAAGAGGCATTAGAGGGGTATTCCAGAAATGACAGGTTATCCCCTGGGTAGGGAAAAGTACAAGACCAGTGAGGCTCAGACCGATGGCAGCCATCTTTCTCATTGCCATAGGTAGTGAATTGGGTGGCAGCGTGCGTGCTCAACCCTCCATTCAGCTCCTCCAGGCTAAGCTGGTGTTGGACACCCATCAATCAGATATGAATGACTTCTCCTGAGGACAGGCCATCAGTATGCAATTCCTAGAAACCCCTTTAATCCTCTTTTTATAATTTTTCCTGGTGTTGGCTAATAAAACAAGTGAAACTGGTCCCGTCCCCGTCAGTCTGTCTGACCGCTGACGCGTTTCATGCTTCTTTCTCCTTCCTTGAAATATGGCGAGCATGCTAAGACATGTATAGGAAAGTGTGCCTAGAGCTAAAATCAGAACACAAGTGTCCATCAAGTTATAGAGGCCTACCAAGTCATACCCCAGAGATCCACTGAATGAAAAGAGAGAATTCGCAACGGCTTTATACCTGCCAGACGTAAGGGGTAAGGAAGAAAGTAATGAAAACAGTGGGACAAATGAGAGTTTCCTAAGGGGAATCTGATTACTGACCATCAAGGCCTCATTTTATCTCATACGTGGGGTTAAAGGGGTTATCTCATAAGTTTAAAACCAGTTTTAATTAACTATCTGGAGGACTTTATTCCATTTCAGTAGGTGGGCAGCAGCTCATGAAGCACAGGATGCACTGCAATTAACTCTTGCTAGCTCCTTCCTCCTCTACAGAGAAAATAGTCCCTCACATATGGCCCCAGAGATACGTATGGTATGTAATACCCCTACAATTTCTCCTCCACTGCCTAGAGAGAGATATAGCCATGTTGTGAATTAATGAAAAAGTAGGGACGAATGAATGGAAGGTGTCTGAAATCTCTACGCCAGAGGAGAGTGAAGCTACTGAGCATATTAGTCCACCACCAAATCCAGGAGAAGGTGGACCAGAAGCATGAACAGCAGGGGGCGCTACAAGAGAGGAAAATGTGATGTACATAAAAGCTATATAAAATTTTTATTATCATTATTATACAATGTCCTATGCATCGCATAGTAGGACAACCCCTTTAAACGTAACAATCAGCAGCACAAGAAGATGTCAAGATGTCAAGAAATAATGTGACACCTTTTAATCCAGAAGGGTTGTCACCCTGCTTTATCAGATGCATGAATGGCAAACCTGACAGGTTTAAAGAGAAGAAGCACTAGGGTTTGTATCACTCCATAACCAGGCAGACTGGATGTTCAGCTACCTGGAAACCTGGGTGTCAACCTTGTGGGAGTTGGAAAGACATTATCACAAGTATATATATTATCACAAACATATATATCATCTGCAAATACAACGCAGGATATAACATGGTCTCTATCATACTCCTAACCAAAGATGTCAAATCCCTTACGTTCCTCTGACCCTGCTTATTACACAGGGCAGAGGGTCACAATCGTGTCCTCAGTGCCCTCAACACATCTTTCCAGGGAGCATACGGAAAAGGCAAGAGATCTGTCATCACTTGATATAAGGATTTCCTTTTACAACCAGGCTGGAGAAAGCAAGCACATGTAACCACCGGGCCACCACCTGACAGACCCATCACTAGGAATCATCCTCTGAGGCTCTCCTATCAAGTCCTCCATTTACACAGGAAAACTACATTTATTGACGAACCTCACTAACACTTCTGTTTGTCAAGAGGTTCTGCATCAGCAGAGGACTTCAATCCTAGCCCATAGTTGATAGAAAGCAATCATTGGAGAAAACAGGTCCTCTTCTGTCTAAATACAACCCATTATAGCTACCATTCTAGTTCCCAGATGGGTTGTCACCCAGCTTTCCAAGACTCCTGAATGACAAATCTGCCTAGATGTTCCTTAATACCTTCCCCACAGCAATATTACTGCAGAAATATCTAAAAGTAGGGGAAACCTGCATAAGTACCCTCATGGGAACCTACGACGGACATGCTGGTAGCCACCCAGCTTCTCCAAAAACATACATGACTGAATACAATTTATATGAACTTGACAGAAGAGGCCGACAGTGGGAAAAATACTTATCTATTACCTTTTTTCATATAGGGCCTACAAACCATCCATGCATCTCTGGAATACCAGATTGGAGGTAGAAGGTCAGAAAAAGAATATTTGAGGATAATTTTTTGTCCTGTCATCAATAAATCCCAGGACCATGATATATATTCAAATATTTTTTTTAAAAAAACATTGGTTGCTGTCCATTTGCCTTCACAAATTATCCAATATAATTCCTCATTTCTGTCTACAGTCATCAAAACAACCCATCCTACAGCATCCTATTTTTGTCAGTCACCTCTAAATTTTTTTGTAACATCAGTGGTGCTGGTACAAGATTTAAAGGGGTTGTCTCATCTCAGACATGGATGGCACATCACTAGGATATGTCATCAATATCAGATAGGTGCGGGTGTCAGCTGTGGGACTCGTTCCTATCTCCAGAAGGGATCCCCCGAAGTAAAGGAGAGCATACCACGGCTATTTTCAGAAACCCCATAGTGGTGAAAGGAGGGTGGCCATGCTTGCGCAGTGCGTTCTTTACGCTTTTGGCCCATTCTGGAGATAGGAGCGTGTCCTGGAGGTGGGACCCGCACCTATCTGATGGGATGTGCCATGAGTGTCTGAGATGGAAATACCCCTTTAAAATATAATTTATATTTTTAGTGAATTTTGGGAGGATGAATGGTTTAGACCCACCATCATCTGCATGGAGTTTGTATGTTCTTCTGGAGTTCTTTTCAGGTAAACCCACCCAAATGCTGTCTATTTCTAATCCTACGGAATGGAAATTAGATTGTCGGCCCTCCTCAGACCACACTTTGTACAGTGCTGTAGAATAGGTTGGTGCTATAGAATTGAATGGCCGTAGTAAATCTGCCCTCTGATCTCCACAGGGGACCAGTCTGCAGACTTATGAACAGTATGGCCCTGGTGTCCCCCTCCCCCCATGGATCTGATGTGCTGATCTCTGGGAGATGTGGAGTGTGCAGAAGGAAGAGCAGGGATGTGTGGCCGTGTCATTCCTCACTAGAGGATTTCCTCCACACTCCAGCAGTAAAACAATAGCTTTCTGGCCATGTGTGTGACAATAAAGCCTCCTACTACAGCAGCAGCAGCAGCAGCAGCTTCAGGCATCATCTCTCTTACCCAATCCTCAAAGTGCCGGCTCCCATTCTGCAGAAGATCCTCGAACTGGATGGTGCAATTAGCCACAAAATCATCGTACCCTATGGGGGCATCATGAAAAACTGCCAGCTCGATCTTCCTGCCATTGCAGACATCCGTGGAGAAGTCATCATGCCAGGCTGGGCTGTTGGTCTTCTGCTTGGTGGAGGTCTGCCCTATCCTGGAGTCATCCACATTGACCGCAATGTATGGGTCCAGCTGGAAGGTCTGGGGTTTAGGTCCCACAGCATGTCTCAGGGACCAAGCTGTGGGCTTTAGGTTCACAGCCTCGCAGATCCTAATCTTCAGCAAGCCATTGAAGACCACCATGGCGAGCGAGGGGTTAAGGAGAACCGATCCACCTCTGGAGTGTTAAAAAAAAATCAATGGAGATCCAATGTGATCTGTCGGCTCACTCCCACTCAAATCCAGGGATTTCTAACGGGAAAAACAAGGACGGTGGGGGGGTTGGAGGCGTCGTCTTCTTGCAAGGCTGAGAGCTCTGGAGATCCTCATGTAAATCCCTGCTCCGGCCTGGTGGAAGGGTGCTGTCCTCTACCTACCGTCTGGGATCATCCATGCAGATGGGTGGCTGCAGCCCAGAAGCCTCCTCGAGCGCCCTACAGGAGCGAACTGGAGCAGCCGCAGTCCTCCACTGAGTCCGCGCACAACACTGCACGGCCGGGGAGCTCACATCCGCACCAGGACGGGGGTCGTGCTCACATCCCCAGGGACGGCTCCAGCTGCTCCCATGTAATATACATGAGCCTGGGCTGGGCTGGCAGGACCTGTGGGCAGATTCCCTGGTGAAGGCTGGTGCTGCTGTAGCTGTTGGTGCTGCTGATGATTAGTAACACCCCCCCCCTTCTCCTCCCCTCTCCTTGTAATGCAGGAAATGCACAAAAGACGTCACAGTGTGTGTGCCTGGAAGTGTGTGAGTGTGTGTGAGGCTGCTGACACATCCAGGCAATGGAGGCTTCTCTGCAATCCATGGACAGGAGGCTGCAGATACTAATATTACCCAGGGGCCACACAGCAGGACAGCACTAGTTATGTTCTTCATAGGTTTGTTACTTCTTGGCCCAGGTATGGCACAGCAGGAATTACAGGCTGGCTGCTAAAGAGCTAATCAAAAGCAATATAATAACCAAATGAATAATAATATTATATCTAAGGTGGCAATAATTCATGTGATAATAACACAAGTCATTAGTGGTAATAGTGATAGTAATAATTAAAGGGCATCTGTCAGCAGTTTTATACCTATGACCTGTTGAATGTGCGCTTGGCAACTGAAGACATCTGTGTTGGTCCCATGTTCATATGTTCCCACATTGCTAAGAAAAATGAAGTTTTAATATATGCAAATGAGCCTCCCGCCCCCGTTGCTCCTAGAGGCTCATTTGCATATATTAAAGCATCATTTTTCTCAGCAATGTGGACACATGGAACATGGGACCAACACAGATGTCTTCAGTTGCCAAGTGCACATTTAACAGGTCAGCCAGTGTCATAGGTACAAATCTGCTGACAGATGTCCTTTAATAATATCATAATTAAGGCCTTGCGCACACGTCCAGTAATCACAGATCCACAAAATACGGATACCTTCCGTGTGCACTCCGAATTCTTGTCACTCCCATCGCTAGATATTTCTATTCTCGTCTGCACTATGGACAAGAATAGGACATGTTCTGTCATCTGTGGAATGGGCATACGGATAACATCCGTATGTTGCGTTTTTGTTTTATTTAGACTCATAGATATGAATGGGTCCGTGCGGATAAGAAGTGAGCCCCAAATAGTTGTGTATGTGAGCCCTAATGGCAACCATGAATGTGATAATACTCAGAATGATAACACTAGTCGTTTTTGTTAATAGTCATGTTAAAATAATATTTATGAAGTCAGTGTTGCATTCTTTTATTACGAAGGGGTTTTATTGTATAATTTTTTTGCTGCACATTTCTATATTCTTCTTTTCTGCCAGCGCCTCATCTGTATAAACACTGAAAGCAAACTGGTGACATCTGATAATGTGATTAATAATCTGGTTACACATACAGGGCAGCAGGGTGGCTCAGTTGCAGCACTGGGATCTGGCATTGGACCAAGGCATGGCGTTTGTGTGTCCTCCCTGTGTTTTCAGGGGTTTTCTTTGTGTACTCCAGGTCCTCCCACACTCATAAAATGCTAATTAATTTGGAATTTGTGCTACATTGGTGTCACGCCGTGACCAGGGTTGCACCTAGTCTTTCTGCTGCCTGAGGCAAAAACTGAAATGGTGCCCCTCCCCCTATTTCTTAACCTAACCCCTTTCCCACAATGAAAGCGCTCATTGCCCATGGCCCTTCTGTTGTCCCCCCTCCTGCCCCTACCTGGTGCTGCCTGAGGCGATCGCCTCACCTGGCCTCATTGGTGATGCCCCCTGGCCATGACATGACAGCCTCACAAAAATGCAACTTGGATGGATTTTTTGCGACTGTCGTGTCGCAGCATGTTGCATGTCGCAGCGCGACACCATAGACTATCATTACAATAGATGTTGCACGACATTGGTGTGACACGAATGTCAAGTAACATGTCGCCTTGTAGCCCTAGCCTTTGATCTGTGAGCACCAATGAAGACAGAAAGTGTTGTGGGTGATGACAATTTGTGTACAGCGCTGCAGAATATGTTGGCACTATATAAATAAGATAATCATAAAGCATCATACTACACTCACCGGCCACTTTATTAGGTACACCTGTCCAACTGCTCGTTAACACTTAATTTCTAATCAGCCAATCACATGGCGGCAACTCAGTGCATTTAGGCATGTAGACATGGTCAAGACAATCTCCTGCAGTTCAAACCGAGCATCAGTATGGGGAAGAAAGGTGATTTGAGTGCCTTTGAACGTGGCATGGTTGTTGGTGCCAGAAGGGCTGGTCTGAGTATTTCAGAAACTGCTGATCTACTGGGATTTTCACGCACAACCATCTCTAGGGTTTACACAGAATGGTCCGAAAAAGAAAAAACATCCAGTGAGCGGCAGTTCTGTGGGCGGAAATGCCTTGTTGATGCCAGAGGTCAGAGGAGAATGGGCAGACTGGTTCAAGCTGATAGAAAGGCAACAGTGACTCAAATTGCCACCCGTTACAACCAAGGTAGGCAGAAGAGCATCTCTGAACGCACAGTACGTCGAACTTTGAGGCAGATGGGCTACAGCAGCAGAAGACCACACCGGGTGCCACTCCTTTCAGCTAAGAACAGGAAACTGAGGCTACAATTTGCACAAGCTCATCGAAATTGGACAGTAGAAGATTGGAAAAACGTTGCCTGGTCTGATGAGTCTCGATTTCTGCTGCGACATTCGGATGGTAGGGTCAGAATTTGGCGTCAACAACATGAAAGCATGGATCCATCCTGCCTTGTATCAACGGTTCAAGCTAGTGGTGGTGGTGTCATGGTGTGGGGAATATTTTCTTGGCACTCTTTGGGCCCCTTGGTACCAATTGAGCATCGTTGCAACGCCACAGCCTACCTGAGTATTGTTGCTGACCATGTCCATCCCTTTATGACCACAATGTACCCAACATCTGATGGCTACTTTCAGCAGGATAATGCGCCATGTCATAAAGCTGGAATCATCTCAGACTGGTTTCTTGAACAGGACAATGAGTTCACTGTACTCAAATGGCCTCCACAGTCACCAGATCTCAATCCAATAGAGCATCTTTGGGATGTGGTGGAACGGGAGATTCGCATCATGGATGTGCAGCCGACAAATCTGCGGCAACTGTGTGATGCCATCATGTCAATATGGACCAAAATCTCTGAGGAATGCTTCCAGCACCTTGTTGAATCTATGCCACGAAGAATTGAGGCAGTTCTGAAGGCAAAAGGGGGTCCAACCCGTTACTAGCATGGTGTACCTAATAAAGTGGCCGGTGAGTGTAGCTTTAGGTATGTGTGCTTCTATATGGTGTGTTCATATAGCACCATATTTTTTCCTAGAACCAGGGCTTTTAGGTGAGTGGATGTTTGTAGAACGGCATCTGATACATTTTTGGTGCATTGTATTTTGTAAGATCCGTGTGCCTCGGTGTTCAAAGTCATGTGGCTTAAAGGGGTTCTCCAGGAATTTGATATTGATGGCCACTCCTGAGGATAGGTCTTCAATATCAGATCGGCGGGGATCTGACTACCGACACCCCTGCTGATCAGCTGTTAGAAGTGGCTGCTGAGCTCACCGGCACCGTACATTGGATAGAGGCTGTGCTTGGTATTGCAGGTTAGGCCCATTCTTGAATGGGATTGAGCTGTGTCTAGGCCATGTGAGCGATGTACTGTGACATCAGTGGCCTAGATGCCTCTTCTAACAGCTGCTCAATGGGGGTCCTGTTAGTCCGGCCCCTGCTGATTTGATATTGATGAGCTATCCTAAAGATAGGCCATAAATATTAAAATCCCAGGTGACCCTTTTAAAGGGTTTGTTTGATTTATATTTTAAAGCAAGGGAACCTATCAGAATAATTATTGAAAAATAAATTTATTTACCGCCCTGACCCCTCTGTACCACTGCTCTAATCTTCCCTCCACTGCAACCATGACCATGTTTTGGTTACAGTGATGCCATGCCCAAATACCAGATGTCGCCTCTGCAGCCAGTCACTGGCCTCAGTGGTATATGGCACGAGGTTGCTGAGGCCAGTGTTTGGCTGCAGCGGTTTCTTGTGTTATACACACAAAGGCCGGGGGGGGGAAAATGGGGCAGTGGCGCTGGAACAGAGGGAGTTCAGGACGGCAAGTATTTTTTTATTATTCTAATTTATAATTCTGAGACAAAAAATAAAATAACCTCAGTATGCCAGCCATTATTCACAGCTGTTTTAAAGGTTATCCAATAGTACAAATAGCCCCCACAATGCCCGGGCCCCTCCTATAGACGATACTTACCCGGTACCCGTGTAACCGCTGCATCTCCCCGTTGCGCAGATCAAAACATCTGGCGATGAAGGGAACAGACAATAACAGGCTGTGACGAGCCTCTCTACCATCTTGGGTGACGCTAGGGAGGCTGGTCACTGTCCCAGCTATTGACTGCTACCCCTGTCGCCAGATGTTTTGATCTGTTGCCGTTGGGCTATTTTCAGGAGAGCCATAGCAATGAATGGAGAAGACACTGTGCTTGTGCCACTTGCTCTACATTCACATTGTGTCCCCATTTTGAGAATGCAGTGGGGCCCAGAGGTGGGAGCTGCATCAGACATTTATGGTATAGAATGTCCAGATGGGAAGACCTCTTTAAAGAAGAACTCCCGCAAAATTTTTTATTCTCTGACCTGTTAGAAAGGTGCATGATATAATCTGTAGTGATTGTCATTTTCTTATCAGTAACTGTTTCTGTGAGTAAAAACCTCTCTTCTTATTGTAGCTGGGTCATGTGACCAACTCCCTGACCTCCAACTGACCCAGGACAGAAAGCCAGTAACTGCTCTATTCATTCCTATGGGAGCCTCACTTTCAGTCTCATAGGAATACATAGAGAATTAGACTTCCTGTCCACACATAAGTCTATGTGTGAGTTGGTGGGTCTAATTGCTGGTCACATGACACAGATAAGAAACTTCAGGATGATATAAGTCAAAAATTCAGACACTGGTAAGAAAATGACATTCACTACAGATTATATCATGTACATTAGCAGGACATGGAATAGAATTTTTGTCGGTAGTTCTTCTTTAAGCTGTGTGCACAGTTCGCACCATGTCTGACCCTCCCAGTGGAAGTATAAGTTGGATGGATTTCCCAATGTGTACCTCTGACGGGGGGCTCCAGAGTAAGCCATTGTAGAGGTATAAAGTGACATACGTCGCACAGAGGACCCTATTGTATTCCACATGCAGCATGATGTAAGCTTGTCTGTAGGATGATTTATACATGCGGTAGACGACACCAGGGATCAGCAACCTTCGGCACTCCAGCTTCTGTGAAACTACAACTCCCATCGTGGACACATACTTGGCTGTTCTTTTAACTACAGTAGAAGTCGAAGGTAGTAGAAGTTCTAGTAGTTGTCACTTCAGAACAGCTTGAGGTTACTGATGATTGATGAAAAAGGCATGTCAACCAGCCCCCGAGGACACTCTTTTTGGTATCCTTCGAGAGAATTGGGCCCTATAGATCTGTTCAGTCTAAGAACCAGGGTGGCTTTTCTGCACATATACCAAAACAGTGACCAAAGCCATAGTCTTCTGGAGATGCAAAATGCCATGGTTCCTTTTGGCCTCATGCATTTTTTATTTTTTTTTACTCCTGGAGGAATGTCCTATTCTAGACCGCAAAACGGACAATAGTAGCACATGTTCTATCCTTTGTGCGAGGCTGTAGAACAGACATAAGGATGCGGACAGCACACGGTCTTTTCAGGCCCCTTTGGAATGATTGGGTCCTCATGCAGATCGGATGCGGAAGAAACATATAGAATGACTGGAGGCATTGAGTACCTGGGGAGAACAGTGCAGCCAGTTTTCATCAGATACCAGCTTTTATTTTTCAGAGGTATTTTTTGAAAATAGCCAACATGCATCTTGCCGAATGTCTCTCCTTACCATAGCTGTGCGGTGCACCTACGTGGAATAGAACATACATGTGGACATCTCAGTATTTGCTGATTGGTATCTGTCATTATGTTTCGCATCCGCTGCACTGCGGCGTTCAGTACACATGGATCTACACACTACATGCAAATGTATGCTCAGGTCTTATGCTGTGTACACACTCCTCGCCGTTACATTTGCTATACAGAGACATTGTAGCGTGAAGGTTTGTTATCTTTGGACCTTCGCCAGACTGATTGTAAGAAAACAGCAATAGGATTCTTAACACTGACATAACATCTGTCTCCTGCACAATGATGTGATTTGCATATACAGTATATACCGTTATAGGTATGCTCAGTCTGTGGAGCTATTGAGATTTTCTTGGCCTACAAACTGTCTCAGACATGGGCATAAATAGAGGTAAGGTAGCCCTATGGCAAAAATTAAAGTGGGGTCCATTTCTGGTGGTGGATCACACCCCTCAACCACAGGAGGATGTGCTGATTGTTTTCCTCCGTCTCTTTTCTATACTCTCTATCTTTTTTCTACAATCCCTTAAAGAGGTTATGCCATGATTGATGTAAAAAAAATTAAAATAAATGAAAATCAGACATATAGTACATGACACCCTCTTTCTTACAAATCTAGAACCAGCCCTGTACCTTACATTGATCCAGAGATCTCCCCATTCATTGTTCCAGGTGCTGTGCTAGATTTATTTCAAGCTGCCAGCTCACAGGGAGTGTCCTTTCTGCTGCAGCTCTCTCCCTGTAACTGCCACAACTTCTAATAGAAGATATGGCTGGTGACAGTTGATTTAAAGATGTAAAAAAATATTGAGCTGTCTGTCGAAAAGGGTTAACTGTTTGTCTAGCTGTGTTAATGGTACCTTCACTTTCATTTTGTACCCGGGTCATCCAATAAATTAAATTACTAAAAGGTCATAAACACTTATTTAAGCCACATTCGTACCAGTAAGATAAGAAATGAGCTATAATCAGTGTTTAGGAGTTCAGAGGTCAGAGATAAGGAGCCCTCAGCTAAGCTGCCTGATGGAACAGAAGGAAAATTTAGATTCTGCTACTAGAGAATCTCAGCTCTGTACAGAGAAAAGGGCTTTACATTTTTAATAAAGACCAATTGAAAAAATAAGTTTTTAGCTCAAAATTCGTACAATGCAATAATAATTAAAAAATGCCTCCAAAGGTGTACATATCCTTTAAACTGAGCCCATGTGACCACCAAAGTGAGATGCACAAGACATAGGGAAAAGAACAAACAGCAGGTGGCGCTATACGGATACATTTTATTGAATAACTTAGTGACTATACTAAATTTTTAATTACATGCAATTGCAAAAGTATTCAGATTCAGGGGCTGGTTTGAAAAATGTAAAATATTTGTGGTGCAACCCCTTTAATTAATTTCACAATTAAAGAAGTGTGCTCACAAATTACATTTATCACCTATCCACACGACAAGTGATACATTTATGATTGCTGCAGTGATGGTTGACCTTCTGGAAGTGTGTCCAGTCTGCACAGGGGATCCTTGAGACACAGCCATTGTGACCATTGGGTTCTTGGCCACCTCTCTTACCAAGGCACTTCTTCCTGCTTACTAACTTTGGAGAGGTGGCTAGCTCTAGGAAGAGTCCTGGTTGTCTAAACTTCTTCCATTTAAAAAATTTGGAGGCCTCTGTGCTCTTGTAAACCTTCAGTGCAGCAGAATGTTATGTCTCCTTCTCCTGATCCATGCCTCCACACAATCCTCTCTTTGAGCTCTACAGGCAGTTCTTTTATTTCCAGTGGCATGGTTTTTGCTCTGATATGCAGCTATGAGACCTTATATAGACTGTGTCTTTCCAAATCATGTCCAGTCAACTGAATTTACCACAGTTGTTTCATTTTTTAATAAATTTTAACAAATTTTTCAAAAATTTTGTTTTTACTTTCTCATTATAAGGTATTGAGTGCAGATTAGTGGGGGAAAATTTTTTTTTTTTACTTTAGTACAAGGCCGCAACAAAATATGAAAAAAGTGAAAAGGTCTGAAGAATTGCATTGTAGTCAGTTGCTCTGACCTTGATCTCAATCATGGCTAGACATAGAGAAGAAAACATTTTAACGTACCCATAGCTTTTTAGATAAATGTTTGCTGAAACCAATAATTTCCTAGATGACCTGACACCAATATATCACTGGTGTCTGTTATTAAAGGAGAATTCCCGTCTGGAAATATCCACAGGATATGCCATAAATGTCCAATAGGTGGGGGTTCCACCTAAAGCAAAGGGTCCTTCTCATGGCTTCTGTGAATGGAGAGGTGGACAGGTATGCGTGGCTATCTCTGTTCATTACTATAGATGTTCCAAAAATACCTCGGCACGATTATTTTGCTATTTTCAGAACACCAATAGAAGTGAATGGAGAGAGCTGCACATTCATAGCATCTGCAAAACGGGGGCCCCAGAGTGGTGGCCCATTTCCCCTCCATATAAACAATCCCTGTTATAATGTGCCGTCAGTGCTGTCTACAGAATAGTGGGGATATAAATGTAAACCAAGACAGAAAATAGAAGAAGTGGATCTTGCCTGGATGAGGTTGAGCTTGCGTTCGAAAAGATAAAATTGGGTTCTGACTGAGTCCTGACCTCTGCTTTGTTCCTGGAAATCTAGGTATGCATTCTTCATCCATGGATCCACACATATTTACACCTGACACAGGATATGAGGATGTTTCTGTGGATTCCAAACACTTCCACATCGTCTCCTGGGATGTGAGGATGCGTCCATGGATGTATCATAGACATTTGCTTGCAGTTGAAAATGAGGGTAATGTATGATCGAAGGAAGAAAACTGCGGAGCACAGAATACTGGGAAGTAGCTTCATCTTTTAGTCTCAGCTGATTCAGCTCATATTGTAAAACCAAGAAAACCTTTTTTAATAGAGATGATAAAATTGATTCTAAACTAATCAGATTCATCACAGATTTCACAAAAATTATTTTTCTAAATGAATCCCAAGTTTTGCCGATTTGATTTGGACAAATGTCGCTTCTTACTTTTAAAAAGCAGTCGACTAGTGAGGGGAACAGGGCAAGAAAGATGAAGACGGCGACTCACATGACCTTGAGCAGGGAACCCGGCCTGTGGGCTTGGTGCAGTAACCCTGACAGCCAGGGGCGTACATAAAAATCATTGGGCCCCCATAGTGAAAATCTGAATTGGGCACCCATGTATAGTCCTGTATATTACACTGCACCCCATGTATAGTCCTGTATATTACACTGTACCCAATGTATAGTCCTGTATATTACACTGCACCCCCTGTATAGTCCTGTATATTACACTATACCCCATGTATAGTCCTGTATATTACACTGTACCCCATGTATAGTCCTGTATATTACACTGCACCCCATGTATAGTCCTGTATATTACACTGTACCCAATGTATAGTCCTGTATATTACACTGCACCCCCTGTATAGTCCTGTATATTACACTATACCCCATGTATAGTCCTGTATATTACACTGCACCCCATGTATAGTCCTGTATATTATACTGCACCCCATGTATAGTCCTGTATATTACACTGCACCCCATGTGTAGTCCTGTATATTACACTGCATCTCATGTACAGTCCTGTATATTATACTGCACCCCATGTATAGTCCTGTATATTACACTGTACCCAATGTATAGTCCTGTATATTACACTGCACCCCATGTATAGTCCTGTATATTACACTGCACCCCATGTATAGTCTTGTATATTACACTGCACCCCATGTATAGTCCTGTATATTACACTGTACCCAATGTATAGTCCTGTATATTACACTGCACCCCATGTATAGTCCTGTATATTTCACTGCACCCCATGTATTGCCCTGTATATTACACTGCACCCCATGTATAGTCCTGTATATTACACTGTACCCAATGTATAGTCCTGTATATTTCACTGCACCCCATGTATTGTCCTGTATATTACACTGCACCCAATGTATAGTCCTGTATATTACACTGCACCCATGTATAGTCCTGTATATTACACTGCACCCCATGTATAGTCCTGTATATTACACTGTACCCAATGTATAGTCCTGTATATTACACTGCACTCCCATGTATAGTCCTGTATATTACACTGTACCCCATGTATAGTCCTGTATATTACACTGCACCCCATGTATAGTCCTGTATATTACACTGCACCCCATGTATAGTCCTGTATATTACACCGTACCCCATGTATAGTCCTGTATATTACACTGCACTCCATGTATAGTCCTGTGTATTACACTGCACCCCCTGTATAGTCCTGTATATTACACTGTACCCCATGTATAGTCCTGTATATTACACTGCACTCCATGTATAGTCCTGTGTATTACACTGTACCCAATGTATAGTCCTGTATATTACACTGCACTCCCATGTATAGTCCTGTATATTTCACTTCACCCCCATGTATAGTCCTGTATATTACACTGCACCCCATATACAGTCATGTATATTACACTGCACCCCATGTATAGTCCTGTATATTATACTGCACCCCATGTATAGTCCTGTATATTACACTGCACTCCATGTATAGTCCTGTATATTACACTGAACCCCATGCATAGTCCTGTATATTACACTGCACCCCATGCATAGTCCTGTATATTACACTGCACCCCATGTATAGTCCTGTACATTACACTGCACCCCATGCGTAGTCCTGTATGTTACACAATAATCGACTGCAAAGTATCGAAAATATATTTAAAAAGTTGTTTTATTGTGTTACATTATACAGTAGATAAATATCTGTAAGCACTCCCATCCTCTCACACACAATGTATCACTCCCATCATCTCCCACACAATGCATTATTCCCATCATGTCACACACAATGCAGCTCTCTCATTATCATACATAATTTATCACTCCCACCATCTCACAATTTATTACTCCCATCATATCACACATTGGATCAGATAAACAGTAAAACTGTCTTTGTTGCCCCTAGCAACCAATCACAGCACTGCTTTCATTTTTCCACAACAATTTTAGAAATGAGAACTGAGAGGTTGAGAGATTTAGATGGCAGCGGGGCAGATGTGGTGAAATGGGTAGTAGCGACCAATCATAGCGCAGCTTTTATTTTCCAAAAGCTGAATACGACATGAAAACTGCACTGTGATTGGCTGCCACAGGGTCCAAAGTTCTACTTTTAGATGGTTTGATAAATCTGCATCATAATTTCACCTCTGGGGTCATATATCCCACCACTCACCCCAAAATCTTTGTAAAGAGAATGAAGAGAAATGAAAGACATGTACAGGCAATGTAGATGCTATTATATGAAAAAAATTGTCCCAAGAACGCCCAGGAGCACAAAGTGTTAGAGCCTATTACATTCAATATGGCCACCCTTATGCTAAGGCACTTCTTGTGATGTCATCATTGGAATGGCATGGTCATGCTTGACCTCCATTTCCCCAACCCCTCCCCTCCTGCTCTGACATGACCCCTTTACTTGTGATGTCATAATGGGGGGCATGACTCACTTACTTATGACATAATAATCAGGGGGTGTGGTCTAATTCCATAAATCGGGGTCACGCCCTGACATCAGTGTCAGTTTCTCTAGCTGGCTCTCACCATGGGGAAGTCTAGGAAGAGGAGGAAGTTCATGCCTAAGACAGTACCTGTGGTGAATGCGGTAGAGAGTATGGATATAGGCCCTTGGCAGTATTCAGATTATATAGAGATGGATTCTGATGATGATATCAAAATGGATGATGATATCAAAATGGATGTTGGCCCTCGCCAACATCCTTATGATGTGGAGATGAAGGACTTTCAGGGGGCCACCACCAACATCAGGGCCTCTTTTACCATCTGCCGCTGGCTTTAACATCTGCCACTAGGCCCTCAAAATAACATCTGCCCCTTGGCCACCTACATACCATCTTCTGCTTGGTTCCCATTTACCAACTGCCGCCTAGGGCCCATTTACCATCTGCGGCTTGGGGCCATTTAACATCTGCCCATTTACCATCTACCCCTTGGGGCTGTTGAAATTCCCTTGAAGATGAGCGGAGTTCCACCAGGTCCGGTAAGTTTGGCCGCTTTCCTCCGTCTTCTCCTGTTTTTTTTGTAATCAGTTTTTCTTCACGAAGAAAACCTCTCGTGACACAATTTCATCCCTGAAAATCTGCCAAAGATGCGATCCCCCGACCTCTATTCTACAAGTTAGTGGACCTGAATCCAGCCAATCCTGAAGACGGAGTCAGAGGAAAAATGCAATAAAAACCAAAAATATTTCATAATAAACATTTTTTTTTAACCACTTCAGCTCTGGGCCATTTCCCCCCTTCATGACCAGGCCTAATTTTGCAAATCTGACATGTGTCACTTCATGTGGTAATAACTTTGGAACGCTTTTACTTATCCAAGCGATTCTGAGATTGTTTTCTCGTGACACGTTGTACTTCCAAAAGTTAACGAAAATTTGAAAAAATTCACTGTTTTCTAAATTTCAATCTCTCTGCTTTTAAGACAGATAGTGATGCCCCATAAAATCCTTTTTAATTTACATTCCCCATATGTCTACTTTATGTTGGCATCATTTTGGTAGTGTCATTTTATTTTTTTAGGACAGTAGAAGGTTTAGAATTTTAGACGCAATTTTTGAAAATTTGCAAAATCAACTTTTTTAAGGACCAGTTCAGTTCTGAAGTCAGTTTGTGAGGCTTACATAATAGAAACCACCCATAAATGACCCCATTTTAGAAACTACACCCCTCAAACTATTCAAAACTGGTTTTAGAAATGTTGTTAACCCTTTAAGTATTCCACAGGAATTAAAGCAAAATAGATGTGAAATTTCAAAATTTCACTTTTTTTGCAGATTTTCCATTTTAGTAATTTTTTTCCTGTAACACATCTAGGGTTAACAACAAAACAAAACTCAATATTTATTACCCCGATTCTGCAGTTTGCAGAAACACCCCACATGTGGTCGTAAACTGTTATTTGGGGATACGCCAGGGCTCAGAAGGGGAGGAGCAGCATCTGCATTTTCTAACATGGAATTTTTTGTCATGGTTTGTAAGAGTGATAACTTTTTAATTTTTTTGTGGACTGAGCTGCGCTATTGGCACCATTTTGGGGTACATCCGGCTTTCTGATCACTTTTTAATCAAATTTTGGGAGGTTAACTTTAAAAAAAAAAGCATTTTAGGGGCATTTTTCTATAATTTTTTTTACACCGTTCACTTGATGGGGTAGATCATGTGATATTTTTGTAGAGCCAGTTGTTACGGACGCAACGATACCAAATATGTCTATTTTGTATTTATTTTTTTTACGTTTTACACAATAAGAGCATTTTTAGAAGAAAAACCATGTTTTTGTGTTGCAATTTTTTAAGAGCCATTTTTTTTTCATATTTTGGACTATAATCTTGTGTGGGGGCTCATTTTTTGCGGGATGAGGTGACGTTTTTATTGCTACCATTTTGGGATGCATACGACTTTTTGATTGTTTGATATTATGTTTTTTGGTAGGTGATGCGACAAAAAAAGCTGTTTTGGCATAATTTTTATTAGATTTTTTTTACGCAGTTCACTTGATGGGGTAGATCATGTGATATTTTTATAGAGCCGGTTGTTTTGGACGCGGTGATACCAAATATGTCTATCTTATTTATTTATTTTTATTTGTAACTTTTTTTAATGAAATATTTGGGGGAAATTAATTTTTTATATATATATATGTGATTTTTTTTTTTTATAATACTCTATTTTTTTTATTTATTTTTTTTTTTTTACACTTTGTGTCCCCCATAAGGTCATACAAGACCTCAGGGGGACATTTAACTTCACTTTTTTTTTTTTACACTTGATTTCTCCTGTAACTGGGGCTGACATAGTAGCCCCAGTTACAGGGGAAATACATCCCCAGAGAGGCATCTGGGCCTGTCACAACAAAGACACCTCTGCCATATAACAAGACACTAGTATTATAAAATAATATACACCTTAGCTGCTGCAGAACCTCATAATACACACCTCAGCTGCTGCAGAACATCATAATACACACCTCAGTTGCTGCAGAACATCATAATACACACCTCAGTTGCTGCAGAACCTCATAATACACACATCAGCTGCTGCAGAACCTCATAATACACACCTCAGCTGCTGCAGAACCTCATAATACACACCTCATCTGCTGCAGGACCTCATAATACACACCTCAGCTGCTGCAGAACCTCATAATACACACCTCAGCTGCTGCATAGTCTCATAATAGAGCCATAAGAATAGATGCTCCAGAATTGTTATTACATGGGGAATGCAAGTAGTTACTAAAAACATGTCTGGAGAGGTGACAGGTCCTCTTTAAGATCTGCTGAAACAGATGACATGCTGCGGATTTTGAAATCTGCATGGCAGGTCAGTTTCCATTCAGAAAAATATGCAACGTGTACACAAGATAAAGCAAATCTCATTCACTTTGCTGGTACTGTATTATGTTTGCAGTTTTTGTCCACAATCAGCGCTTCAAAAACGCACATAATTTGAAATGTGGGCAGGTACCCCAAGAATGGTAAGTGTGGGAGGCCTTCTTTCCTTGTTGACCTGGGCCTGAGCCCTCTATATGTACAGGATGTGCCTGATACATGTATGATGGTGTGCAGCTTCTGGTCACAGCGTCCAGAAATCCAGCAATATACTGTAAATTTCTGACAATTTTACTGACATGTCTGAAAATATTCTTGGATTGTACTAGATTTCATTGAGTTTCAGCCTGCAATTCCCGAGCTCCGCAGAGGAGTGTATAGTGGAAACTTCCAGATCTGCTTAAACTTGGTCCAAACACAAAGATATAATCAATCTGGATTTGGAACAAACACAGAGATATGATCTGAGTTTTCAGAGTCTGTCCACATTCTTGTGTGTGCACAGGACGAATACTGTACACTAAGTTATCAGGCACGTGTTAGCTGGGAGAGAGATGGCCATGGAAATTCAAAGGGCTCTTGACTATGGAGAAATATAGACGTCCATGGGTATTACTGGATTCTCAGTCGTTGATTTCAATGGGCACCGAGTAGTGCCCTCAAACAGCACTCCTCCACAGTGGGGGTTTTAAGTAGCAAAACTCTTGACAAAAGATTTCCTATTTTAACCCCTTGAAGATCTCTATTTTTGGCTTTAATGGACTCTTTTAATGAAAGCATTTTTTTTTGTTGTTGCATTTTAAGAACCATAATTTTTTTGTTTCATAATATTAATCCCTTTTTTAAGTGCCCAGTTATATTTTTCAATTGCATCATTTTGGCATACATATGATATATTGATTAACATTTATTTATTTTTAAGGGGGGGGGGATACCAGACATTTGTATATTGTATATTTTATTTGTTTTAGTACTTGTTTAGTACTAGTAACATTTAGTAACATTGTATATTTTATATTTTTAGTACTCTTTCCAAGAGTTTGCTTTCCAAGACCCATAACTTGTTTTATGGACTAATACAGGGATCAGCAACCTCCGTCACTCCAGCTCTTCTGAAACTACAACTCCCAGAATCCTCCTTTCAATTATATGGGAGTTACAACAATAGCTGAGAAAGGGTGCATGCTGGGAGTAGTTTCACAGCAGCTGGAGTGCCGAAGGTTGCGGATCCCTGGACTCATATGTCGCCATACAGTTAGGTCCAGAAATATTCGGACAGTGACACAAGTTTTGGCATTTTAGCTGTTTACCAATACATATTTAAGATACAGTTATAAAATCAATATGGGCTTAAAGTGCAGACTCTCAACTTTAATCTGAGGGTATTCACATCCTAATTGGAGGAAGGGTTTACGAATTACAGCCCTGTTATTTGTAGCTGCCTCTTTTTCAAGGGACCGAAGGTAACTGGACAATTATCTTAAAACCTATTTAATGGGCTACATGGGCTCTTTAATCTATCATCAATTAAGCAAGTAAAAGGTCTGGAGTTGATTCCAAGTGTGGCATTTGCATTTGGAAACTGTTGCTGTGAACCCACAACATGTGGTCAAAGGAGCTCTTAAAGGAAGTGAAACAGACCATCATTAGGCTGAAAAAAAGAAGAAATCCATCAGAGAGAAAGTGGGAATGTTAGGAGTGGTCACTGGTAAGCTCAAGAACGCAAAAAGGCCTGGACGTCCACAGAACACAACAGTGGTGGATGATCACAGAATCCTTTTCATGAGTGAAGGAAAAAAACCCTTCACAACTTCCGCCCAAGTGAAGAACACTCTCCAGGAAATAGGTGTATCAGTATCTAAGGCTACCATAAAGAAAAGACTACATGAGAGCAAATACAGAACGCTCACCACACGGTGCAAACCATATCAGCCTCAAAAATAGAAAGGTCAGATTAGACTTTGTCAAAAAACATCTAAAGAAGCCAGCCCAGATCTGGAACAGCATTCTTTGAGCAGATGAAACTAAGATGGACCTGTACCAGAATGATGGGAAGAAGAACGTATGGAGAATGCTTGAAATTGCTCATGATCCAAATCATACCACATCCTCTGTAAAACATGGTGGAGACAGTGTGATGGCATGGGCATGCATGGCTTCCAGTGGCACTGGGTCCCTAGTGTTTATTGATGATGTGCCTGAAGACAGAAGCAGCCGGATGAATTCTGAAGTGTACAGTATAGACTTTCTGCTCAGTTATAACCAAATACAGCAAGGTTGATTGGAAGCAGCTTTACAGTACAGATGGACAAGGACCCAAAACAAACTGTGAAAGCAACCCAGGAGTTTTTTTAATGCAAAGAAGTGGAATATTCTGCATTGGCCGAGGGAATCACCAGATCTTAACCCGATTGAACATACATTTCACTTGCTTAACCACTTCCAGACCAGGCCATTTACGCCTTCCTGACCAAGCCTAATGTGACGTGTCACTTTATGTGGTCATAACTTTGGAATGCTTTTACTTATCCAAGCCATTATGAGATTGTTTTTGTGACACATTGTATATCATGTTAATGGTAAATATGAGTCAATTTGTTTTAACTTTATTTATTTAAAAAAATCCAAAATTTACCGAAAATTTGAAAAAAATTCACTATTTTCTAAATTTAACTTTAAATTTAACTGTTTTTAAAACAGATAGTGATACATCATAAAATAGTTATTAATTAACATTCATAATACGTCTACTTTATGTTGGCATTACTTTGGTAATGGTATTTTATTTTTTTAGGATGTTTGAAGGTTTAGAATTTTAGAAGCAATTTTTGAAATTTTAAAGAAAATTTCCCAAATCAACTTTTTCATAGACCAATTCAGTTCTGAAGTCACGTTGAGGAGCTTACATAATGGAAACCACCCATAAATTACTTCATTTTAGAAACTACACCCCTCAAACTATTCAAAACTGATTTTAGAAATGTTGTTAACCCATTAGGTATTCCACAGGAATTAAAGCAAAGTGGAGATGAAAAAAAATTTCACTTTTTTTTGCAGATTTTCCATTTTAATCAATTTTTTTGTGTAATACATCAAGGGTTAACAACAAAAAAAACCTCAATGTTTATTACCCTGATGCTGCAGTTTAGAAACATACCCCACATATAGTCATAAACTGCTGTATGGGCACATAGCAGGGCTCAGAAAGCAAGGAGCACCATATTGTTTTTACATAGTAGCATAGTAGCATAGTTTATAAGGCCGAAAAAAGACATCTGTCCATCCAGTTCGGCCTGTTGGAGAGCAGATTTTACTAAAATGTTTTTTGGGCGCCATATTGCATTTGAAAATACCATCTTTCCCTATGGAAACCCCCAAAAAGTGACCACATTTTGGAAACTACGCCACCTAAGAAATTTTAAGGGGTGTAGTGAGCACTTTGACCCAACAGGTGTTTCACACAATTCATAATACTTGGGAGTGAAAATTAAAAATTACAAAGAAAATGGTGCTTTAGGCCCAAACTTTCTTTTTACAAGGGATAACAGGAGAATATCACCCCACAATTTGCTACCCATTTTCTCATGAATACAGTAACACCACATTTGTGGTCGTAAACTGCTGTTTGGGGATACACCAGGGCTCAGAAGGAAAGGTGCGGCATCTGGATTTTCTAACTGCAATTTGTTGAAATGGTTTTTAAGAGCCACAACTTTTTTTCATTTTTTTCTTGACTTTGCTGTGTAAGAGCTTAATTTTTGTGGGACAAGCTTTAGTGTTTATTGGCATCATTTTGGGTTACATATGGCTTTCTGATTGCTTTTTTCTCATTTTTTGGGTGGTGAGGTGGACAAAAATTGAAATTCTGTCAGTGTTTTTTTTATTTTTATTTTTTATGAGGTTCACCATGTGGTATATATGATATGATAACTTTATTGTGCAGTTTTTTTCATGTTTTACTACTGTTGCATAATAAAATCCCTTTTTATTAAAAATCTATTATATTTTGCATCGTCATATAGTAACATCCATAACATTTTTACTTTTCTGCCAAAATAGATCTCAGATGGCTTGTCTTTTGCAGGACAAACTGTACTTTATCGGTACCATTTTCGGGTACATAAGACTTTTTGATGACTTGATATTATGGTTTTTGGGAGGCGAGGTAACAAAAAATATGCATAAAGTTTTGGCATAATTTTTATTTCCTTTTTTACAGTGTCATCTGATGGGGTAGATTATGAGGTATTTTATAGAGTCATTGTTACGGACAAGGCGATACCAAATATGTCAATTTTTAACTTTTATACATTTTTGGAAGAAAAACCATGTTTTTGTGTTGTCAGTTTCTTAGAGCCATATTTTTGTATGGGGTAGAGTGATGGCTTGTCTTTTTTGCAGGATGAGGTGTCGTTTTCATTGGTACCATTCTGGGGTACATATGTGACTAAAAAATAGTTGTTTTGGCATAATTTGTAATTTTTTTTACACCGTTCACTTGATGGGATAGATCATGTGATATTTTTATAGAGCCAGTCGTTACTGACGCAGCGATACCAAATATGTCTATTTTTTATTTTTTTCTATTTTTAACAATTTATAAATGACTTCATAGGGGAAAAATGTGCTTTTTTTTACATGTAAAACTTTTATTTTTCATTTTTATAAAATGCTTTTTTATTTTTTTATTTTTATCAAATGCTTTTTTATTTTTTATTTTACACCAGAAAACGTGACTCATTGGAGAAGACAACCTTTTGCCAATCAGCAGAGGTCCAATTCTGATACTGCCATGAAATTGAATTAGCAGAGGTGCAGTGACCATCCATCTGCTCCAGAGCCCCATACGCAGTAGGGTTCTCTGAATTGGTGTCTTAGACACACGTCTGGTAGCTCCTGGTTCATTAGGTGAGCTGCTCCACTGTGAAATGGCTCCACGTTGCTTATTCACAATGGTTCAATTTGTCCACTCAGAATACCGTATATTTTCACCACAGCAGCACAAAAACAGTTCACACACTGCGCCGTCTCAGAAATGCTGCCACCCTTGGTCTCGAAGCCAATAATTGTCCTCTTCTCCCATTTTGCAGACAGCCTATCACACACCTTACATACCCACTGAGCCAGCTCAGCACACAGGACTTCCTTCATGAGCTACACACAAGTAGGAACTTGACCACGTTACATGTAGCTTGCAGGTTACACAGTGCTTGCATCATATTCCATATCACAAAAACAACAAAATTCTGATATTCATAGCAAATGCAAATCACTATAATATGCTGCTATTTTTCGCCATTGGCGCCTGTTTACACAGGAGATTTCGTAGCTCTCGCAGCACTAACATTAACACCATTCTAATAAATATTTGTGCAGCTCGCAGCACAGCCGACTCCGCTGTGTATAGGTGAGAAGTGCACTTTGATCCTTCACAAAAATGGAGTTTCCCAGCTGATGTCTGCCACACAAGTGAGTAGATGAGTCCTTTCATAAAGAGCACATGTAAATGCGTGTAAGTATAAAAGGAAAAGCCCCGCAGGCATATTAGCGCTGTTACTGCTTGGCACAAGACAAATGAGCTCTGCTTTAGCTTCACTTTCAAGGTGCTTGTCACCGGCCTCCCTCTTTTATACAGTGGCAGGGTCCACACCCAACAGCAAATACACATGTAGTTTATTATATTTTGTATTATGCTATAGCTTCCCAGTGACCCTGATGAGGTGAGCACCCTGAACCTGTACCCTTGCACTATGCTGGAGCCTCCACAGTGTCCCAGGATGCAGCTTAGTTCTTCAGTTGATTGATCAGTGTTATTTGAGCATTGTATGGGATGTTTATGTGTACACTGTGTGACTGTATTAGACACTATATGGTATATCGCAAGTACCATAAGAACAGTAAGGTACTGAAGGTACTGCACAGGACACTATCCAATATAAGGCAGGTCCTGAAAGTATCCTCTTAAATAATTTAAGAGGACCTGACACTGCTCCTGACATGCCTGGTTTAATAGCCTCATGTAATAACAATTCTGGAGCATCTATTCTTATGGCTCTATGTTGTGCCATTCCTTTATTATTTCTACTAGAAGTTAAATATATATATTGCTAGCAGTCTGCAGTAAGGGTACAGAGGGGAGGTAACCAGTTGGGGGTGTGTACCTGCACAGACTGACTCTATCCAATCAGTGCTTCCATTGTGAGACTGTGCAGGTACACCCCCCCCCAACTTGTTACTACCCCTCTGTACCATTACTGCAGACTGCTAGTAATTAATTCATAACTTCTAGTAGAAATATTAAAGGGATGGCACAACACAGAGCCATAAGAATAGGTGCTCCAGAATTGTTACTACATGGGGAATGCATGCTTTTAAAATATCATGTCAGGAGTGGGGAAAGGTCCTCCTTAAATAAGTTGTCCAGTCTACAATCCTAGAACCCCAAAGGTTCTAATTTGTGCCCCCCCAAAAAACATTCATCTGTCCATAGTCCCACCGTGGCTTAGTCCCATGACTGCTGCGGCCAGTCACAGGTCTCAGCAATCACATGTTCCACCCCCATCTACCTATATCCTTACCAGTACTGCCCCAGAATCCAGAGGCTCACAGCAGTGACTTTTCCCCTTCTTACAGCAAATAGAGGGCACAATTATGATGGCATACAGCTATGGAGCCGCACCTATAAGACAATGGGGGCAATCTGAGTATGTGCCGTTAATAATCACCCTCTGTTTTTTTATCACTGAGCCAGTTACTTACCCACATACAGACATTTTTTCCAAAGCCAAGCATTCTCATTTTATATACTAACCTTTTATGTGGTACAGTGTCAAATGCTTTGGAGAAGTCCAGATATACGACATCAATTGATTCTCCGCGGTGCAGTCTAGAACTTACCTCCTCATAGAAGCTGATTAAATTAGTTTGACATGACCGATCCCTCATGAAGCCATGCTGATATGGAGTTATTTGCTTATTTTCATTGAGGTACTCCAAGATAGCATCTATTAGAAAACCTTCAAACAGTTTACCCACGACAGATGTTAAACTTACCGGCCTATAGTTCCCAGGCTCTGTTTTTGGACCCTTTTTGAATATTGGCACCACATTGGCTATGCGCCAATCCTCTGGAACACTCCCTGTCAGTATAGAGTCCTTAAATATCAGAAATAAGGGTCTGGCGATGACATTACTTAATTCTCTTAGGATACGGGGGTGTATGCCATCCGGTCCTGGTGATTTGTCTATTTTAATCTTTTTAAGACGTCTCTGTACTTCTTCCTGGGTCAGACAGGGCACTTTTAATGGGGAATTTACTTTTATATTCTGCATTTCATCTGACAGTTGATTTTCCTTAGTGAATATAGTGGATAAAAAAAATATTTAGTAGTTTTGCTTTCTCCTCATCGCTCTCTGGAACTCCCCCCTCATTACTCTGTAAGGGGCCGACACCTTCAGGTTTATACTTTTTACTATTTATATAACTGAAGAACATTTTAGGGTTAGTTTTACTCTCTTTGGCGATTAATCTCTTGGTCTCTAGTTTGCCTGCATTTATTTGTCTTTAACATATTCTATTTTTTTCCTTATAGTTTTTCAATGCTTCCTCGCTCCCCTCCTGTTTTAGTGATTTAAATGCTTTCTTTTTGTCATTTATTGCTTTCTTTACAGCTCTATTTATCCACATTGTTTTTTTCTTGTTTCCTATTCTTTTATTCCCATAAGGTATGTACCTCTCACAATTAGATATTAGGATGCTTTTAAAAATATCCCATTTTGTGGCTGTATTTTTATTTTTGAAGACTTTGTCCCAGTTAGTTAGGCCTATGGCCTTTCTTAGTTGGTTAAATTTAGCTTTTTTGAAGTTTTGTATTTTTGTTCCTCCCTGAAGAAACGCTCTTTTGAATGATAATTTGACAATGTTGATTTTGTTTTAGACAGTTTAAGACAGTTTTGTTCTGGACGGTATCAATAAGATGCATCTGTAGTTGTAATTTTATATGTAATGTACAATCAACTACTCAATAAAAATGTTTTGCCAAAAAAAAGCTTGTTTCAGTAACTACTTCCTCTTACCATTTTTGAAAACACAATTACTCCTGGAAAACTTTAAAATGATATTCACCTCTAAATTCAGAAAGAAATGTAATAGAAATAATTTGAATTCACAGACTTTTTCACACATCTGTCTGATTTCCTCATGTCAAAACCCACATACGTTTTACCGGGAGTTGCTGTAGCTTTGCAATGTGGTTATTAACTGCACAGTTTTTGCAGGCAAGAACCACGTGGCCATTAACCACATCACACAACCATGGCAATTCATGTGCATAGTATTCATTCATGGTATTCAATGCATGTGCCAGGCGGTGATTGGCTCAGGGTGAGTGATAAATTCAATGTATCTGTAGATACTTTTTGTCTAACCTTACACTATCTATTGCTGAAATTTTGCATAAGGCTACTTTCACACTAGTTTTTAAATTCCGGTATTGAGTTTGGTCATAGGGGCTCAATACCGGAAAAAAAACGCTTCAGTTTTGTCCCCATTTCATGGGGACAAAACTGAAGACAACGGAATGCTCCTGAAAGCATGCTGCGGTTTGCTCTCCGGTCCAGGCATCCGCACCAAGACGGATCCGGAATGACCCCCAATGCAAGTCAATGGGGACGGATCCGTTTGGTGTGACACACCAGTAATCCGGATCTGTCCTCCATTGACTTGCAATGGGGGGTCATTCCGGATCCGGCTACACAGAAATACATACAGACATACATACAGACATACATACATACACATACATACTCACATACTCCAGGCAGGGACGCCGGCAGCGTATCTTCACGCGCCTCCTGCGCGCAGCTATGACGTTTCCCCACTGCGCCCAGCAGAGGGCGCTGTGGGGAATCGTCATCACTGCGCGCAGGAGGCGCGTGAAGACGTGCTGCTGGCGTCCCGGGCTGGAGTATGTAAGTATGTATGTGTATGTGTGTGTGTGTGTGTGTGTGTATGTATGTATGTTCTCTGTGTATGTGTCAACATGTGTGGGGCCGAGCACTGCTCCAGCTCCCACATGTGTCAGCGGCAGTACGGATCCGTCGGCACCCTTTAGGTGCCGGATCCGTGCTGCCGCTAGTGTGAAAGTAGCCTAACTTTGGCGGTTGCTTCCTTCCTGACAATCCCCTGCATAATCTGCCTATCTAATACAGGCTTAAAGGGGTATTCCCATCACAGACAATGCGATATGCCCCTATTGTCTGATAGGTGCTGGGAGCTGAGTGTAAGTCAAAGGGTGCTGTTTTCATGTGCCTTACATTGACTTACATTGTCTTGCTCCGCATCCCATGATGCACTCAAAAAACCCTGGTGTCTGGCGTGGGAATGCAATCAAACGGAACGGAATACATTCTAAATCACTACGTTCCGTTCAGTTCATTTTTGTCCCCATCGACAATGAATGAGGACAAAACAGAAGCGTTTTCCTCCGGTATTGAGATCCTATGACAGAAATCACGAAAAACACTCATGTGGAAAGTAACCTAAAAGAAAAAAAAATTGCCCCCCCCACCCTGATTACAGCACCCATAGGAGCATCATTCTATGGCTGGGATTGCGTGTCACTGTTCGCCATGCAGGTGGGTTATTCGGGGACTGTTTGCCCAGTGAAGCCGCGTAACCAGCTGATGGGAGCTGAGGACCAGAGCTGTGACATTCCATCTGCTGGTCTTCTTCGCCTCGGGCAGTCTTGGAGTAGAAGGGCGGCTCGTTTCTCTGAGCCTGAAGGACTGAATTCTTGCTGACAAGAACACTGAAGACTAGATTCATTACAGTGTTATTGTTCTGCCATGTGAACTGAAGCCTGCACTAACTTCAGGCACGTCTTACTATATATACACAATACTGAGAATCTACAGCCACTTACTTACAGGAGAAAATGATGGTTTGATTAAAATATGGAATTTATCTAATGGACTATGAAGGGAGAATTTCTTCTGTACCATAAATCAGTCTCAGATTACAGCAGTGTCATCACAGCAATAGAAAGTTCAGTACACGCGAGTCCATGGGTTCCCCTGCCACAGAAGAAACGGCCGGGGCTTCTTCACGCTTACTTAAGCAAATACTGATCCAATACAGATCTGCATTCTGGATGTATTTTTTTGTTTGTTTGTTCTGTATTATATACATTTTTTGTTCTATATGTTACTCTGTCTTTGCTATGGATTTTTTGCTCTTTTTTAAAGTCTATAGACACCTTTGGGAGAATTTTTTTTATCATTACAGTTGACTCATTTTGGGCTAATAATCATTTTTTCAAATGATCTTAATTAAAGGGTTATTCTCATCTTAGACAATGGGGGCATATCGCTAGGATATGCCCCCAATGTCTTACAGGTGCGGGTCGAACGGCTGGGACTCACACCTATATCGAGGACGAAGCCCCCAAACTAAAGGAGGGCGCACTGCGCATGAGCAGCCGTCCTCCATTCATTTCTATGGGGCTGGCGTAAATAGCCGAGCGCTGGCTTGGCTATTTCCGTCTGCTACATAGAGATGAATGGGAGCGGTGGCCCCGCATGCGCGGTGCGCTCCCATTCATTTCTATGGAAGCAGCTGGGGAGCTGCGCCTGGTGGTGGCCAGACCCCTGGAAACCCGGGGTCCTCCAGATGCAGTGTTCCCCCCTCCGATCTCGATATAGGTGCGGGTCCCAGCGGTGGGACCCGCACCTATAAGACAATGGGGGCATATCCATGAGACAACCCCTTTAAACGTTTTCAACAGTTTTTCCTCTACAGCTTTCACTTTCTCTGTATCTGCAGACTGTTGCTTTTTCCTTCACAGTGAATCCATCAGAGAGCAGCTTTGTCGCCTGGATGTATAGCCCTTATCTGTACTTTCCTAACAGCTCATAAACCCTCATTAAAGAGGACCTTTCATGCGTCCTCACACTGCTAACTAACTAGCAGTTTTTACAGGGCATGGGCCAGGGAGTTGGGGGCACTTACAATTTTTTCGGGGCGCAGCTCCGTTGGCCCGCTGCGCCCCTGTGAAGATCCGGCGCACGCTATGCAAATTGCATAGCATCGGTACAGGGAGGAGGAGACGCCAGGGATTCTCAATGGGCGTCTCCTTCTCCATGGCTGTAGCGCTGTCCAATCACAGTGGAGAGCGTCCAATCAACGGAGCTGCGCCCCGAAAAAATTGTAAATGCCCCCAACTCCCTGGCCCATGCCCTGTAAAAACTGCTAGTTGGTTAGCAGTGTGAGGACGCATGAAAGGTCCTCTTTAAAGCTGAATTTGTATCAGTTCGAGAAGAATGAATGTTGCTGCAGAGCTATAAACACGTTGCCACAGCTTCAAGCTCTGTGTATTTCCTACTGGAGGGTGCGTTTGTTGCCAACAAAGGTACCAGCAACGTACCAGATGTGTCCATCCTTACTTTTCTGCTTATTTCATTAAAAGCTATGAACATCTTTGGGGGCAATTTTTATGATTGTATTTTACTCATTTTAGGCTAAAAATCATTTTTTTAATAGGCTTTTATTAAAAAGTTTCAACAGTTTTTGTTCTACAGGGTTAAGTTTCAGTCTATTGCAGAGTATCTTGCTTTCAGTTTTACACTGAATGCTTCAGGTTGCTGCTCTGACGGCTGTATAGCTCTGATGGATGTATAGCTCTTATCTCTGAACTCCTGGCAGCCCATAAACACTCATTGAAGCCATATTCAGTTTGATAAGAATTCAGCTATCATGAATGTGTAGGAGCTGTCAGGAATTCAGGCATAGGTAAAGGCTATACACAGGGCCGGATTATCATTGGAGCATTTGGAGCTACTGCTCCAGGCCCCGGCTCCAATGATTTCAGGGGGTCCCCGCGCCCCTGGTGCAACCCCCGCTGCCGCATACCTCCCAACGGTCCCGCATCCAGCCTCTGGCAGCTGTCTCTGCGTCCATAGGACGTAGAGACAGTTGCCTGTTGCAGGAAGGAGCAGACAGCCGAAATCGGCTGTCTGCTTCTTCCATCCTCCCTCCTGATCCCCCTGCAGCTCTCCGTACCTCCCAGGAATGCCTCAGGTCTCGACGGGGGGCGGGGCTGGCTGGCAGCATAGGCCCCACCCCCTTCAGACATGAGAAGAAGATCTCCTGCTCTGATGATGCTGGCCCTGCTGCTATGAAAAGGGTAAGTATAATTTTTTTTTAACTTTCTGTACACTGTGTTTATTATTCCTGGACTGTGACATCACTGTGTTTATTATTCCTGGACTGTGACATCACTGTTTATTATCCCTGTACTGTGACATCACTGTGTTTATTATCCCTGGACTTTGACATCACTGTGTTTATTATCCCTGGACTGTGACATCACTGTGTTTATTATTCCTGGACTGTGACATCACTGTGTTTATTATCCCTGGACTGTGACATCACTGTGTTTATTATTCCTAGACTGTGACATCACTGTTTATTATTCCTAGACTGTGACATCACTGTTTATTATCCCTGGACTGTGACATCACTGTGTTTATTATTCCTGGACTGTGACATCACTGTTTATTATCCCTGTACTGTGATATCACTGTGTTTATTATCCCTGGACTGTGACATCACTGTGTTTATTATTCCTGGACTGTGACATCACTGTGTTTATTATCTCTGTTCAGTGACATCGCTGTGTTTATTATCCCTGTTCGGTGACATCACTGTGTTTATTATCCCTGTACTGTGACATCACTGTGTTTATTATCACTGTACAGTGACATCACTGTGTTTATTATCCCTGTACTGTGACATCACTGTGTTTATTACCCTGTACGGTGACATCACTGTGTTTATTATCCCTGTACGGTGACATTACTGTGATTATTATCCCTGTACTGTGACATCACTGTGTGTATTATCCCTGGACTTTGACATCACTGTGTTTATTTTCTCTGTTCGGTGACATCGCTGTGTTTATTGTCACTGTACAGTGGCATCACTGTGTTTATTATCCCTGTACTGTGACATCACTGTGTTTATTATCCCTGTACAGTGGCATCACTGTGTGTATTATTCCTAGACTGTGACATCACTGTTTATTATCCCTGGACTGTGACATCACTGTGTTTATTATCCCTGGACTGTGACATCACTGTGTTTATTATTCCTGGACTGTGACATCACTGTTTATTATCCCTGTACTGTGACATCACTGTGTTTATTATCTCTGTACTGTGACATCACTGTGTTTATTATCCCTGTACGGTGACATCACTGTGTTTATTATCTCTGTACTGTGACATCACTGTGTTTATTATCCCTGTACTGTGACATCACTGTGTTTATTATCTCTGTTCGGTGACATCGCTGTGTTTATTATCCCTGTTCGGTGACATCAATGTGTTTATTATCCCTGTACTGTGACATCACTGTGATTATTATCCCCGTACAGTGACATCACTGTGTTTATTATCCCTGTACTGTGACATCGCTGTGTTTATTATCCCTGTACGGTGACATTACTGTGTTTATTATCCCTGTACGGTGACATTACTGTGTTTATTATCCCTGTACTGTGACATCACTGTTTATTATCCCTGTACTGTGACATCACTGTGTTTATTATCCCTGTACTGTGACATCACTGTGTATTATCCCTGTACTGTGACATCACTGTGTGTATTATCTGTGTACTGTGACATCACTGTGTTTATTATCCCTGTACAGTGGCATCTCTGTGTTTATTATCCCTGTACTGTGACATCACTGTGTTTATTATCCCTGTACTGTGACATCACTGTGTTTATTATCCCTGTACTGTGACATCGCTGTGTTTATTATCCCTGTACGGTGACATTACTGTGTTTATTATCCCTGTACTGTGACATCACTGTGTTTATTATGCCTGTACGGTGACATTACTGTGTTTATTATCCCTGTACTGTGACATCACTGTGTTTATTATCCCTGGACTTTGACATCACTGTGTTTGTTATCCCTGTACGGTGACATCACTGTTTTTATTATCTCTGTACGGTGACATCACTGTGTTTATTATCTCTGTACTGTGACATCACTGTGACATCACAGTGTTTATTATCCCTGTACAGTGACATCACTGTGTTTATTATCCCTGTACGGTGACATTACTGTGTTTATTATCCCTGTACTGTGACATCACTGTTTATTATCCCTGTACTGTGACATCACTGTGTTTATTATCTCTGTACTGTGACATCACTGTGACATCACAGTGTTTATTATCCCTGTACGGTGACATCACTGTATTTATTATCCCTGTACGGTGACATTACTGTGTTTACTATCCCTGTACTGTGACATCACTGTTTATTATCCCTGTACTGTGACATCACTGTGTTTATTATCCCTGTACTGTGGCATCACTGTGTATTATCCCTGTACTGTGACATCACTGTGTGTATTATCTGTGTACTGTGATATCACTGTGTTTATTATCCCTGTACAGTGGCATCACTGTGTTTATTATCCCTGTACTGTGACATCACTGTGTTTATTATCCCTGTACTGTGACATCACTGTGTTTATTATCCCTGTCCTGTGACATCGCTGTGTTTATTATCCCTGTACGGTGACATTACTGTGTTTATTATCCCTGTACTGTGACATCACTGTGTTTATTATGCCTGTACGGTGACATTACTGTGATTATTATCCCTGTACTGTGACATCACTGTGTGTATTATCCCTGGACTTTGACATCACTGTGTTTATTATCCCTGTACGGTGACATCACTGTGTTTATTATCCCTGTACGGTGACATCACAGTGTTTATTATCCCTGTACAGTGATATCACTGTGTTTATTATTCCTGTACTGTGACATCACTGTGTTTGTTATCCCTGTACGGTGACATCACTGTGTTTAATATCTCTGTACTGTGACATCACTGTGTTTATTATCCCTGTACAGTGACATCGCTGTGTGTATTATCCCTGTACTGTGACATCACTGTGTTTGTTATCCCTGTACTGTGACATCACTGTGTTTAATATCCCTGTACTGTGACATCACTGTGAGTGGTCTGTGTTTGTGTGTTTGCTTTCTATTTTTCAGGGTTGTGAATGCAGAGGACTACGTCGGATTCGGTGGACTACGTCGGACCAGTTTTTTTTTTTTTTTTTAATGAAATGGTCAAACAGTGGTCTGGGGGAGTGTTTATTTCAATAAAATGTTTTATACTTGTGTGTGTGTATTTTTTTTTACAATACTACAGTTTTAGTAATTACAGCTATCTACAGACGGCCCTGATTACTAATACTGGGCTTAGTGCTTGCCGGTATGGCAGGCCAGCACTAACCCCAACATCTATTACCTCGGCACCCACCGCCACCAGGGGTGCCGGGAAGAGCGGGGTACCCACAGGACCGGACCTTCTAAATTGAGGGTCTGTGACATCGCTGTGTTTATTATCCCTGTACGGTGACATTACTGTGTTTATTATCCCTGTACGGTGACATTACTGTGTTTATTATCCCTGTACTGTGACATCACTGTTTATTATCCCTGTACTGTGACATCACTGTGTTTATTATCCCTGTACTGTGACATCACTGTGTATTATCCCTGTACTGTGACATCACTGTGTGTATTATCTGTGTACTGTGACATCACTGTGTTTATTATCCCTGTACAGTGGCATCTCTGTGTTTATTATCCCTGTACTGTGACATCACTGTGTTTATTATCCCTGTACTGTGACATCACTGTGTTTATTATCCCTGTCCTGTGACATCGCTGTGTTTATTATCCCTGTACGGTGACATTACTGTGTTTATTATCCCTGTACTGTGACATCACTGTGTTTATTATGCCTGTACGGTGACATTACTGTGTTTATTATCCCTGTACTGTGACATCACTGTGTTTATTATCCCTGGACTTTGACATCACTGTGTTGTTATCCCTGTACGGTGACATCACTGTTTTTATTATCTCTGTACGGTGACATCACTGTGTTTATTATCTCTGTACTGTGACATCACTGTGACATCACAGTGTTTATTATCCCTGTACAGTGACATCACTGTGTTTATTATCCCTGTACGGTGACATTACTGTGTTTATTATCCCTGTACTGTGACATCACTGTTTATTATCCCTGTACTGTGACATCACTGTGTTTATTATCTCTGTACTGTGACATCACTGTGACATCACAGTGTTTATTATCCCTGTACGGTGACATCACTGTGTTTATTATCCCTGTACGGTGACATTACTGTGTTTACTATCCCTGTACTGTGACATCACTGTTTATTATCCCTGTACTGTGACATCACTGTGTTTATTATCCCTGTACTGTGGCATCAACTGTGTATTATCCCTGTACTGTAACATCACTGTGTGTATTATCTGTGTACTGTGATATCACTGTGTTTATTATCCCTGTACAGTGGCCATCACTGTGTTTATTATCCCTGTACTGTGACATCACTGTGTTTATTATCCCTGTACTGTGACATCACTGTGTTTATTATCCCTGTCCTGTGACATCGCTGTGTTTATTATCCCTGTACGGTGACATTACTGTGTTTATTATCCTGTACTGTGACATCACTGTGTTTATTATGCCTGTACGGTGACATTACTGTGATTATTATCCCTGTACTGGTGACATCACTGTGTGTATTATCCCTGGACTTTGACATCACTGTGTTTATTATCCCTGTACGGTGACATCACTGTGTTTATTATCCCTGTACGGTGACATCACAGTGTTTATTATCCCTGTACAGTGATATCACTGTGTTTATTATTCCTGTACTGTGACATCACTGTGTTTGTTATCCCTGTACGGTGACATC